>CANSNZ010000029.1:0-500000 GCA_947646795.1 Beta lomatogona | reverse complement strand
GTACTCAATAGCTCTATCACGGACCAATCGTTATCGCCCTTCACACTTGTGAAGAGGCAGACCCACCAGGCCACCAAGTTGCACCTTGCACCAACCTCCCCTTTTAAACCCAAAATTTTTTGCCCTCGTTAACAGCTAATCTCTAGGCATATGGGTCGATTAGAAAATAGGTGTTCTAAAGTCCAAACAATACAATATAGAAAAGGGAAAATTTATGGTAGATTTTTTTAGGGGAAACTTTTTGATAGATTGGCAAGAAAGAACTGGTAGTATTGAATTAAAATTATACTTCATTGATTAATGAAACAGAGGTTGTTTTTCTGATTAAATTGAACTTAGCCGTGTATGTGAACATTAGTTTTTCTTATTTTCCTCTCCATTCCACCATTCCACCATTCCACCATTTTCCCATTTCCTTTATTATTTTCTGAAGTACAAATTATTATTATTAGGCACTTATGTCACAACTCACAATTCACAAAGGAGAAGAAGGGGGAAGAATGAAGAGAAAAATAATTTCGAGAATAACTTATATTCTATATAAAAAAATGTTTATATCTACATAAAATACGTTTTCATATTTATACAAAAAATGTTTATATCTACATAAAATACGTTTTCATATTTAAAAATAACTTATATTCTATATAAAATACGTTTATATGTACAAGGCTAAGTTCATTGTTTGTGTAGAATAAGGTTATAATTGCACTAGTAATATGCAAGGTGTTGTTAATGATTTCAAAACTCTAATTATCACCATGATTATCAATCACATTTTATGTTCATCGTTTCACTCACAAATGTCAATTGACGTTTGCACAAAACACTGTTAGTAGTATGTTAGTTGTTGATTTATGCCTTCTCTTGTTGGATTCAATTTATTGGTGGTTTACCTAAATAGTTAGAATTTCTTTGACAAAGACAAACTATACGTGTTGTGGAGACTTTATCTTTAGGTGATTGAATTAGAAATTTGTTTAAATAGAAGTAAACATTTGAGTAGCACGATTACACCCATTGAGGATCTCGCTTCTAACCAAATGTGCTCAATTTGTATCGTCTAATCCTTCATGTACTTTATACCAACACTAAAATTTCCCATTGATAAGGCTGACAAAAATAAACCATGTACAACTGTTAACTTCTTGATGTTGTTTAATTTTACCGACTTTTTTCCCATCTAATTATGGAAAATGTTATAGGTAGCCCTTAGGGCTATATATAAGAAGTTAAAAATGGAAATATTAATCAAACAATAAATAAACATTAGTTATATCGATTGACGTATGATTGTCTCATTAATTATTCAAATAATACTATTTCAGGAAATGTATTTAATGCTTGTATGTAGCCCTAAGGGCTAATACTAGGGCGCCTAGGCCAATTTACCAAATTGGTAAAAAAAAGTGACCCTCAACGACAATTTGATAAAAAAAACTTGCTCTAGCTACAAATTGGTAGAAAAAATTAAGCTCCAGCGACAAGTTGGTAAAAAATTGAGCTCAGACGACATTTAGGTAAATAAAATGAGTTTTGACGACAATTTGATAAATAAAATGGATTCCTAGCAACATTTAGGCCATATTTTTAAAATTTTTTCAGCTTGATCAACATTCAATGCGTGCATTTACATGCCTTATATATAAATTTTTCGTATTTTTATCTAATTAACTTCTCTTATCACATACTATTTACCCAATTTGAAATAAAATCTTGTAAAGTGCATATTTTGACCAAATCGGAAAATTATAGAAAAAAATTGGCCTAAATGTTGTTGAAGCTCAATAATTTTTTTACCAATTTGTGGTCAGAGCAAGTCTTTTTTACCAAATTGTCGTTGAGGGTAACTTTTTTTGCCAATTTGGTTAATTGGCCGCTAATACTAGTACTTCCTCCGTTCCGAATTAAACGCAACAGTTTTCATTTTGGGAAGTTTCAAATTAAATGCAATAATTCTAAACTTGCTATATTTGGTAAGTTTTTTAGGTGTGAATTTACGAGAATACCCTTACTAAAAAATTAAACCACACTTAATTATACCTTAATGATTATCTAAACCTCCATCATCACCCCCTTAAGTTTCTCTCTCCTCACTCCCACCCACCTTAAGTTTCTCTCTCCTCACTCACCACCACTTTCTCTCTCCTCACTCCCACCACCTTAAGTTTCTCTCTCCTCACTCCCACCCACCACCACTTTCTCTCTCCTCACTCCCACCCACAACCACTTTATCTCTCGACCACCTGCCGGAGTTCGTGCCCACCATCATCTTCGAATTTCGATCTCTTCAAATTCGTCTGGATCTCTTCACCTTCGTTGGAACTGCATCTCTCTCTCTCTTCGATCTCCTTCATCTCCCTCTCTTTCTTGTAGATGTGGTGGTTTCAAGGGTGAGGTTTTTGGTTTCACTGGTTGGGGGTGGTTGTTCTCAGATGGAATGAGGTTTTACTGGGTAACGTTGGTGGTTTGGCGGGTCGAGGGGGTTTCGGTGGGGGAGGGGGTGGTTCTCATATTACTCTCATTTCGAGGGGTGGTTGGGGGTTGCGATGGACGGGGTAAGGGTTCGGTGCGTCAGATGGTGGTTTCGGGCTAGTGGTGGTGGCACGGGTGGAAGGTGGTGGCGGCTCAGGTGGAGGGGTGGTGGCTTGAGTGGAAGGGTGCTGGTTAAGGTGAATAGAAGTAGAGGAGAGATTAAGTGCCTTGGTGGTGGTGGTGGTGGCAGTGCCTCGGTGGATTAGGTGGTGGTAGTCTCGGTGGTGGCTTCACTAGGTGGTGGTGGTAGTCTCGTGGGGTAGTCTCGGTGGTGGCTTCACTAGGTGGTGGTGGTTGGTGATGCTTAATTAAACTAAACACATGCCCCTTCCTTATCTAAACACCCCTTAAGAAATTTCAACTAGGAGTCCGTGCCACTCCAATTGTTGCGTTTAATTCGGAACGGATGTAGTATAACATTTGATAAGTGCATAACAACTTAATTTTTAAAACTACGTATCTCAATAGTGTTGAAATTATTTTGAAATAAAGAGAGCTGTTTACAAAATATAAAATCTTATCAACAACCATAATTACCAAAGTTTTTGACTTTTACTATAAATATCGTAAAATTTCAAAATAATGGATTATTTTCATTTTTTCAAGAAAGCGAGAGGCACAAGAAATTCACGTGCCGACCCATGCCCATAGTGATAGTACCCGCTAACCCGCGTAACGCCTCAAGATAATCTAATCTCTCTTCATCCACCTCATCAACCTCTCTAGTCTCTTCCTTCGCATATGCTTTAATCTTTAATCCCTCCATTATCTTAGAAAGGATATCCCCCCTTCGCCCTTCCCCCCCAAATCTTCAAAGAAAATTATAATTACAAAAACCACCCCAAAACTAATACCGGATAATTGATAAAGCATAAACCCCCTCCTCCTTTGTTTTATCCCAAGAGTCACTTTTTTTTTTTTTTTAATGCAGAATATTCCCTCTTTAAATTCCTGCTATTTCAACCCTCCCATTCACATCTCCTTTATATATCCCCTACACCAAACTCTATCTTTCTTCATTTCATTTCCTTCCTTTTCCTTCTCTGCAAACTAAACTACCATTATTATTAGATTATCTAACCACCTTACAACAACAAAAATGGCCGTGAATGTGAGAAGGTGTAACAAACGAGTGACGGATCCATTTAACAACGAGGAGGTCCGAGCTAGAATATTCAGCTCAATCGGCAGTACTAGCAGTAGTGGCAGCGAGCACGACGCCGAAACCGATATCGTTTCGTCGTCGTCGTCGTCCTCGTCGCGTTCAATCTCTCCCTCATCTTCCTCCACCTCCGCCTCCACCTCTCTCTGCCTATCTCACCTCGTCCAAAACTTCCTAGAATGCAGTAATTCCCCTTCCAACACTACTAATACTACTACAACAACCACCTCCGACCCGATCCAAACTCGCGACTCGTCCGATTCCGACTCGGACGATTACCTCAACTCCGACCCCACCGCGATGATCCGCGACGTCATTGCTCCGATCATCTGGAACAATGCTGATCCATTTCGCAACCAGCTTATCTCTCACGTAACAAAAGCGATTGAGATTTTCTCTTTCTTCCGAGATAAAACTAGATCGATTTTCAATCGGAATTTAACGGCGTACCTTCGTGAAATCGGGTACAACGCCGGAATTTGCAAGACAAAATGGGACGCTTCCGCCGGCGGAACCCTAACCGCCGGAAACTACGAGTTTATCGACGTTCTCCGCCCGAATTCAACGACGAGGTACGTAATCGACGCTGAATTTTCCGGCGAGTTTGAAATCGCGAGAGAAACGTCGAATTATAAGAAATTGAGAAGCTCATTACCTAGGGTTTTTGTCGGTAAAGTGGAGGATCTGAAGATCATCATACGGTTGATGTGTGATGAAGCGCGAAGATCGATGAAGATCAACGGCCTTACTTTGCCACCGTGGAGGAAGAATCGTTACATGCAAATCAAATGGCTTGGCGCGTATCGTAGAACTACGAATTGTTTACCGGCTGCGCCGGTTTCTTCTTCGGCCGTTGGGTCGAATTTTGCGGTGAAATGTCGGTCGGTTGGGTTTGATGTTACCGGTGATAGTGGCCGGTTTTTATATCCGCCGGTGACTAGGACTAGATAATTTTAGTTTAATTTTTTGAAATTTTACGGTGGCAGATTTTAAGTGGAATTTTTAAACCAATATGTCTGGAAATTTTGAGGGGATATATTATTATATTAATATCATTTTGTCTCGTTCTTAGGATTCTCCGATTCTCGCTCCATTTGTAGGGGTTTTTGATATAGCAACTCCGTTTTGTGGTAATGATATTTATGTACTTTTTAAAATTTTATTGTTGGACAATAAGAAGATTATTTAGCTTCTAATTAAATTACTCAAAAAAATTCGCCTCAAATTAATGAATTTCAAAATGATAAATTAAGCAATTTTTATTGAGATCTAATGAAAAAAATTACTAATATCTAAAACCCTACTTAAGGAACCACATAAAAATTTTACGACAAAAACAATTTATAGTGGTTTCCGTTTTAGTACATCCCTAAATATAAATATACATTCAAATTAATTTATCTTTACCAATCTTTTTTTTTTTAAAAAGTCCAAAATATATGACATGTCTATCAAATTTGAAGGTATAGTATCTATTTGATTTTTGCACACATCACTTGATTATAAGACTACTACTATAGTACTTCCTTAATTTCTTAATAGATGCATTATATTGACTTTTTAATAGTTACATTTTTACTTTTGACACTATTTATAAATTTACCTTTGACTATCATTTGTGATTTATGGTTTAGATAAAATATAGTTACGTGGGGTCTTGTTTGATTCGTTTCGATATGTACTTTTACAATATCGACTTTTTATATTTTTTACAAATATAAAATTAGAGATATAAAGGTTCAAAGTAGTGCATCGACATACGTGAAAAGTGTAATTGTAACTATTAAATAGGAACATCCATTTAGAAACAGAGGATGAAAGCTAAGGACTAGCACATCCTCTATGTTACAATTTGAAACCAAGCAACAAAAAAAAAGGAAATTATACTTAATACTAAAAGTATTAATTAAACAACCCCATCTAAAGTATTTATGATTGTGTACAACGTGTCGCTTGTTCGTTAAAGGTCAAACTGAAATGACTAAAGCGAGGTGTTATTCTTTGTTATCTTCTAATTTTATAAATTGTAAATGTTACACTTTAAGTAAGAAAAAAAGCTTAAACATATGACCTTCTAGTAAGAAATTAATTAAGTGATCAATGGATTGATGTTACGTAGCTAAGTAAAATATAAATAAATGATAATACAAATTTAATTAAGAATCTAAGAGGTACTAAGGGCCTGTTATCTTCGTCATAAAACAACTTAATTGAATTGAACTGAACTGAACTGAACTTAATTAAATTATAACTAATTAATAGTAATGTTAATAATTTAAGAACTAAATTAAACTGAAATTAATTGAACTGAACTGAAAATAAGTTGGGGAGAACAAGCTCTAAAGTACCAATACAAATTTAAGAGGTAATACAGAACCAACACAAACTATATTACTATACTAATATCTTCATATAATAAAATACTATCTCAGTTCTTTATTAATATTAGCACTTTATTTCTCACCGTAATCTAAACAAAAGTAAAATGTATGAGAGAGTCGGGAGGGGAAAAATATAAGAAAGGGAGACAGAAAGTTGAAAATAACCAGATTATACGTCACATAAGAGTTTGATTGGATAAAAGGTGTGGGTGATCATCTCCTAAAGATAGATACAATTAGTATATACATTAATAGATGTGAATGTCAACCATCTTAGTTGATTAAAATTTTGGAAGATGGTACTCAAGAGTCAAGATTAAATCACGTGGATCTCTCTACACTAAAAAACACAATTACTAATAGATAAAAAAAATGGTCTAAGAAAAAAAGTGTGCACATTAAAAGCTAATTAAGAGAGAAACTATTGGATAAGTAAATCCTCTCATGCAAATCGATCTTACTCTCCTTTTGTTTTATTACATTTCATTATTTTTTCATACCCAATTAGTACTTCGTTTGTTTATATCTTATTGATATGATTACCATCTTGAGTATTACATCATTTGATTTTGGATTTGTCATTTACGAAATCTCTAGCTTATATTGTTTTAAGAAAATATTGAATAATTTGTAATCCTGAAGGTATTTGATAATAGGATTTTTTAACTAGAATAATACAAACTTTGGCCGGTTCTCTCATAATAATACAACATTTTGATTATTTTTGAATAATACAAACTTTACACCAAAATTCCTATAGTAAGACAAAACCGGATGCAACCTGATAAACGGGTAAAATGGGACACGTGTCGCCATTTCATTTGTTGATTTTTTTTTCCTTTTTTCTTGTTTCTTTCTTCCTCCTTCCTTTCACTGCCAACACTGTGAAAACACCACCCTCCAAGCCTTCACTCAGAAAAGCACCCAACCCAGCCACCCCACCGCCGAAAATCACCCCCCTCCAATTTTTCACCGCCGAAAACCACCAAACCCAACCACCCCACCCCCCGAAAACCACCACCCTCCAACCCTTCACCCCGAAAACCACCACCCTCCAACCCTTCACCCCCAAAACCACCCAACCCAGCCATCACACCCCCAAAAACCACTCCCCTCTAATTTTTCACCGACGAAAACCACCACCCTCCAACCCTTCACCCCCGAAAACCACCCAACCCAGGCACCCCACCCTCGAAAACCACCCCCTCAAAATTTTCACCGCTGAAAACCACGAAACCACCTGCCCAGCCACTCCTCCACCACGAAACCACCTTCAGTTCATGAATTTCGCGATTCAACACCTCGCCTTCGTTCAGCGTGATTGATCTCTTCGACATCCGATTGCGTTTTGCCTCCGATTGCGATTTTTCTCTCGCCAAAGTCTCGACCCTCATATTGATCTCGTCGACGTCGATACAAGATTTCGTGGTTTCAGGTGGTTGGGGGAGGAGATTAGGAGAAGGAAAGAGAAAAAGGAGTGGGGTTACTTGTTGGTGAGAATTCGTGGGAGGCAACGGCAAGGGGGTGTGGTGGGGGGGGGGTATTGGTGGTTTAGGTAGGGGGCGTGGTTGTGGGGGGGGGGGGTGAGGAGGGAGAAAGAATAAAGTTGATTTTTTTTACCTGTTATTCAAGTTGCAAGTCATCTTGTTTTACTCTAGGAATTTTGGTGTAAAGTTTGTATTATTCAAACATAATCCAAAGGTTGTATTATTACGAGAGAACCGGTCAAAGTTTGTATTATTCTAGTTAAAAAATCCTTGATAATATCATCATATCTTATTAAACCTTTTGCTAACCATAGCTACATAAATTTTCAATGTACACTTTTAAAAGGAATTGTATATCATATAATTAATAGTCCTTATATTAGCATTCCTTCCTAAGATAACCTCAAATTTGTAAAATATCATTACATCAAACGATCTTGAAAACAACATTGATCTATACATAACCCTATTCTACATGGTATATATAAATTTCAAAAAATTGTTAGAAAAAGAAGAAACTTTTGTAAATATATAATTATTTTGAAAGAAAAAATGGGGTGCAAAAGCTGTTTAAAAGGACTTTATCGAGCTAACATTATCCTAATAATTAAATCGTGAAGCTTAATGATGATTATTTACATGTATGAATACAAACACGAGGACTATCTGAGAAAAACACATAAAACAGACAATTATATGATATTAAGTTACTTTAACATAGTGTTTGAAATTTATGACAATATCAATTGCTATTCCATGCTACTAAGAAAAATAGATTATTTCATAGGCCTAGCTACATTAACAATTTTCTTAAATTATTTAGTTGCTCTAGCGAGAAAAAGATGAGTGTACAATATTCAATAACAACGAGTTATCTACAATTACTCAAATAATATCGTTATGCAAATTAAATAAGTGGACTTCTGTATGATTCAGATTGATTAATCTTGTTGTATATATGATGTACACAATGCTTATATTAACTTATTAATTAATTACCTTAACAAAAGTATTTTTTTTATTAGAAAAGATAATTGGTCTGAAGACCAACCTCTGCTAGGCTACTAGCCAGGCCTACAGGATACAATAGCTCATACGCTGGGTACAAGGTTAAACAGCCCAGAAGACAACATATTGTTGGAATGAAGATTCGAACCCTGGGCAATGCCCTGTAATTCGGGGTGGTGCTCCACTGAACTATCACCCGTCCTATTCAAATATTTGGTATTACTTGTCGTATTATCTTTCTACAGGCTTTTTTATTTAATGAATAAATATTTCCTCTATAATAGAAAGAATGCAACAATTGCATATTTTATACCTCACAGATAATACTCAATTGTTGCGTTATTTCTGTTACGAAGAGAGCATATAAATTTTAAGACAATATAAAAGGTACTTATAATTACTAATTTCGTAACCCTGCTTAATTATGCCTAATTGCTTTTATAAGTGCAGAAGTAGTAATTAGGATCTTGTATACGAACATTAGTCCAATGCATTAAATTTATTATAAAAGAATTATTTAGAAAAGTAAAAGATAGGAGGTAATTGTTTTCTACGATGATGGAGAAATGTGGATTGTGATGCGGAGAATGAACCGTGTACTCTGCGCTGAAGAAACACGAAGCTGAGTGGAAACAACAATTAAGGCAAATAGGCAATGTCACGTGGGATGATGAATTGTAACTTTCAAACATGCAATCTTAGCCGTCGAATAGTAGTAGCTGTAGTACAAGTAAAGGATATAAAAGATGTGTTGGATAATCTTTTTATTTTGCATCGAAGAAACACATTGCCCATGTGTCAATCTTCCGCTGGCCTTTGGCTTTTTTTAAAGGTCATTATTATGTACTTAACACCTTTTTTTAATTAAAGAAAGATATCGGATTAGAGTATCAAATCATGCTAATCAATCCTGACACCGCCCCGCCCCAAGGTTTGTGCTTAATCTTGTTACTTAAAAAGTTATAATCAATGCCAAAAAGAAAAGATTTTAGGCAAAAAATCTCTCCGACAAATTATTTCATCTTCCGCCTTGTAATTAATCGTTCACAAATTTGCTAAGTGAATATAATTACACCTAAAATCTTTACAAAGAGTAGATAAATAAATAATATAGTACTCTCTCTCTTACTCAATTCTTTATTCTTAATTTTACTCTATCTACCACAAAGCCCACACTACCAGACTGTTTAATATTAATATGCGTGTCCAAAAATAATAGAATAATCTATTTAGGACGGAAGGAGTACATTGTACCTAAAATGAAGAACTACACGCTTAAAAGAATAACATTCAACCTAACCCTACATAGGAATATAGGATCAACGAACTGGTGCGAAAGTCTAGATCAAGGCCACATACCTATTTCATATGATCCCAAATTTAATTTTGTTGGAAGGCTTAACTAAGGGCATGAGTAATGGGAGACTCTTAGGAGAAAAAAACTTTTAACAGGTAACTATTAAGAGTGTACTGGAAAACTCTTAATAAGAGTTAGGTGTGAATTTTCAAGAGATAAGAGACCCTATCTCTTACAAAGAGTTAGACACTTAATTGGCAAATGGAGGATGGAATATGTTGACCACTCATGTGTATTATGAAAAAACACCAATTAAGAGATAGTACATAACTATATAAGAGAGATGGTACATATCTTTGGATATGTAATAGATGACTTATTTTTAGAGGGAGATGAGGTGGAAGAGGAGAGAAACCAAGAGATACCCAAAAAAAAGTCCCGTCATTACGCATGTTCTAAGAGATTTGACGTTTCTCTTGAACCACCTCATACACCATCAAGTAATACACCAACAAATATGACAGATAGAGAAAATGCAAGGATAAGGGGTAAGAAAGGGAAAACAAGTTGAAAATATATGGTGATATCTGGTAATTTTAGGGTGACCCTCCGCAAATAAGTGCTGATGTAAAGAAATCTTTTCCCTCCCACCATCAATTTATTCAATGCACTTAGGACGTGTTCTGATCAACTAATATTTGCTTTTTTAACTTTATTTTTACTTACTTGAGGGAAAAGTTCAGATATACTTAAGTTTAGAGCCATTAAGGATTACTAAATTCAATCCACAGCAAAAACAATTTCTAACCATCCAAAAAAGATTAAAGTCATGCAACTTTACAAGTAAAGTGAGTTCTAATAACTTGATCAATTCCTCGTTAATAAAGTAATTGAAAATCAGGTGAAGACACACAACTTTGCGTTATTCAAACTTGTCTGAATATATTACACTTGTAATTGAATTTATTGGAGCTTATCTCAACCATTCAAAACTTATATGAATTTATTTTAACTAATCTAAATTTATTTTTCAAAGATATGTTTAACTAAAGTTAACTATAAAGGCTAGAGCTACATCAACAAAAGAAAATTCATCCGGCTAATATTTCAATACTAATCTACTACTATTGCATTTCTTTGTGAAATAGAGGTAACAATTTGATACTATCTTTGCAATCGAAGTAAAACTATAAATACTTCTCTAAGTTTTAATATTTTCTTTGTTTCGAAATAGTTGTACCACTTTAACGATCACGCATGCCAACACACAATTTTAACTATTGATATATTTGAATAACTATTATAAAAATTGATATTTTGAAAATATATGACATTTGAGTCAAATCCAATGACATATTACATGAGAAAACTTTTTTTTTGTAAATTGGTAAAAAAAAATATAGTTAATGTGAGCAATCTAAATAGTGCAAAAGGTCAAAGTTGTCCAACTATTTTGAAACGGATGAAGTAGATTGTTTAAATGGGATAAAACTTGGTTGACTCAGTGGGTATTTCACCCACTACGGCCCTGTTCTTTTGAACTTATTTTGGCTGAACTGAACTGAACTTATTTTATTTTGGTTGAACTGAACTTATTTTTGCTGAACTGAACTTATTTTTACTTATTTCTGCTGAATTGAACTTATTTTTACTTATTTTTGCTGAACTGAACTTATTTTGGCCGAACCGAACTTATTTTTGCTTTGAACCGAACTTATTTTGGCTGAACCGAACTTATTTTTGCTTGAACCGAACTTATTTTTGTTGAACTAAACTGTATTAACATAATATTATCAATACTAATTATTATAATAATCAATAAATATTAACATAATATTATCAATACTTATTATTATTATTTTATTATTTTATTATTTTATAATAATAAATAATAAATAATAAATAATAAATAATAATAAAAATAATAAATAATAATAATAATAATAATAATAATAAATAACAAATAATAAATAATAATAAATAATATAACAAAATAAAAATAAAAAATAATAATAAATAATATTAATAATAATAAATAATAAATAATAATAAATAATAATAATAAAAAAAATAATAGTAATAAATAATAAATAATAATAATAAATAATAATAAATAATAAAAAATAAAAAATAATTTTAATAATAATAAGTAATAAATAATAAATCATAAAAAATAATATTAATAATAATAAATAATAAATAATAATAATAATAATAAATAATAATAAAAAATAAAAAATAAAAAATAATCATAAATAATAATAATAATAAATATTAAATAATAATAATAAATAATAAATAATAAATAATAAATATTAAATAATAAATAATAAATAAAAAAAATAATAAATAATAAATAATAAATAATAAATAATAATAAATAATAAATAATAAATAAATAATAATAAATAATAAATAATAAATAATAATAAATAATAATAATAATAAATAATAAATAATAATAAATAATAATAATAATAATAAATAATAATAATAATAATAATAATAATAATAATAATAAATAATAATAATAATAATAAATGATAAAAAATAAATAATAAAATAATAAAATAATAATAATAATAATAATAATAAATAATAATAATAATAAATAATAAATAATAAATAATAAATAATAATAATAAATAATTACAATAATAATAATAATAATAAATAAATAATAATAACAAATAATAATAAATAATAATAATAATAATTAATAAATAATAAATACTAAATAATAAATAATAAATAAAAAAATAAAAAATAAAAAACATAAAAAACACAAATTCATCGTTATTTTAATTATAATATTGATAATAATAATAACAATAGTAATAGTAATATTGAAACACAAAAATAATAATTACAACATTAGACAAGACTAAACTTATTTTTGCTGAACTGAACTTATTTTGGCTGAACTGAACTTATTGTTGCTGAACTGAACTTATTTTGGCTGAACTGAACTTATTTTTGCTGAACTGAACTTATTTTTACTTATTTTTGCTGAACTGAACTTATTTTTACTTATTTTTGCTGAACTGAACTTATTTTTGCTGAACTGAACTTATTTTTACTTATTTTTGCTGAAAATAAGTCCAAAAGAACAGGGCCTACTAATAGAATTTAATGCAAGATGGAATCCAACTCAATATTAACAATTATTTTTAAATGGCATGTTATGAGTGGGTAATCCACATGGTGAGTATATGTAGTTATGTCCGTTTAGATGTAGTTAGTTATTAACCTCAAATCTTGCTTTGACCGCTGTCCACGTGTTGATATTAAACTAGGCAGTGTCCCGGGCGATGCTCCGTGTTGTTACTTTTCTTAACTTTTTGTCAAGTGACGAAAAATTGACGTAATGATATGATAATTAATTGCATGATAATTTGTAAAATAAACCCTTAAAAGTTTGGGGATGAAAGCAATACCTTTACTTTGTACAAGGAATTGGAGTAAGAGTTTATGTCTATAATAGTCTCTTCTTATTATCATAAAAAGGTTAGGTATCTAACTACTTGTGCAAATCTTCTAATGAGATATAATTTTAATATCTTATGATATTTTATTTTGAAATACTAAATAATGGTGTTATGTTGGATTAATGGTTAAACTTTCACTTCTCAATTCAAAGGTCACGTGTTAGATACCTTGTAACTACACAATATTATTTTTTAATTAAGGGTTTGACTTGGAAATAAAGCATTTGCATTAGCCTAAGCCTTAGCCTTAGTAGAGAGTGCCACGTGTAGGGTTGTTCATAATAATCCGATCCGATCGATCAGATCCGCGATCCGGTCGACCCAATCCGAAAAATAGGATATCCGATCCGATTTTTTGAATTTCGGATATTTCGGATCGGATATCCGAAAAATATCGGATCGGATACGGATCAGTTTTTTATATTTTCGGATATCCGAAATATCCGATTTTTCATTAAAGGATATAATTTCATTTTTTTTTAAAAAAAAACAAAAAAAACCTAGGTCAAAACTCTAATCATTAAAGAAGAGCAGACTAGTAGTGTTAGTGCATAAATTACTGCCGCCGTATGACGACTCCTCATTTCTTTGACTCTCCTCTTCTCTGTCAACAATTCTACTCCACACTCAGCAAGAATTTACTTGCAACAAACTAGCCTGCGTCGCCGCCGTCAAAGTCGAACTCCTCCATACCACCGACGGCTACCAGGAGGCAGGAGCCCACCAGTCCACAGTGCCACTTCGTCAGCCGCCTTGCCTTCCCCACGTCCAATCTCACCTCCTCTTCTTCTTTTCTCCGTGGGTTTTTGTAGAAAATGAGTTGATATTTGTCATTTGGGAATAATCTAACGTTTCAGTATTTTGGAATAAAATGAGATAATTTTGGGGAAAATTTTCAGGTTTATGACTTTATGTATCTGAAATGTTGTTATATTTGGCCAAATCTCGAGTTTATGGTTAAATTTAGCGAACTTGTTGTGTTGCTACTACCCAAATCAGCATTCTTTATTTTTTTACGTTTATATTTTTGTTTGATTTTATTTTTCGGATATCCGATTTTTTTCGGATCGGATCCAGATCGTAGTTTGTCGATCCGAAATTTTCGGATATCCGAAATGAACAGCCCTAGCCACGTGGCACACAAAATTTTTTAGGAACACCAATTTGAGTAGTTGTTTGGTTGATAGGAAGTAGGGAAAATGGGGGCAATAAAATTCATGGGAATTTGAAATTCCCACAAAATGTAGGAATTGATCTACCTACCCTCCCCTTGGTCACTTACAATTCTTACATAAATTTCTATGAATTACAACTTCCCTTATGACTATTAAACAAATTAGACTAATTCCTAGAAATTTTATAAGAGAATTAAATTCCTAAAAATTGTAAATTCCTATGGAAAATAATTCCCATTATAACCAAGAGAGATGATACACATACACTCGATGTATGTGGGGCCACACATACACTAGATGTATGTGTTACTACTAAAATGTATACCTTTTGTATGTGTTACTACTAAAATATATATTGTTACTAAAAAAAATTATAAACTTACAATCATTTGAACCTGTTTTGTTATTCAACGATATTTGAATTTACATAATACATAAACGATTGAAATACTATATTTCGAATTGAATTTTATTACATGGTAGGGATGAAAATATAACATTATTTTTGTACAAACAAATTAAATAATTGAAAACGACAGGAAAATCAATAGTAGAAAAATGGTGAAGATGAATAAAATGAAGCTAATATATGAATAATCTGGAAAAAAAATTACAATTCTTTTTTTTTTAGTTTTAAACAAAAGATTCATACAAATCTAAATAAAGAAAATTTCATAAAACATATTTTTTAAACAAAGATAAAGAACAAATCATTAAAAATAAAATTATCTGTCGAAATATTATAAGTTTGTAATATTTTTAGTAATATTATATATTTTAGTAGTAACACATACACAAGATATAACACATGCACCTATTATATGTGTGGCCCACATATATCAATGACCTAGTGTATGTGTAGTCTTTGCGTTATAACCAAACTAAACACTCAGTTGTCTCACCATTTATTTTTAAAATATCAGTTCTTGAAAAATTTGTATTACAAACACTTGTTCATTGATGAAAGGAGAAAATAACGAAAGTCAGGTACTATAATTGAGGACCACAGATAGAGTTTAAAAAACACAAAAGTAGGCAGGTGGATGGATAAGCTCGGGGATGTATTTTTGGGTAAGAGATTGGGGCAGATAACCCCATTTTCTCTCTCCTCACAGGGCCCCTTACTGCTTAGTATTCGGAAGAGGGCCAGAATAAGTAGTTGTTTATCATCATCAGTCATCAACTCATCACCCTTTCGTTTCTCTATCTAGACAGCAGACATGCCTTTTCCTCAACACTTATTATTGCATAAATATTCTTCACTGTGTCTTTACTCTCTCTATATATGTGAATGATCGAGAAAGAGAGAGAAACATGATTTTGTATAGGGGGAGATTGTCTATTTTTCTTTTGGCCTTATATGTAGACATGCATTGTTGGAACTTGGAATTAGTACAATAATGCATATATACTTCTCATGAAAATTGTTATTGCTAGGAATTTGGTTTGTTAGTGTAAATTTGGTTGAGTAGATTTGATTGCATAAAATTATACTTTTATGAAATTAGAAAGAACATATTAGTTACAATATGGTCGTTTTGGTTTGCGGTTTTTAAAAAACATTCATGATAATAGTATTTTATTAGATAAGGTATTAAGTGGAAATAGAAAATTACAACGAGACAAAAATTGCTAAGCGAAACATATACTTGGATTTTGAATTATATATTAAGAAGGATATTGGCAAGGATTTCCTTGCTATACACACAAACATTTTACCATTACATACCAGAAAGAGTAAGTATATTTTTTTTTGGGGGAAACTATGTAGTATGATGGTAATCACTAATGTTAAAATTCTGGTTCACGTGTTACGATCCTACAATTTACAATGTCGATATAGATAATTCTTAGTAGGATTTTAATTAATGTTTGTATGTTGATGACGGTAGACACATAATCGTGTCTCCTCATTTAAAGATCCAATAATGAAATGTACCGCGGTATTAGTTGGCGCTACCCAACGGAAGAGCAATCTAAAGAACCAATCCAAAATTGTGTTTAAAATGATATTCTAAAGCCCGATTTATTGTTCATGATGATTATTTGTATTTTAAACCCATAAAATGTTTTAATTCCATTTAAGAGCCTAATTAAATATTTATTATATTAATAAATATTTATTATAAATATTTATTATATTAATAAATATTTTTTATAAATATTTTTATTATCTTTGACAAATATTTTAAATACAAATCAGATTTTTTATTCCGTGAAATTCAATTTCGAATTTAGGGATAAAAACTTATCTTCAAAAGACACGTTTGATAAAAAAACCGGAATATGCTGAAATATGCGCCGGGCGGGGGCTGTACTCAGCGCTCCACGTGCGTCCAGAGCATTGGCCAGAATGCATCAGCGAGCCAATGACTGCCTGACACGTGGACTTGTGACTCACACAGAGTCCTGCGTCTGACGCAATTCCTGTGTGAGACGCAAGTTTCTTTATTATCTTTTAAATACGCGTATACACGTGTACAAATTTGATTGGGCTGGCTGCGTCAGGCGCACATTGTGTGCCTGACGCGTGGACGTGTGTCTGACAAGTAGGCCTGCGCTAGGCGCATTGCTCCTTTTGCTTATAAATACGGGCTGATTTTCCGAATCAAGCAGGCTTTTTCATTATTATTTTACGAACACAAAATCCTTGCGAATTTTCCGAATACTATTACGAATCTCAAAATACTTCAATCCTTTCAAATCAACTTCAATTACTGATCATATAACGTTCCTGGTTCCACGATTGCTCCGCCTAAAGATCGTTGCGTTCTTCAATCTAAGCCGCATAGGTATAATTCCTGAGGATTCTTGAATAATCAATTATATTTATTGCCTAGAAGTTACTAACAATTTATTTCATGATGTAGATCTTTAAGTAATAATCGTTCTACTATATATTCTAATCCTTTTTCTATTCTTTATTTTATATTCATATTATTGTTATTCATGTTTATATATTATCGTATGCTTGCCTGATTACTCTATTCATATTATATGATTGTCCTGCTTTACTGCTTTTATCACCCACCATGTTATTATTGCTAAACAAGACTTAAAGAATTGTTCTAACTAATTCAGATAATTTGGACAACCTGCTAGGTACCTTGTAATATTGATCGCATAATAACATGTCACTAAAAAATAGTCTTTTATGTGTTTCCTGAACCTACCTAGACTAAATATTTTTTAGGGTGTGTAAATATTATATGATTATTCTTTGGCGTAAAATTTGTTGTGAATCGATATTTAGTAAAGGCCAGCAATGGGCAAACATGGTTCATTATGACCATATTTGTACCCTTACCCCCGAACTCAATCTTTGGTTCATTTTGACCATCTATGGAGTCTAGACGGGGAAATCTACATTGGATAAGTTCCACAATTTGTCCCTACGGTTTCCCATATCCAATTAGGTTTATGATTCTTCCTAAAAAGAATTGTTGGTGACTTCTTTCAAAAACATGTTTTCAATAAAACCTTAACAATGGGTTGTCAAATATAATACGCGCTCATCCCGCGTAGGCGAAATAAAAACACGCCTACAATGACCCTTAGGTTTGAAGATGACTAATTTAACAAAAGAAATACTAGTTATTATTTAATATATGTTTAATTAACTTTATGTTATCTAAGGTTAATTATTAAAAAGAACAAAGAGAATACTCAAGTCAAGATTACAATAAAGATATTTAATCAAGATTAAAGTGAAGATGTTCATTCAATGATGAATCAAGTAAAGAACGAAGATGAGTATACATTAAGATATATATTTCTTCATCTATCGGATGAATAAAGGTAAAGGCAAAGAGTTGTGAATTTCTTAAACGAACTAGGAGTTGTTCCCTGGTTGTCAACTGCCCTTTGGCATTGGTCTAAGGAACAGTGTTTAGGAACACACTAAGTCTACGTAACTAAAAACGTGACCAAGGAAATAATAAGTGTCATAAAATAAGTTTCCTTATATTTAGCAAAGTTGTTATTGGATAGATTTTAAATCTGATTTAGTTTTATTAAATAAACAATTTTTTTTTGTTAAATATCTTTTTAAGAGCCTTATTAGAAAATAACTTTATTTTACTTAGGATTCTTTTTATTAACAATATTAATCTGTTTTTATCTAATAAAATAAAGGAGTACACATTTAGTATTTTATGACGTGTACTTATTTGGTTGCCTGTAAATATATCGATATATTTCATTTTGTAACCGTGCCGACAAAAGCTAATTTTTTTTTAAATGTCTAAAAGAGTCAGTGCCTTTGATCCTAAGAGAGTTCGTTCTTACTGCCTTTATTTATTCTTCCATGTTAGTCAAAAATTGTATTTCTTTTGGTGTTAAGGGGTTTTGAGCGAAATCCTTGTATTGTGAGCTTGAGAGAAGCAAGAGAAGACTTATTGTTTAAGTCTTGAGACGAACAATATTTATGGGAACTATTGTTGGGAACTCAAGTTTGTAGAGGAATTTGAAAAGTGAACTCTAGAGAGTATAATAGGTGTAACAGACTAGTTATTTATTATAGCCAAGAGAGCTGAAATCCCAAGTGGTAGAGGTTTTTCTCCTTATATTGATGAGATAGGGAGTTTCACCGTAAAAATCTCTTGTGTTCCCTTGGTGTGTTTCTTTGCTAGCTTTTTACTCCGCGATTAGTTACGCTTATGTTTCGCATTATAATTCAACCCCTCTTATAGTGTTCCTATTCAAACGACGTGTAAAATCCTATAGAATCATTCTTGGATATAATAGATTAGATTGTTAATATCTTAATATGTACGGTTCCACAATCTTATGATCCAGCGGTAAAACCCGACATTTTTATCTTTTGGAATATAGTTTTGTTGTTTTATTTGATCTGTCAGTTTGTGCTAGTTTGAGATGAACAATCTATTTAGTTTCAACACACTTTCTTTATTTTCAATCAATATGTGGATCTAACATCAATTTGTTTAAATTAATCAATGCAAGTTTCATTAGTTTATAAAATTCATGTTACAGCCTGAAAGTTGGAAGATTTTTGTTGTTTTATTGCGCTACATCCCTTTCAATTCAATTGGTTTATAGTGTAATTGTAAAGTTAAAACATCTTGATAGGTATCCTACATTGGAACTGAATATCTTCTGGTTAAAGAATCTCTTTTTGGTTGCTTTGGAACAATTAGGAGATTCCCTTGAAGAAATATGAGGTTTGCTTTTGGCGACAACATGCTAATGGACGATGGTAGTTCCATTTATGGGTTTAAATCAATACGTTCTAACAAAAGAGGATTTAAATATCAATCTCATCGATATCATCTAGCCCATCGATTTCATTAGCATCATACCAAATCCCATCAATCGAATCACTTTTTCGAGAAATACGAGACATCTAAGTCATACAAGTTATGATAATCCTGGGTCACGTGCAGTAATTTGATTGATGAGGAAGAAAGAAAATTCTTGGTTCAGTTCTGCACTTTAACGACAGAAAAAAGGATTGATCAAATTCTATTATTGAGTCTGACTCATATAGTAATCATTTATTGGAAATAAAGTCATAGGAGAGCGAGGAAGGAAAATAAAATGAAGAGGTAGGTTAGTGAAGGTAAGAGAAAAAAAGGAGGCCATTGAAGGCAATGGAGGGATGGAGGCATCATGCTTAATAAGGCAAATGTCATGACATATAGAACTAGTATGGCTTATCGTTGCAATCCACCTATTTGTTCCCGAGATTACCCCGCAAAATATTTGGTCAGTTTGAAAAAAACTTTAATGCTCGATCGGGTTTAAACTATCACTTAGCTACAAGAAAATAAATTTTGGGAGACGGATTTGAAACTCAACGGCAACAAAATTATATTTCGTGGCCCATAGCAGAAAACAGGGGCGACGAGTTGAATTTGTTGCCCTAGTATACATTATGGGGCGACTAATTTTTTTGTTGTTGCCCAAAATCATATTTGGGCGACAATTTAAGTTTGGGTTGCCCATTAGCTTAATTAGGCGACAAAACTATGTATTTCGTTGCCCTTGTTTAGTGAATGGGCCAATTCAAATCTATGGTTCGTTGCCCATACCCAAAAGAAAATAGCGGAAAAAAACTACTCCTAAAATTTCCTACTAAATCACGTACTCCTCTTGTCACACCCTCGAGACTTCAACTACTCATCCTCAACTCACACTCTCGACGTTTCTCAGTCCGGAACCGGTGACGCCCTCATCTTTCTCTTTTTCCCGGTGAATCGGTGACGATTCCGACGAGAACTTCGACGTTTCTCAGGTGACAAGTTTAATTATGATGGCCAATTGCGTTTCTCATGAATTAACCTGCGACAATTGACGTATCTCATGTGACGCTTCTCAGGTTTCTCGTCGTTCTCAACCACCTTACGTTGCTCAGCATCTCGACGTTTCTCAGGTGATGTTTCTTTGGTGAATACTTTAATTATGATCGAAATTTTGGTTGATGGTCAATTGTTACCCTCTTCTGCTCTGCCCTAACTTTTTAAATTACGCAGGTGGTGATGTGGGTGGCTGCCGGAGATCAGCGGTGAGGCTAGCGGCGATTTCGGCGGCAAGGTTGATATCTTTTGTTATTTACCCTAAGTCACAATTCAACCCCCCTTCTTGTCAAGCAAAACAGTTGTTTACCCTTGAATTATTGGTATGAAATTGTCATGTTTTCTTGAATTGCTTAGATTTTGTTGCTTTTACGAGTAAATTAGAAGGTTTTGATTGGTATTTTTCAAGTTCAATGCGTTCCTTTCTCCTTCACTCATATCCCATCTTCAATCCTCGGTATCTCTGTTATGGCTTTGTTGTTTAGGCTTTCTCTGTTTTATTTTTTATGCAATTCGTTCTTGTAGTCATATAGTTCACTTTTTGGCTGGTTTATGCTACAATCTGTTTTTTGTCTTTTTTTCTTTTTGCCTTGCTCGATTGTGGAAGGAGTGTGTTGTTTTGTTAGGTTTGTTTTGATTGTAGGTGGAAAACTATTTTGTTTATATTTGTGCTTCTAGTTTCTGATCAGCAAGCCCTTTAGTGGAGATATCACACTAGTTAGCTGAGTGGGTGAATCTGCCCATATTATGTATGATTATGAATAAGGAAATGATAGATCCATGTATTATTAGTTTGTATTATATCACAAATTTATGGTCAATTCAACCATATTCGATCATGGATCGAGAACGTATGATAAGGGTATTTTGCTTTGTATATAATATAACCTTAAAGAACAACTAAAACTACATTATTAATCTCTAAAGATCAACTTCCATAATAACACTAGCTAATTACTACTACTACTATATCAGAACTCTGGTTTCTTTTTCAATCTAAAGGGTTGAGCTTCGACTCCTCCTCATTGCTCTCAGTTTATCTTGAGCTCGTTGTGCCCTGCTTAGTATTACCTGTAAGTTCTGCTCCTCGTGATACTGCGAGCCAAGAGTAAATTCATCACATTAACTATTTTCTTGGAAACATTATGTCCAAAGACACATCTAATCTATCACTTTGTAAAGCCAATGCATGAAAAAATATTACTTCGCCATCATTCATCAGTTTTAGAAATCATATATAACTAGCTCAGTGAAGTCATGGAGTTTTCGTAAAGGTAAAGTATAAAGGCTTACCTGCTGCTTTCTTTGTCTTTCAATTTCCGCCTGTAATGATGAGTAACAATTATGAGATATAAAAATGATAGAATAATTAGCCCTTTGACATAGGAAACATTGGTGATTAATTGAGTATAAAAATGGAATTATTTTTTCCATTCCTTTGTAATTGAGAGAGGATTATGAAAGATTGAAAGTGTTGCTGAAACTTATGGTTAACACAAGAAAATAAATGATAATTGTAGAATAATGGAATTATGGAATATAGAAAGCCTAAATATTTATAGGAATTGCAATTAGAGGAGGAGAATATACTGAATGGAGACTTGAATGGAGTTTATTGGAAGGTTGAAAGGAATGAATTCATGAAATTATCTGCCATCCTCATACATTTGATTTAACTTTATATACTACCTTAACAAAATTCTCACATCTTCTTTTCAGGTAAGAAATGAGCACAAGTGCTTTTCAATGCATCTCAGTTGATCCTAGTTTAGTGAGATTGATCCAAATATGGTTTCATGAAGTCCTATAGGCAAGAAATGAGTACAAGTGCTCTTCAGTATAACTCCTTTCCGCGTTAAATTAAAGAATTTTCTAGTTTTGTCAAAATGATATGAAAATTTTATTATAGCCTGGTTAGTGACTGTGTTAATAATTAAACTAAAATTTTTTGCATTCAATTACCTAAGCTAGTAAGTTTGGAGATAATTAATTTTATTTTCTAACTAAATGAGAGACATCTTATGTTTTTCTTTCTTAAGGATTTTTTCTTACTTGATTGAAAGAATGAATACCGATCGGAGTTGGATGAATCATAGTGGGATAAAGGATAGGCGAAAACCGGAGTATAAAGCACGGGTCGATGAGTTTCTAGACTTTGCTTTCAAAGAAAAAAGTGATGAAACATCATTGAAATGTCCCCGTGTGAAATGTAGATTGCTTTTTGCCCAAAATCGAAAAGAAATGCAAATTCACTTACTAGTACAGGGTATCGATAATGGTTACAATCCATGGGTGAGTCACGAAGAATTAGTTGAGCTTGAAGGCGAAACAGAGGTGGTTTTAGATAACGAGGAAAATGAAACAGAAATGCCCTTTGACGACATGACTCCATTAATTTTTAAAGCGACAAATGCATAGAATTCAACTACTTCTTCTATGCTCGATGATAATGGAAACAATAAAGAGTCAGACAATCATGAATATCCTAAGGAGTTAATGACATTATTAGAAGACATGGAGGCTGAGTTGTATCCGGGGTATACCACATTCAAAAGATTAGAGTTTATTATCTCATTGCTACACAATAAAGTTAGCAATAAATGGAGTGATAAATCTTTTTCAATGTTATTGAAGACCTTGCATAGGGCTTTTAACTATGACAAGAATTTTCCTGCAAGTGCTTATGAAGCAAAAAAATACACAAAAGCACTGGGGTTAGATTATGTAAAGATCAATGCTTGTGTTAACCATTGTATTTTGTTTCGAAAGGAATTTGCGAATGAAGAAAAATGTCCTAAATGTCTGGCTCCTAGATGGAAGGAGAAAGTCGTGCAAGGGGGTGATGAGTATTCAAATGGCGAGGATGTCCAAAAGACAACTCGAGTT
The DNA here is from genome assembly GCA_947646795.1 of Beta lomatogona. Classification (NCBI taxonomy): domain Eukaryota; kingdom Viridiplantae; phylum Streptophyta; class Magnoliopsida; order Caryophyllales; family Amaranthaceae; genus Beta; species Beta lomatogona. Next base: position 476,264 of record CANSNZ010000029.1, on the reverse strand, counting down.
CCTCAACCGATCTTGCGTCATTTTCCCTTAATTCCACGACTACAAAGGATGTTTATATCTTCCAAGTTAGCAAGGCATATGCGATGGCATAAAGATGATAAGAAAGATGATGGGATAATGAGACACCCTGCAGATTCAGAAGCATGGAAGTCTTTGGACACAAAGTTTTCAAACTTTGCTAAAGATGCACGTAATGTACGATTGGGTTTAGCTAGTGATGGGTTTAATCCTGGGGCTAACATGAGTAGTAGATATAGTATTTGGCCAGTGATGTTGGTGCCGTACAAGCTACCCCCTTGGATGTGCATGAAGAGTGATAATATGATATTATTTTTATTAATTCATGGCCCTAAATCTCCAGGAGATGATATAGATGTATTTTTGCAACCTTTAGTAGATGAACTTAATGAACTGTGGGAGTTTGGGGTAAAAACGTTTGATGCCTATGCGAAAGAGACTTTTAATATGCGAGCGGTGTTGTTATGGACCACTAGTAGAATTTTTGCTTATTGCTGCGGTTTTACCCGTACGCAGCAATAAACCACGAAAAAAGAAGAAAAATCCAAAATAAACCTATTGCTGCGGTTCCCAACCAAAACCGCAGCAATAGATATCAACGGGACAATTTTTCAAATTTGGTTGACTAGTTTGACCAGCTCTATTGCTGCGGTTTCTTTTAAAAAACCGCAGCAATAGAAATGCCCAATATTATATAATAGTATTTAAGTAGGAAAACCGCACCTCTCTAACTAAACCCTAAATGTAACCTTGCCCGCGCCTCCCTCACATCTCTCACTCTCCTCTCACACCCCTCTCTCTCTCAATTCTTCGCCTCTCCTCTCTTAATTCTTCGCATAAACCGCGTCTCATCACACTCCTAAACATCAACGAACATCATCAACGCATCAATTTGTTCAGATCAAAGACTCGACCCTTCGAAACCTCGCGCCAATCTCAGTCGTCGGTCGTCATTCAACCTTGTCGTCGGCTTTCTTCATCCTCCAAACTCACTCTATCTCTCACGTTCTTCATCAAATAATCTGCTCGCCGGCGTTCTTCATCTGCTCCCCTTGTTCTTCATCAACTCGCCGGTGTCTTCAAAGAATCGACGCCTCATTCTTCATCTGCTCGCCGGCGTTGGCTCGTTTCCAGAACTGCGTTGTTCGTCTTCTCTCAAGTCGCTAGTTTTCGTCTGCTCGATCTGCTCGCCGGCGTTGTTCGTCTTCTCGCAAATCGCCGGTTCTCGTCGAACGCAACATACGTCGGAGATCTGAGCTGATTTTTTCGTTTATTTTTTGTTCATAGTTCTATTTTTTTTAGTTCTTATTTTTTTTAGTTCTGCCTTTTTTTTAGTTCGAAAATCTGATTTTTTTAAGTTCTGCCATTTTTTAGTTCGAAAATCTGATTTTTTTTTTAGTTCTTATTTTTTTTTGTAATTAGAGACATTAGTTTGTTTGTAACTAGCTTTTATATCTTTATATATTAATGAGATTTATTTGTCATTTCATCTTCAGTTCGTCTGCGAATTTGGTGGATAGTGAATGGGTTAGTTGTCCGACTTTAATCTTTCAAATTTGATTGCAAAATGCAATTTTTTTTTCCTTGTACAGGATCTATTGCTGCGGTTTTGGGCAACAACCGCAACAATACGTTGCACTTTTTAAATAAAAAATAAACTTATTGCTGCGGTTTTGGCTAGGAACCGCAGCAATATCTTGGCCTATTGCTGCGGTTCTTAACCGCAGCAATAGGTTAATTACCTATTGTAAAGGAGAAAAATAGTCACATTTCTATCCAAATTAGCTTTTCCAGATGCTTATTCATCAAACATTTCAAGGTGTGCCTCCTTACAAGAAGGAAAGGTAATGGGAATGAAAACTCATGATTTTCACGTTTTCATGCAAGACTTACTAACACCTGCCGTCCAAGGTGTTTTAGATGAGAATGTTCTAACGCATTTACAAGAGCTTAGTCATTTTTTCAAGCAATTGTGTTCTAAGACCTTAAAGGTAGAAGAACTAGAGAAGATGGAAATGAATATAGCAATCACCTTATGTAAGCTGGAGCGCGTATTCACTCCTGCCTTCTTTGATGTGATGATACATCTCCCGATAAACTTGGCTACTGAAGCTAGAATGGCCGGTCCTGTATATTATCGTTGGATGTATCGCTTTGAAAGGTCAGTTGTTAGTAGTTATGGTTATCATAGGATTGTATACATGTAGTGTGTTTTACTAATATTTCTCTTTTAGGGCAATGCGAACGTTCAAATCATTCGTGAGGAACAAAGCTCACCCATAAGCTTCAATTGCTAACGGGTACATTGAAATGGAATGTCTGACATTTTGCTCGAGATATATGTCTAAGATTGAGACGTTACACGATCGTCCAGATCGAAATGATGACATTGACCATCCTCAATCCTGTAACTTGTTCGTCTTCTCTAAAATAGGCAAGCCTTTAGGGAAGGCAAGTCTAGCAAAAATGACAGCTATGGAGAGACGAGAAGCTCAACATTATGTCATGTTTAATTGTGATGAAGCAAAACCTTTCTTGACGTAAGTGTCATTCTATTTGTCATGCATAAGGATTTTTTTTCAATTATAGAACTAATTAGTTGCTTACATTCTTATGTCTAGTGAGATGAGCATGTACTAATTTCTCAAAGGATTGACCTTTGCAAGTGGTTTGTAGATAGAGTAAGTGAACACATTAGTTTTTGTATCTTTTTTTTTGTTTCCTTGGTTAACTAAGAATGATATGTAGATTACAAATCTATGGAAAGGAGGGCACCCAAGAGTTACTGAAGAATTATTGTGTTTAGCACGAGGACCGATGAAAAGTGTTGTCACCTATGATGGATACGTCATTAACGGGTTTAGATTTCACACCAAAAAGCGGCAAACGAAATCGAAAAACTCAAAATAGTGGCGTAGTTGTGAAAGGGGACGAGGAAAGTGGGCAAAAGGATTTCTATGAGGTTTTAGAGAAGGTTATTGTGCTAGAGTATGATGCTCTTAAGAATCGAACTAGTCCCAATATCGTGCTGTTAAGTGTAAGTGGTTTAATGTGTTCGACGAGGGAAAATGGATTAAAAAGGGTAATTTAGGAGCAGTGCTTATTAATGGTACTCAAAGGTTAAAAACAATTGAGTCATTTGCATTAGCTTCTCAAATTGAGTAAGTCTTCTATGTACCATGTCATAATGAGCCTCAATGGAGATTTGTTATTAAGGCAAATCCAATAAACTTTTTTGATTTCCCTAATGATGAAGAAACTGAATAAATTGAATCATTATGGGAACAAGTGCCACCATATGTAACCAACTACGTAGATGTTCAAGATGAGGGTATTCCAATAGTGAGAAATGATGTTGAATATAACTTGGTTGAGGCTCATATCGAAGAAGATTTGTTGAATGAAGTGGATAATGAACATGAGGAGGATGAAGATGATGAAGAGATCGAAGAAAGTGAGGATGATTTTTCGGACACGGAAGATGAACCTATCTTGCATGATTTTTACAATTCTTTTGAAGACGAGGGGTCTCAAAGTGATAGTTCTAGTAATTCATCTACTAGCAATTGAGTAACGGTATATTTTATCGAGAAACACTCTAAAAATTATGTTTTAACCTTTAATTTTAAAATTTTTAAGTAACCTTTAAGTTTAGTTTATTATTACCAATTTACTATTTTGATAATAGCGAAATTTTTGCTTGTTTTACAGTGTTTGAAGAGTTGCGATAGTAAGAGTTACGTCAATTCTAGGAGGAGGCAGATGCAGGAATTATATTAAAGCTATATTTCTTTTTGTTTAATTTGCATTTTAGCAAATATCGAGATACCATTTTTTTTGACCATTTGTGTCTTTTTCCCAATGACTATTTTTGTTTGTTTGAGACATAAAAATACTGGCAGTTGATTGCAGATTATAGTTCAGAGTTTGGAGAATTTATGTTTGTGTGTTTATTTGTCTGAACTATAAGAAAATATATAACTTGGATTTGTGTACTGCTTGTACTTTGATATCTATATGTAATTCTATTATTATATTTCAATAATAGTACTTTAAATTGGTAAGCATATGTTCATCTCCTTTCTCTTACAAATGTGTTATGTTATATATCTCCTCTATCTTTTCACCTAAAGTCAACTAACTTATTTTTTAAGGAAAATGTCAATCGTCCCAACATCATCCGAACAAAATCAACCTAATGATGAACCACCAAAGCTTACTTAACGTGAGCAACGAAGACTTGATCAAAATGAGCTTCGACAAAAATTTCCTGATCGTAAGAGGCGTGGGCCTACTAGGGGCATGAAATATTACACTAAAAGGCCAAGAAATTCTGAAGAAAAAGTCACAGTCAGTTTCATGGATGAGGTTCGACGTGTGATCGGTGAAAAGGAAGATGAATTTCTATGTGATTGTAGCAGGTGGGTAAAGGAGTTTTGTCCCCTAAATATTAAGTATGTCAATGTTTACTCTATTTTATTATTAATAGTGTTTCTTATGCGTAAAACATATCTCTAAGCTCTGTAATGAATGAAATTCTTTGATAGGAATTGGGCTAAAATGGACCCAGATAAGAAGCAAAGGTTATATGACAAGATCTTGGTAAGTCATTGATGAATTATGTACACTTCTAACAAGATTCCTCTCGTAACATAGAATGATGCTTGCTGGAATTTTATTGGTTTATCATTTATGGTGTTAGGGAAAGTATAATTTACCTGAAAAGGTTGGTGGAGAGGATATTGTTGACGCATTGAGCTTTCAATGGTCATCTTTGTATAGACCTTGGAGATTTAGAATGAAGGAAGATTCTATAGAGGCTACACAAAGTCACAAGCAAGACGCAACATACCCTTGACTATTGATGAAGACCAATGGGATTGATTGATTGACAATCATTGAAGTACTGAAAAACAAGAGGTTAATTGTCCTATTATATGCACCTGGATTTTTACCTTAAGATTTAATAATTCATCTTAATATACTTCGTACTACATTCATTTACTAAGATTTTTTCCCAATTGATTACTTTCACATGCACTTGTAGCGTATTAGCAAATTAATACGGAGAACAAGCTAAAGCTGACCGAAACACCAGCCAATGGTTCAAGATCTACAGCAAGAATAATGTATGACATGGTCGGTAATTTTCGTTGTCCGTAATTTTCGCTTTCTTTATTATATGATGTACCATATGTTTCTTTTGGAATATATGTAATCATTTGTTATATTATATGTAGATGAATGAGCCACTCGTTATTCCGACACAAGATCTTGAAGGATCATCCGAACCCGTTGAAGTGGAGCAAGAACCCATCTATGTTAGATTATTTGAGAAGACCAAAAAGTAAGGATATTCAACTTTTTTTGTGTTAGTTTTCTACATTGACTAACATTCTTGTTGTCTATTGGAAGTGACTAATTATATGGTAACACTGTCCCCCCCTGCACTTCCCCCGCGCACTCTCCCCCCGGCCCCGCCCACTCCCCCTTTCAGGTCCCCCCTTGCTCCCCCCACACCGGCCCCCCCGCACTACCCCCTCTTCCCCCTTGCTGGCACCACCCCCTGCAGACCCCCTCTTGCTGCCCCCTGCGAGACACCCCCCCGCTTGCCCCCCATTGCTGCCACCACCCCCTGCGACCCCCTCTTGATGCCCCCCTGTTGCCACACCCCCGCAGACCCCCTTGCTGCCCCCATGCTGCCACACCTCCCTGCACCCCCCCTTGCTGCCCTCCCCCCCCCCGCCGCCATTGTTGACTCATGAATGGTGCCATTGGTAATATTAAATGTAGTTATCATGTAGCTGAATTATCTGAATAGTACTAGCTAATAATATCTGAAACAGTCCCTGCCTTCCCTAATATGCCTTTCATTTAACAGAGATGATAATAGCCAAGTCTTTATCTAAGGGGAGAATTATGGGAAGCAAATTCTAAAAAAGTACAAATTTCATGTGCTAGGCATAAAAATAAGGATGGGACTACTTGCTGGGAACCGATTGTTGAAAAAAATTATGAAGAACTCAAAAAACTTCATGAAACTCAGATTTAGGAGCATGGTGAGGATACACTCAATGTGAAAGATGCTTACATTAAAGCTTTAAAACATAAATCTGGGTATGTGAGAGGACTTGGTCCTGGAGCTCGACCACCAAAAAAAGGTAGAACTGGAGAGAACAATGAACGATTGTCTACCCAAGTTGACACTCTTGCTGCATCAAACGAGGAACTTAGAGTATCAAATGAACAGCTTAAAGCATCTAATGAAGAGTTCAAGGCATCCAATGAAGAGCTTAGAGCAGAATTTTCAAAAATGAAAAGAAGCTATTGAACGTGAAAAGAAAATGAGAGAAGATATGCTGAAAATGTTTCAGGACATGAGGTATGAGTTTTTTTAGCTTATTTATTATTTTACTCGATATGTGAATGGAAAATATTTTGTAGTATTACTTCATTAATGAGCTCATGTGTCTAAATTGTGTAAATTTTGTACTTATTTGTTGGTAAATGTGGATAAAAGCAATTGGATGCACCGTGCTTCGCCCTATTGATCGTATTGCTTACTATTGCTTGTTATGATTGTGCTTGTGTGTTATTGTTTGGAATGTCAAATTGCCTGCACTCTAACTTACGTCATGTCCTCTTCTTGAGGATTGATCTAGTGATGTTAACAAGAGGCTAGTTTGTGGGTCACGGGGATATGATCTGTTAAGAGAGGGACAGAGTAATGCTTGTTGAGGAATAAGTTGTTGATTCTTCTTCCCACTATAAGGTGTTATGGATTCGGATGCTGAGGATTAACAACATTTCCCTCTTAAAACACTTGTTCGGTTTCTGGTTGGAAGTAAACACTTGTTATAGAATTACTGGATTTGATATGGTTACAAAAGTTTGCTGGTTGGAAGTACACAGATGCAAGAGAAATCAGTTACATTTATCGCTTCCCTACATTGATCCCATTCACTAGATATCTTGGGAGACTGTAAGTAGCAGCTGATTGCAGCAAGATTAGCTGACTATCTTTTCTCTTCTCTCTTTTGATGGTGGATATTCTGTATGTAGAAACCCCTAGGATAATAAAAGAAATACGGAAGTCACGCTTGTGATATCCAGAAAGGTGAGGATAGAGAACACAACATCCTTTCTGAGAGAGAAGTTGCCCACATTGGCCATCTAGATGTGCAAATAAAGGGAGGCTTTACTTGCTCAAAAAGCTGTTCTGTAGCTTATCAGGAGAGATATATCCCGATAGGGAAATAATGGAAAACACATGGTCCATACTGTTGACCTTTAATTACAGGTTAGGCACTTGTTCAAATGCGCTAGCTTAGCTCTGTTCTGTTCCTTTTTATTCTCAAGATCAAGCTATATGTTCTGGATTCCATAATTACTACTCGTTTGGTGGCTGATCTGTTTAAACTATATTAGTTTGTGTACATTCTTGCTGAAGTGCATAGCAGCATAAGATCTTTTGGCTTGAGCCATTCAGAGGTATAAGTTTTTTTTAGCTCATTTACTGCCCATTCTAGCATATCTTCTGCATCTGCTATTGCCCTGCTTGTTATATCTGAAACAATGCCCTACTTGTTATACAAGTCACGACCTGTTGATTGTATGTAATTCTTCATTTTTGCATCTGGTATTACCCAGGTTCTAAACTATTTGCAGATGGATTGGTTAGGCATTTGCTTTGGGTAAGTGTTAGAATCTAGATATCTTCTGTTGATTTTGTGAGCCCAATATAGTGTGTTACTATTGACTATATGTAACTCGAGGAAAGTCTATTTTTTGACGACAATTCTAGTACATACGCACCTTAGTCATACCATTTACTTCTATTTTAGCTTTCATTATACCATTTACCTCTATTTTATATGTCATTATACCATTTTGGCTCCTTTCCTTGAACCATCTGCTTTCATTTCTTTTGGATGATTCTTTTGGTTATCATGTTGTTTTGACCTTTAAAATATGGTGGTTATGAATGATTTTGGACCTGCATTTCTTTTGGATGATTCTACTTGAAGTTTCGTTGCGATTGTAGTTAATTCTTGTTATATTGGTGCACCTATATATTTTTTTTTGGGAGAAAGAGTAAAAAGATCATTAATCCCCCCCATTTTTTAATCACATGGGTATCTAATTATAACGTGTTTGATTTTATCAGGAACAATGGGTCGTGATTATTTTCCGAAATTAACAGAGGAAAGCTATGATAAGGCGTGGATTATGTGAATTTCTTTGTAGATTATGGGTACTGCTAATTAGTTTTTTTAGATTTACTTTGAATTATTCAAGTTACATCGGATGTCAAATTTGAAGATTATTTTGTTGTACTCCGATTATATACAATTTGCTATTCCACGAATACTTCTTCTATTATGTCATACTTTTGTTTTTAATAGGTTCATCTAATATATATGAACAGGGAAAAAGCTTATAGATTACACGATAACAATTATTCGTAGTCCATACCAATTTGGGCAACAAAATAGGGATCGCACATTGTCATTTCAATTTAGCACGAGATTGAAAATTATGTACAACAATTCGTAGCCTAAAGTATTTTGGGCGACGAAACTGGTGTTGCCCAAGACATCATGCATGTAAGACTAGAAGACATAATGGGCTACAAAAAACAGTAATTGTTGCACAAAGTTCAGTAATATTGGCGACGAAAGTTAAGTTGTTGTTGCCAAAAGTCAGTGAAGTATGGGCAACGATTTAAGAAACTATTCGTTGCCCAAAACCTATTTTCTTGTAGATTAGGTTCACCTTGTAAGGTGTTGGCCATATTTGGCAATTAACAGATAGCTGTTAGCTAATTATATTAGCTGATAGTTGATAGTATTAGCTGATTTGACTAGCTAATAGTATTAGATGTTTGTATAGATGTGTTTGGTAAGTACTTGATTGTGTAAAATGACCAATAAAGACATGGGCATAATTTTCACTCTTGTACTTTATAATGTTTATAAAATAAATATGTTTGGTGAATATATATTGGGGATAAGACATACTAATATATAATAATTTTAATTAACCACGTCTATAAAATTCAATATTCATCTTTATTTAAAAATTTCTAAATATTTAAATTTATGAGTTGATAATTTGCAAATATATTAATAAGGACATGAGCATAATCCATTATTGTACCTTTTATTGTTTATAAAATAAATATTTTTGGTGAATATATATTGGGAATGAGACATACAAGAAAAAAATTAGATATTGAAAGACAAGACTAATGCAAGATTAACAAAAAATTACAAGAATAAGACATACTAGATAAAAAAACATGGACTCATGATAAGTTTAGGAATACTTTGGTAAGGGCAGTAATATTAAAGAACTTTAGGACATAAATGCAAATTTTCCACTCATTCTCAAACCTCTAATATCAAAAAACTCCTTCCCCGACTTTTTCAAAAAGAGCTTTTTGAGCCCAAAAAGCTATTTCATACATCTCTTCACCAAACACTCAAATTAGAGGATTGACTAGTCAAATCCTCTTATGTAAGCTCAAACCTCTAATTTTCCCCCAAACCTCTCTTTACCAAACAGGGCCGTTTTCTCATGGAACCTACACATGTACAATGTGAATTAGCTGACCTCAGAGCGGGCATTCCTGGAAGCCCCCATGTTCGCTAATTCACATTGGCCTTGTTTGGCGATTAGCGAATATCTGTTAGCTGTTAGCTGATTGTATTAGCCGATAGCTGTTAGCTGATTGTATTAGATGGTTGTATAAAGGTGTTTGGTACGTAGTTGATAGTTGATTGCTACATAATTGTGTAAAATGACCAATAAGGACATGTGCATAATCTATTGTTGTACCTTTTATTATTTATTAATGTAATTTTTAACAACTTTAGGTCATAAATGTAATTGGTCCACTCATTCCTAAACTTGTAATGTCAAAAAGCTCCTCCCCCAACTTTTCAAAAAGAGCTTTTTGGGCCCAATTAGCTCATTGAAACCTCTCCTTACCAAGCACTAAAATTAGAGCATCGACTAGTCAAATCTTCTAATATGAGTTCAAATTTTTAATTTTACCCCAAACCTCTCTTACCAAACAAGGCCATTGTGTGTATATAGGTACTAAGAGACACCACATTTTGACATCTTCACCAACATACCTTACAAATTGGTAACCTCATTGGGTGATTGTTTTGACCCGAAACAATGAGCATATGAGAAGAATGGTGGAAAGGATGGAGAAGAGGTAGGTCAATGAATAGACTAGGGAAATGAAGTGTACAGTGAAAAGACAGGGAAAAGGGAGGGGAGAGATTAGATGATGCAACAAGTAGGATTGTTCGTGGATTGGGTTGGTGCAGTTTGGGATGTAACCCAAACCAAAATGCAAATATACGGTTTGACAATTTTCCAACCCAAACCGCACCGCACTTTTGCCCAAACCAACCCAAACCGGACCATGCAAAACGGTTTAGTGCGGTGCGGTTTGCGGTTTAACCATATTTTTCTCCGCGATATGAGTTTTGTATTCTAAGAATTAAAAAAAATTGGTACAAAGTGGTTGACAAACCAAAACAGAATTCTCTAAAACTAGATAATAAGGCCCCGTTCTTTTGGACTGAACTGGGCTGAACTGAACTGAATTGCGAGAAGCTGAACTGAACTGAACTGCGAGAAACTGAAATGTAGATAGCAACTAAACTGAACTGAACTAAACTAAACAACGAGAAACTGAACTAAACTGAAACTGAACTAAACTGAAAATAAGTCCAAAAGAGTAGGGCCTAAATACTCCCTCTGTTTCTTTTTGTTCTTCCTATTTTGACTTCCATGTTTGCCAATGCACGTCTTTAACCTTAAATATCTTTCATCGTGTATTAGTAAAAATTATAATGATTAAATATTAATAAAGTACTCATTGGGACGAATCAAACAAGACCCCACATGACTATATTTTTTATCGTATGTTGAAAATAGAAGATTCTCTTCAATTGTGAATAGTGTCAAGATTCTATAGGAAGAACAAAAGAGAACGGAGGGAGTACAAAGAGTCCAAATTAATTAAAATGACTTCACAATTCACAAGCTCCCATTGGCATACTAAGTTAGAAGACATAACAAACAATAAACATTATGTAAAAAAACAAACAATAAACATTATGTAAAAAAAACAAACAATAAACAAAGGAGAGCAAAAAAAAAAAGAGGCACGCAAGCCTCACCACACCCTAAATCAAAATAGATAAACTTTTATCAATGTACTAAAATAAATAACCTTTTATTTTAAAATATATATATATATATATATATATATATATATATATATATATATATATATATATATATATATATATATATATATATATATATATATATATATATATATATTTGCGGTTTACGGTGCGGTTTCGGTTGCAATAATTCAAACCCAACCCAAACTGCAAACCACGGTTTGCTTGAAATCACAAACCAAACCACAATTTTGAAACCGCAAACTAACCCAAACCGTGAAAAAACGGTTTGGGTTGCAGTTTGGTGCGGTCCAGACCGCACTCTGAACAACCTTAGCAACAAGTCTGAAAAGGTATTGGAAAAGGGCATAAACATATATTGAGAATTTTTTCTTTTGGGGTTTGTAGGAAAAGTGAGAGGAGGGGGTGCAACTGTCCACTTTGGAGATCGAAAGATGTTACTAATTTACTCCTATTTTTTCTATTATGGGACATGAGATCCACCATAACTTTATATCTTTATATTCACATCTCGTTACTTTATAATTTTTTCTTTCTCCTTAATTTCACCTTTTCCATTTCTTCGGCCAACTTCTACCCTATTTCCTTGATCGTTGTAAGAAGAAAAATTGATTTTTCAAAAACGGAGGAAGTACAATTTAATCATAGGCATTCATATATGATAAATATATAATGTAAAACGGGATGAAAGCACTAACAATTAATGACCAATGAACAACTGAGTTATTAAACCATATTTATAAGCAACTAACACTAACACTAACACTCAATCTAACACCACAGATAAACAACGACTAATACTACCGTCTGTTTAACAAGTATGAGTAAAATACTACCGTCTGTTTAACAAGTATGAATAAACAATGACTGATTAACGAACAAGACCATGCCTCTTAGTATTTGATCCGATCTTTTGGTACCTTAATGGCAATATCACCAGCATTATAAAATTTTCTTAATAGTTGCTATGTTAACATTGTATATTCATGGAGTTGGTGCAAGATATTATAACACCACGTACTTAACGCGGATAACAAACGGTTCGGGATCATATCCACGAAAAAATCCGATAGGATAAGAAAAAGTAAACATAATGTTGCTAAAAAGGACTGCATTCCAAAAGACCAATAGAATCATAACATTAAATTATTATTCCCAATCATAATCATATATATTTAATACTATTAATTAATTATCGGCTTGTTTTATAGGATGTTCAGAACGTATCATGTAGCTTATCACTTCTAACTAGTCGTTGGCCCTGGCGATGCCCAAGATGATTTACCAATGTGAATTTGAAGTTTTAAATCAAATACTTGAGAGAAGTGGGAAAAAAAGAGTTATAAGTGTTGGATTGTGCCTATGAAATAATCTTCTAGTTCCTTTTAAATTTTGAATATAGTAGATTATAATATGAATTCTTTATCAATATAACTCTCGGCTTCATGAGAATACATATATATAAATATATAATTACTTACAAATAATATGATATAATCTTATTTTTGAAATTTAGGTTAATGTGAATATAACGATGTAATTAAATGGCCTAGTAGTGTTAATCACGAAGGTTATAAAAATTTAAAGAGTTTTTTTTTAATATAAGAGTATTAAAAGGTAGAAAATGCTATTATTAGCATTAGCTTAATGAGTATTAATATATACATTTTATATAATTGTTTTAAAGATAGAATTATTATCTTTTTTTTTTAAATAATTTTTTTCCCACAAAGACAAACATGAGATTCCATAGTAGTTGGTTAGCACAATTGTATCTCAAATGAGAGGTTATGGGTTCAAGTCTTAAAACACACATTTTTATTGTTTAATATGTCTCATTTGATTGTGTGGGGAAGGGGGGGTACATGTGTCAACATGATATGTTTTTACCTTGGGTTATATATATATATATATATATATATATATATATATATATATATATATATATATATATATATATATATATATAGATGTAAAGGGTACTTATAATTATAAGAAAAATTGGCCTTAACTACCTTTCGTATAACACATTGTTAAAATGACTACCTTTTTAATTGAACTATCGTTCTTGTTCCTCAATTATTAGTTTTAATCCACAAACGAATTCCTTCCCACACTCGATTATTTTTTCCTATTTTCATACATCTTCAACTTGATTTTTTAGCAACTAAATCCTTTCATCCAACTTCAAAGCTAATTTGTCAATCCTTCAAAAAAAAAAAAATTTGTCAAAAAAAATTTGTCAAAAAAAATTAAAATCAATATTCAAAATATGAACTAGGGATTTTGGGTTACATTTCGCTGCAATACAAAGTCAGTTTCTCTACCAATTTTAAGCACTGAAGGTAATATTTAAGTTTCAATTTCGAAAATTAGGGTTCTTACGCATTGGGTTTTTCTTAGATAAGTTTGAGTATTTTTTGAAACTAGGGCTTGGAATTATGCTTAATCGTGTATATCTGATGCAGTTATATTCTTTTTTATTGTAGGGGAGGAAGATGACACTATAGAAAATAACACTTAATCAAAGCTTTAGTTTAGCTCAACAATCATGCAATTACGCACAATTCATTCCCGATTAAAAGCTCTGATTTTACAAAACCCTCAATTTGCAAAAGCCCCAATTTGCTTATAACCGTGATACACAGAATTGAAACAGCAATCTTAACTTTTTTTTAATAATAATTAATTCATTGATTTGAAGTCATACAACATTTATAAAATAATTCAAAATCAACAAATACATATCAGATTGGAAAAACCAAAATTCTATTGTGCCAAAATCATGATCCTTGATAAGATCTAACAGTTCTTCAAACCCTCTTCCGTATCGTTGTTTGATACGACCTTCTACGAGAGGCCTATTGATCTGTAGTAATTTTGACGTATAACTTGATTTGATTCAACTGATTGTAGGCGAAAAATTGATGTCTCTTGTGAAGTCGCAAAATTCTCATCAACAAATCAATCTGTAAGAGAAAACAAAACACCAAAAAGCAAAGTTCCCAAACTCTCACAACGAGAGAGATGAAACCCAGTATATGGGTAGATATAACCCGTTTATTTAAATCATCACAAGTCAGCTAATTGTATTGATGATAGCTTTGAAATTAAACGGGTTATTGAGTCAGACTTGAGTTTGAAAAATCAATTCTCATCTGACCCATACAATAAATAGGTCATATAATGTCAATTTACTTACTTAATGGAGAGCAAAAACGTTATCTCGAACCGTGTTGATTTGAATTCATAATTCGTGTTAATATATGACCTCTTATGTATAATCATAGTCAGACGGAACATCTATCATATCAATTTTTTGGTAGTTTGATAAACTAAGGTCAAATTCTGTCACTCTTCTCATTCATCAATCGAATATATATATATATACAACCTAAGTAGAGTCCTACTTCACAACCATAATTAGGAATTACAATCCTATTCCTAACACATAACATAATTAGAGTCCTAACCCTCAAGTTGGAGCGTGCAAATTGCGAACGCCCAACTTGGACAACAAAAATTCAAATTACGTCCTACCAAGTGCTTTTGTAAAAATATCGGCCAACTGAAACTTAGTAGGAACATATGACGGACTCACAAGACCTTCAGTCACTGCATCACGAACAAAATGACAATCAGCCTCAATATGTTTAGTACGTTCATGAGATACTGGATTCTTGGCAATGTATAATGCAGATTGACTATCACAATATAATCTCATTTCTGCAGGATGCTGAACTCCAAGATCACCTAGTAGTTGCTTCAACCACTTTAATTCACAAACTATAGCAGCCATAGAACGATAAACGACCTCTGCTGACGACCGAGACACTATAGGCTGCTTCTTAATCTTCCAGGAAACAGGAGAATAACCCAACAAAACAAACCACCCACTCAAGGATCTCTGAGTAATAGGACAACTAGCTCAATCAGAATCACACCACACTTCGAGACGGAGATCACTATCAGCACGAAATAATATGCCATGTCTTGGATTTTTCTTCATGTAGCGAACCACGCGCAGTGCGGCCTCCCAATGAACAATCTTTGGAACCTGCATAAACTGGGGCAAAATGTGTACAGAATATGCCAGATCAGGTCTAGTAACAGCAAGGTAAATCAATCTGCCCATCAGTCTGCGATACTTCTCTGCATCCTCATACAAAGGACCATCAGCCACAGCAAGCTGGTGGTGCTGTTCCATAGGGAACTCGGCTGGCTTGGCTCCCAGTAAGCCGACCTCGGATATAATGTCCAAAGCATACTTGCGCTGACTCATAAAAATTTCCCTGCGGCCCCCTGGCAATTTCAAGGCCTAGGAAATATTTCAAAGCACCTAAATCCTTCATTTTAAAACATTTACCCAGTTAAGCTTTGAAGTTCAGTAAAGCTCTCTGATCATTCCCTACAATAATCATATAATCTACATAGATAAGAACATTCAGCTGAATATTTTTTCTGGTCAAAGTAAATAAGGAATAATCAGAATAGGACTGCTTAAACCCATTGGTTCTCAAAGCAGTGGCCAATTTTGCAAACCAACAGCGAGGGGCCTGCTTCAAACCATACAACGACTTTTTCATCATGCACACCAGATTAGTATTTCCATCCTGAAAGCCAGGAGGGATCTTCATATATACTTCTTCCTCTAAATCACCATGTAAGAATGCATTATGGACATCCATCTGATGAACATCCTACTTTTTCACCGCTGCAATAGCCAGGAAAATACGCATTGTTGTCATTTTTGCTACAGGAGAAAAAGTTTCATTATAGTCAATGCCTTCTACCTGATGATGACCAAATATAACCAATATGGCCTTCAATCTCTGCAATTTTCCCTGCTCATCATATTTCTCTATATACACCAACTTGCTCCCCAAGGCCTTCTTGCTAGGAGGGAGTGGTTGTGATTCCCAAGTGCCTTGATCCTCCAAAGCTTTTATCTTAGCACCCATGGCTGCACGCCACCCTTCATGCTTCATAGCTTCCTTAAATGACTTTGGAGGATTCCCTGCATTTATAGCAGCTAGAAATCTGTGATGTTTATCAGAAAACTTTTCACAACTAACATAAAGTGTAATAGGATAGGGAGTACCTGAGGACGTTGATGAAGAAGGTGCCTGAGCAGATGAACTTTTCCTTTTCACAATAGTATGAGTCACATAATCCTACAATCTTTTATTTGGGAGTTTGGTAAGTTTGCCCCTGCCCAACACCTCAACATCATCCTCCCGTCTCCCTCCCTGGATCAGCGCACCATCCTGCGCCCCATGATTCACGGCTAGACCAGGCAGCCCACGAGGCTCCACAGCCACGGCAGCCTCATCATGCACACGATGCTGTCCATCATCAAGATCGTTTCTTGGCACCTCATCCCCCGTGGTACCAAGCCCCCCATCACCCTCAAATGTCTCGGGAACCTCAACAAGGGGTATAGGAAGCTCCTCACAAAAGTCTATGTCCACAATATTAGGACAATAATGCGTAACAGGCAAAGGAGCAGACATATTAAATGGGAATTTATGTTCAATAAACTTCACATCACGGGAAACAAAATATTTCTTCGTTTCTAAGTCATATAACTTCCATCCATTCTGAGTAGAGGAATAGCCCACAAAAATACATCGACGACTCCTACTAGCAAACTTATCACCACCATGATTTAAATTATATGCATAGCACAAACAACCAAAAATTCTGATATCTATCATCATAGAAGGCTTGCCAAAGAAACATTCATATGGAGTTTTATAATCAAGAACGGCAGTGGGAGTTTTGTTAATCAAATGACAAGATGCCTGAACACAATCTCCCCAAAATCTCAAGGGAAGATTAGCCTAAAATCGCAAAGCCCGAGCAACATTTAAAATATGTCGATGTTTTCGTTCAACCCGCCCATTCTGTTGTGGAGTTTTAACACATGAAGTTTCAAAGATGATTCCATGTTGCACAAAATAAGGTTTCAGACAATTAAACTCAGTGCCATTATCACAACGCACACAGTTTATTTTCTGATTAAATTGTTTGTCAACGAAAGCCACAAAGTGCAGAAACATAATCTCAATCTCCAATTTATTATAAAATAAATACGTCCAAACAGTGCGGGAAAAATCAACTACTATGGTTTAAAAATATGAGGCACCACAAGAAGACTTAGTACGATATGGCCCCATATATCACAATGAACTAACTCAAATATTCTACTAGCTCGACTATTACTTGTAGGAAAACTAGTTCTAGGTTGATGGGCTCGAAAACAAACATCACACCCATCTTTATTGCAACTACTAATACTAGATGGACTCTCAAAAGGTAAATGACGCAAAACTTTCTCCAAAGGGTGACCCAGACGCTTATGCCATATGTCTATCGAAGCAACCATCCATAGCCATTATCTTCACCTTAGCAATCCCTCGAAAAAAGAAAAGTCCATCTTCCCGTTCACCCGCTCCAATCAGCGTCCTCGTCGTGCGGTCCTGTAATACACATAACGTTTTAGTGAATTGAACATTACAGTTTGCAGAATCGAGCAACTGCGGGATGGAAATCAGATTACAATCAAGATTAAGCAGAAATAAAACATTCGTAATTTTTAAATTTCCAGGAAGAATCACATCGCCCTCATGAGTAGCCTCTGCTGAACTACCATCTGGCAAACCAACTAGACATCCATTAATTTTCCTTGCAGTTTTGAAGTGCGAAAACGTGCCAGTTACATGGTGTGTAGCACCAGTATCTAATATCCACATAGACTTACCGTTCAACCGATCTTTAGGTTTAGGTAAGTTCAGCAAATCCAAGAGGTTTTGCATTTGTTCAGTTGTAATATCGGCAAGGCCATCACTCACCGGGTCGCGCGGTTGAGAGGTTGAAGCTTCTCCCCCACCACCGGTTTTGTCCGTCGAGCCACCTGCCACAACCTTGTTGGCACGCGCAGGGGCAGTACCACGACCCCACGTCCTCGTCCAGACCTGCCTCCACAGGCAGCAGCACCTCCACGCTGGCCACGAGGTCTATCACCCCACCAATCGGGGTATCCAATGACCTGAAAGCAGTTCGAAGCATCATGGCCCTCCCTGTGGCAGTGAGTACAGAGGAGGGCATCCCCAAAGTTCCGGTATTTAGGTCGAGAATCGACCTTGAACGCGAGAGCCTCTCCCGGCGAGGGCAACAACGAGGCACTCGGTCCTCTCAAGCGTTCCTCCTGGGCGACCAGCTGATACGCGCGAGTGACCGTAGGTAGGGGTTCCTGCGCGAGAATCGTCAATCGGAGTGGGGCATACATGTCATCCAAGCCAATCAAGAATCGATGAAGGCGATCTTGGGCGTGAGATTGTTCGAAGAATTTAATGACCTGACAATTCGAGCCACCAGTCGCACAAGTTGGCACCACCTCTTGTGATGCAAGTTCATCCCACAAGCGTTGGAGGCGGCCATAGTAATCGGCCAATGACTCTCCGGATTTTTGCTTGCAATCACTAATATGGGATTTTAGGTGACAAATCCTAGTGCCATTAGAGACACAGAACCTTTCCTTCAAGTGTGTCCACAATTCATGGGCATCGTCAAAGCAAGAAACCGACGATCGCAGGTGAGGAGATAGAGTATTCAGCAGCCACGACGAGAGTATCGAATGGACGGTGCTCTAGTCGGCGAGTTTGTCGGCAATAGTGGGCTTGGGGATGGTTCCGTCGATAAAACCAAGCTTACGCTTGGCGTTAAGGGACATCCGAATAGCACGAGACCATTCGTCAAAGTTATCATCTTTAAGTTGAATAGGAGTAATTATATTACCTGGATTGTCATTCGAACCCAGAAAATATACGGGTCAGGTTTCGATGGGGCAGCGTCGTTGTTTTCCGTCATAACGACACGACGATGGCCACGAGAATACGTCCGAAGAGGAGTATCAATGGTGAGAGATAAAAAACAAGCAGCCAATCAAGGAGGCTGCGGGTCAAGAAAAAAAATCTGGTGGTGTTTGAGTGTTTAGGGAAGCTTCGGTGGTGGAGCACGAAGCTAGATCAGTAGAGAGAAAGTTTATTCTCTGGCTGTTGATACCATGATAAATTAAGGTCAAATTCTGTCACTCTTCTCATTCATCAATTGAATATATTTATATACAACCTAAGTAGAGTCCTACTTCACAACCATAATTAGGAATAACAATCCTATTCCTAACACATAACATAATTAGAGTCCTAACATAGTTCGATAGTCATAGAACTTGGAAGTAACACTAACCTGTGAGGCTGTGACACTAGTACACTAGGAAATAGGAATCTGCCTTTTACATGTTGCGAAAGTGGAGTAGATTGCAGATAGCTTTTGGTCACCTGAGTGTGGATTCAATCAAAGTAGATATCTAATTTTTAAAGCCTCGTTATTCAGCAAAAAAAAAAGAAGCAAAAAGTAAACGTCGTTGTCGTACGTCTCTCATCCTTATTCTTCTTTTTGCTTTGTTATCGGAAAAATATTATAGTTCTATCATAAAATTGATGAATAAACACAAGAGCTATGATGGAGTACCTTTAGGTACTAATGACGGGTTGATATATGGAGTAAAGAATACACGTTTAAGGCCCTGTTCTTTTGGACTTATTTTCAGTTCCGTTCAGTTTCTCGCAGTTCAGTTCAGTTCAGTTTCTCGCAGTTCAGTTACTCTCTGCATTTCACTTTCTCGCAGTTCAATTTAGTTCAGTTTCTCGCAGTTCATTTCAGCCTAGTTCAGTCCAAAAGAACGGGGCCTAAGTTTCATTGATGGGGAATAAGCGTGATGCTTGAACAGATGCATGTATTATGCATATATTAAGATGAATATAATCCGGTAGGGTCAATCTTAGCATCTTCCTAGTTTTCAATTTCATCTGTTTGTATCAACGTGTGTCATGCCGACTGGTCTCTTTTCTTGTAAGTCTCGTCTTATTTTATTTACTATCCCAACGAATTTTTGATGATGCGTTACAGATTTACAACTAAAAATACTACACCTAATTAATAAGAAATTCGAAATACCTCTTAAAGCTAGATAGTGAAAAACGATACTAGCTATTCACGAGTTGAATTCCACCAAGTATTGATACTTCATATATCTTTCATTACTAGTTACTACTATGTCACATGTGAATAGACTTTCTTTTTAAAAGGATTTGAGTTAGAATGTCACTAAAACTATTTTAGTTTGTTACATCTATAATTTAAATTAAACTACACTTGCATTATTTTTGCGGAAACTTTAGATAAAATTTCACCAAGGCTCCGTTTAGTTGGGTGTAAGAAAATTTTCAGTGTAAAATGATTAACATTTTACAATAGAAAACACAATTCCAAAATTAGTTTTCCATTGTTTGGTTCCATGTAAGAAAAATGATGAAACGAAAGGAACATGAAAGGGAATGTAAGGAGGTAGTGAGAGGAGTGTACAATAGAGATAAGGAAAAGGAAGGAAAACAGTTTTCACTCATTTTGACGGGAAAATGGTTTTTCATCATAAAGAGAGCAATTTTGCTCCTAGGGAAAATGGTTTTACACTCATTTGCGAACCAAACAATGTAAAACTGAAAATAGAGGAAAACAATTTTTCAGGAAACTGTTTTACGTCCTACTAAATGGAACCTAAGAGTATAATGGGAGGGTTTCAAATTTAAGTTACTATATGTAGAAAATAACTTATTATACTAATATGAGCTGAAATATAGATAATGCCTATTATTTAGTTACAGATAATAATTAATAGCCAAAATTGTCAACAACTACCTAATATATATCACTTTTCATAAACAACTACCTAATATAAACTTTTTCTTATACTACTACCTAAGTTAACAATTCCGTCAACGTAACACTACCAAAGACGTTAATTTTTGAAATTTCCGTCACATGGGGCCCACCTTTTCTAATTTCCCACCAATTTTACTGCATTTCTACTTTCCTCACATGGGGCCCATTAAACTTACCCTTGCTTACCTTTGTTTGGCTTTTCACATTCATCCTCTAACTGTAATTCTTCCATTTCTCACTCATCATCTTCAATTCTCACCCACCTTACTGTAATTCTTTCATCATCAATCACCATCTTTCTGAAAAAGGCTTCCCATTGTCGTTTTCGCTTCTGTCAGCATCTTCCTTTTTTAGAAGTACCTTTGTGGTCCAAAGAGCAGAATAAATGAGAAGAAAGAAGGGGCAAATTGCAAATAAAGCATCAACTGGAGGTGTAGAAAGGTATCTCACTGTTCTCTCACTCATACTGTATATGTAAAAAGTTGTGGTAATTGTTTATTTGCATTGAAATTTGAGTAACCCTAGTTGAATGATTAACCCAAAAATATATTGAATTAGTTTAGTTTTTGCTTGCTAAGCGATGTTTAATGGGCCCTGTTTATATTAAAATAATTCAAGGGTTTGTAATTGCAATGTGAACTGTGTAAATGTGTTTTTTTAATTTTTGTCTTGTACTGAATTTGGGGATGATGAAATTGAGTGAATCTTTTAATTTTTAGGGTACCACCACTGTATGTTGATATGAATATCTGGTTTGGGGGCAAATTTGTAGAAATTAATGGGGAAACTCAGTATGCGCCTGAGGAAATTAATGGGGTTAAGAGGTTTCCTATTCAGGGAATGAAACTTCAATATTGGACTTCAACCATAACCATTGACAGTTTAAGAGAAGTTGTAGTGAAGCAAATGCAATATGCAGGGCAACATTTGGCCAATTTCAGTGTATGGTTTATGCTGAAGGGAAAGACATTAAGTGATG
This sequence comes from Beta lomatogona, assembly GCA_947646795.1. Classification (NCBI taxonomy): domain Eukaryota; kingdom Viridiplantae; phylum Streptophyta; class Magnoliopsida; order Caryophyllales; family Amaranthaceae; genus Beta; species Beta lomatogona. Next base: position 454,247 of record CANSNZ010000029.1, on the reverse strand, counting down.
GGAGAGTGAAGATTGAAGGGGAGAGGGAAATTAATTTGCTGGTTGATAGTGCAGATAGATGGAATAGGGTTACTGTTTGGGTTTTGGAGGAGCCCATTGTGTTAACAGGGCCAAAAACAAGGAGCAAATATGTGAGTTGGGCTCCAACTAGAAGGCAGGTTCAAGTACCAGGCTTAGTACCTCCAACAAAGAGCCTAAGCATAACTATACCAACCAATCAACCAAAAACACCCATTCAAGTCTCATATTCAGCCAAAACAAAGTTGAAGGAGCCAAAGACTGAGGTAGTTTTAAGCCCTATAAGAAGATCAACTAGGCTTAAATCAAGTAGCCCTACTAAAAGTGATGAGGGGGTTTTGCCTATAACCAAAGCCCAATTTTATTCTAAGGTCACGAAATCAAAATCACCCCCAAGATTCCCTTCCTCTGTAACTGGTTTTTCTGCCATCATCTCAGCATCTTCTCCAAAACCTAAACATTCATCTAATCCCTCATCATCAACTGTTGCCTTAGCATTAACTCCCCCAAAACTCACAGCTTCAAGTTCATCCTCCCCTCTAAAAAAAAGCACACCTAGAGTCAAGACAGTTGCAAGTAAGGGTAGATTGGCCTTAGGAAAAACTGAGAAAAAGTCAGGTCCAAAAAAGAAAAAAGTGGTCAAACCAAAACCCAAAAAGAGAACTTTATCAGATGAGGAAGGGGAAGGCTTTAGTGATAGTGAGTTCTCAGATTTAGATGTCCAGTTTGAACCTGAAGAAGAGGATGAGGATGTTGGGGAGGTGTTCACAGCAGCACTAGGTGGTAATATCACTAAGGAAGTTGCAGCAGCAGTAAGTGGTGTTAAGACAAGAAGTTAAGCAGGTTTGGAAACAAAAAAGTCCAAGGAGAAGGGTGAGCCTGTTGATAGGGGTGATGTTGGGGGTAAGGCTATTGAGGAAGAGTGTGACATAGCCTTAATTGAGGAGCATGAGTATGATTCTGATGAGCTGAGGAGTTTACAAGGGTCTGATGAGGAAGTGGATCCATACCCTACATTCAACACAGAAGTTGACTTCAAGAAGAGAATTAACTTGACAAAGGGGCTGAAGTTCAGGGATGTTTATGTACTGAGAAAAGCACTTAGGTTTCATGCTATTGAGAACACTTATGACTACTATTTGCTTCACAATTCTTCTAAGAGACTGACAGCTCATTGCAAGTATAAATGTAGCTGCCCATGGGACAAGCAGCATGGGAAGATTTTGAAGTGTGTGTGTGATGATAAAGATAAGTGTAAGTTTAAGGTGTATGCAGTGAGTTTGCCAAGAGAGATCACAATGCAAATAAAAAGTCTTGATCTTGAGCATACTTGTGGTCATGTTGATGCAAATAGTAAGGTGTCATCTGAGTGGTTGGCAGAGAAGTATATAAATTACTTCAGAGATGACCAAGGTGAGAGGCTAATAAAATTTATACATAAGGTGTTCACTGACACAGGGGTCACAATTGGGTACTATAGAGCTTGGTTTGCAAGGGCTAGGGCTAAGCTAAGCATATATGGTGATGTATCTAATCAGTACAAGAGAGTGTATGATTATGCTTGTGCAATCCTGAAATACAACCCTGGATGATCAGCCCTTGTATCAGTGACTGAAGCACAAAATCCACCTCCAACATTTCAGAGAATGTATGTGTGCATGGAGACTTGTAAGCTAGGATTTACAGAGGGTTGCAGACCTCTTATTGGTATTGATGGATGTCATCTCAAGGGAGCATACTCTGGCATGATATTGGCAGCAGTGGCTAAGGATGGTAACAACAACATATTTCCAGTGGCATGGGCTGTTGTTGAGGTTGAAGATAAGCAAAGTTGGAGATGGTTCTTGGAGCTTTTGATCAATGACATAGGATTCCACAAGGGAGAGGGCTTGACTGTTATGTCTGACAGACAAAAGGTGAGCAATTAAACTTCCTTTTTTAGCCTAATGTTGTTACTTTATATATTTTGTTGACCTATTTCTAACTTATTGTTGCAAGGGATTAATTGATGCTGTTGAAACGATCTGCCCAAATGTTGAGGTCAGATTTTGTGTAAGACACATTTGGGCAAACTTCAAGCTTCAATTTTCTGGTACAGCATTCAAAGAGTCATTTTGGAGAGCAGCTAGGACAAGTTCAAGGGTTAGTCTTTATGTGTTAAGTGTAGTTCATAGTATATTTATTCTTGATAATTGTATTGATTAAGTTATTTGTTGGTTGAATGTTATTGGTTGTTGGTTGTTGGTTGTTGTTAGTTTACTTTCATAGCTGAAATGGAGGCTATCAAGTTCCTCTCCCAAGATGCATATAACTACTTAGCTTCAATTCCTCCCAAATATTGGGCTAGACATGCCTTCCTTACTAGGTCAAAGTCCAATTTGTTGCTTAACAACCTTTGTGAGACTTTCAACTCAGTAATCAAGGAAGCAAGGGACAAACCAATCATCACATGCCTTGAATGGATAAGAAGGTATGTGATGAAGAGAAATACAGAGAAATGGGATGGGGTTCAAAGCTATAATGGGAGGTTTATGCCTTTTGTTGAAAAGGTTTTCAGTTGGGTGAAAGAAGAAGCTAAGCAGTGTGTGATGGTGCCTTCCAGAGTGGGGGAGTGGGAAGTTGATTACCAGCATGATAGATTTGTAGTTAACTTAAGAGATAGGTCTTGTTCATGTAACAAGTGGGATATGACAGGGATTCCTTGCATACATGCATATGCTTGCATACTCAAAATTAGGGGGAAACCAGAGGACTATGTAGACCCCTTTTATAGCAGAGAGAAGTATATGCAAGCATATGGTCCATATATAAAACCTATGCCTGGAATGAAGCAATGGGAAGCCACTGAATTCCCTCATCCATTACCTCCACCAATCTGGAAGATGTCAGGCAGACCTTCTCTTAAGAAAAGAAAAAAAGAAGCAGATGAAAAACAAGACAAGCAAAGCACTTATGTTAAGAGGCCTAAGAGACATAACCAATGTGGTAATTGTGGTCAGTTGGGCCACTACAGGACTAAGTGCAACAACCCTCCAGCTCCTCCAAAGGAAAAATCTAAGGGAGGTAGACCATTTAACATGGATCCTTGGAAAGTTGCTCAAAGGGGTAGAAAGGAGGCCAGAGTAACAAAGAAGGTAATGTACTTACCATAGATTTTGTTTATATTTTCGGAACATGAATGTGTTTGATATGTTTATGTATTGTGTTAGGTTTATGAAGCTGAATGCATTAGTAACCCCATGGGCATGGAACATCAAGGTGGCCCAAGTATCCCAGTTCAACCAAACACCAACTCCATCCCACCTTGGACACAAAGCCGCCAAGGATCAAATCAACTACAAGCTGGACAACAGAGGTGGAAGAAGCAGCCAAGTAAACAGAAGCAACAAGACGAAAAATGCTCACAAGTTGCTGCCAAAAAGGGACCTGTCAAGAAGCCTAAACTTGAAAAAATTGTAAAGGGGCCTGCTAAAAAGCCTGCTTGGCAAGTGTAATTTATTTTTTGTAAAAGAATGGTTAAGTAGTTCCTAATGTTTTGGCATAGATTACTGAAACAGTTTAGTAGGTACACCATTTGTTTTGGCTACTGTTGGATTAAGAACATAACTTAATGTAATGTATGTTAGCCTCTACAGTTAGAGCAATTTTTAGCATTAACAGGCTCATGATCCTATTGTGTTGTTGGATTTCTTTGAGAGTAATGTACACAAAAATGTAAATTCACAATTAAAGCTTTTCACACCAACTACTTAGTAGTTTTCATTGAAGACAAATAAACCATTACATGCTTACAACAACAACAACAAAGTAACCATTACAGGTTCACAAAAGTTGATAACATGCCTAGTACTTGATTAATCCTACCTAATTTGCTACATCTTATGCATCAAACTTCTTCATCATAATCCATACCAAATTACAGAAAACAAAGCAAACAAATCCATAGAAAACGTAAATCCTTCCACCCTCACTTCCTCTGTTCTCCCTACCTGCCTTCAGTTTCTTCACCAATCTCTCATTCTCCTTAGCAAGCTTCATCCTTTGTTGTTCCAGTTTATGAACCTCAGCTTTCAGTACTTCAACATCACTACCAAGCAGCTTCTTCTCCAACAACAGTTGATTAATCAGCACCCTTTGCCATTCCTCTTGATGTTCATTAACCCACTCCCACACATCACAGCCATGCCTGATCTTTCTAATGCGATCATAAAACTTGCAAGTTATAAATTTCCTCCTAGGATTATCACTGGTCCATGATGTCAGAGTTGCCACACCAACCTTACATTTGCAAATTTTGGGAAGAACTCGATTGGACAGATCTGTTGATGTGCTACCCATTCTTTGAATCCAACAAATTCAAAAATAATTAGCCTAAAAAATGAAAATTTATCATAATTAACAAATCCCCCAATTTATAGAAAACCCTAATTTCAAATAAAATCAGAAGAATTCCCCAATTATATCACCAATGACATTAAATTTTTACCAAAAACACTATTCTATAAACCCTAATATCAAAAAGTGAAGGAAGGGGAACTTACCTGAAGAATTAAAAACCTTCAGTGAATATTTTGGCCTAAGTATTGACAATGTTAGATTTTCGAGGGTTTTATAATGCCTTAGATAGTTTTTAGGAGGGAAATGCAGTAAAATTGGTGGGAAATTAGAAAAGGTGGGCCCCATGTGACGGAAATTGCAAAAATTAACGTCTTTGGTAGTGTTACGTTGACGGAATTGTTAACTTAGGTAGTTGTATAAGAAAAAGTTTATATTAGGTAGTTGTTTATGAAAAGTTATATATATTAGGTAGTTGTTGACAAATTTGGCTAATTAATATGGTATTTTGGATAGTTCTGTGTGAGTGTGATATAAGACCACGCCTCAGATAGTGTTAGGTCTTAAATTTCTTCACCTATAAACTTTTTACCATGACCACCTTTAGAACCTTCACCATCTAATTTCTACTATCCTTGAAATTATTCCCTTTCCTACTTGAGTCCAAACTGAGAACTGTGATTATCTGATGAATAGCTTCACTTCTCTGATTTAAGACAACTACCCTAGTTAGATAACCTTGCCAAAAGAAGATAGTAATTGCATTCACTCCACTATGAAATGTCACCCAATGAGTATATTCCTTAATAGTCTAGGTGGTAGCCAAACAACAGTCATATGTGTAAGCAATATATACGATGGTCTCTCCTTGTGGGCCCCTTCTTCCATAAATCAAATTCTCCATCAATACTATTAAAACTATTGCGGTTAGCCGGTTAGCCCCCATGAGGCCCAGAAATTCTCTGTTGATCAATAGTTTCTTTGTGTGAGTGTGACAAATACCTTGGACCACCTTTATCTGGATCCTCCCAAAATAGGTGTTTAAGCAGTTCATTCACACTAACAGCTCATTTGGTTAGTGGTTATAAATAGTGGTAATGATAATGCATTGTAGTATAAATTTGCAAAGAAAATATCATGTTTCTCATCCCCAAACATCCGTTTTCTTCCTAAAGTTCATTACCGTCCATTATCAGTTGGGAGGTGGTATTGGATGGTAATGCAAAATTATAAAAGAAAACTCATGTTCAATGATGAAATTTCATTACCGTACATATTGATATTAGAACTTCTTTATTTCTTTACCATTTACACTAATTACATTACCATTACCATCATCTATAACCATTAACCAAACAGACTGTGAAGCGCATATTTCCAATTAATTCTACAATTGCTCTATTACATTTGATCTTCGCTCTCATAATCCTATGGCTCTTCATAGCACCTCAGCCGCGACATCTACTAACCGACCCTCATAACTTTACCGACACTGTTTGTGGATGGTATGAAGTAGAAAATGATGTTGGTCTCCGCAAACACTCATTACTGATGTCCAAAAGTGGCTAAAAAGCACCTTATCTTTCTTAGAGATAATGTGCTTTAAGGAGCCATGAAGTTTGCAAACATGGATTAAGTACTGTACTACTGGGCTACTTAGGCCCTATTCTTTTGAACTTATTTTGGCTGAACTGAAATTAAATTAACTAAACTGAAATTAATTGAACTAAACTGAAATTAAATTAACTGAACTGGTATTAACTGAACTGAACTGAAATTAACTGAAATGAATTGTATATTTAATTTTCTAAAATAATAATAATCGATAATAATCAATTAGTATTAACATAATATTATCAATACTTATTATTATTATTATTATTATTATTATTATTATTATTATTATTATTATTATTATTATTATTATTATTTTAATAATAATAATAAAACAATAATAATAAATAATGACAATAGAAATATAAAAAAATATAAAATTATTGTTATTATAATTATAATATTAATAATAATAACAATATTAATAGTAATATTGAAAACAAAAATAATAATTCAAACATTAGATAAGATTGAACTGAAACTAACTGAACTGAAATTAACTGAACTAAAATTAAATTAACTGAACAGAAATTAAATTAAGGCTCTATTCTTTTGAACTGAATTAATGAAAATTCATTTCAGTTCAGTTCAGACAAATTCAATTCAGTTCAGTTCAGTTCTATTTAGGTTTATTCAGTTCAGTTAGTTTCCTCTCACAGTTTTCATTCACTTCAGTTCTGACAAATTCAATTCAGTTCAGTTTAGATAAATTTAGTTCAGTTCAGTTCAGACAAATTCAGTTCAGTTCAGTTCAGTTCAGTTTACTTCAGTCCAAAAGAATAGAGCCTAACTAAACTGAAATTAACTGAACTGAACTGAATTACTGAAAATAAGTCCAAAAGAACAGGGCCTTAGAACAGTAGTAAAGGAGTTTGGGGTGAGCTAGAGAGAAAAAAGGAGGAGAGGTATATCCGCCCCTTCTGTCTATCAGCAGCGGTTTTGGAAGGCCTTCAATGAAGTCGCATTTCTGTTATGAGCTCGGGAATGTTAGTAATAACTAATAACCAATCTCCCCTATATATCCTTTTGAGCTAGTATTGATGCCATATCTATTGAGAGTGTGAAGCAGGATTGTGTTGTGACTTTTGTATGAGTTTTTGTAGTGAGGATCAATGGTCCACCCTAGCTTGATTTCATCTAGGAAGTCAGAATGCAGAGAAGTAAAAACTGTGGTTTTAGACAATGCATCTGCAGATTTATTATTACTCCCCTTTTTGTATTTACTAGGTAAAAATAAAACCTGTTAATTTCGATAGTTGGTATATTATAGAGATGCCTCAGACTCTCCTAATTAGTCTTGAAATGTGGCAGGTGCATCACTAAAGTCAGAGTCTTGTATACAGTTTTTTGTATGTCATCTGGATATTAGATCTTATTAGAAACAAATCAAGTACCATGTAACTCATCAAGCAGTTCTTCAATGAGGGGAATAGGAAACTTAGCTTTCATTGTGACCTTGTTGAATCACCTGTAATCAACACAGGTTTTCCAGCCTCCATTGTTTTTCTTTACTAACATCGTCGAGGCGACAAAGGGACTGGTTCTATACTTAATAACTCCTTTTTCTTGTGTCATGTTTTATATGATGTCCTGTTGTAATGAAGGATATTGAAAATGCCATAGGATTGGTCCTAAGATGACTGATTAGAATTCTTTCGATCGAGATGACGGGAGGACAGATATGGTGAGAACACAAAGATGTTGCAAATCCGCACGATGTGTTGGTATAAGCAAATATGTGAGATCCGAATATAAGGTTGGGTATGTGATTGTGACAGAGTTCTGGCTAGATAAGAGGAATTGGAAGGGTAGGTTGTCTACTTGGAAAAAGTATAATCTAGGCATAATTATTGAGTAAGATCTTCAATGGTGAGCAATGGTGCATTTAGCTTAAGAGTGAGTTTTTCAAAATTTTCTAGAGTTCACTTGCTATTTTTCTTACATGTCCATTTCCATTAATTCTTCGACAAAGAAAAAAGAAAATCTTCTGTAATTTAAGAGTGTTGTAACTTGTAAGCATATGTAGAGGTGGAGTACCATGGCCTACCGAGGTCATCGATGAGTGTTCCTAAAGACTGATGGAGTACATAAAAAAGGATGGTTTAATGTAGAGTTGGCAAACGAGTCATCCAGGTCGCATTTAGATAGAAATGTAGCTATTTTAGTCAAAATTAGGTCATCTAATTTTGGACTAGTCAGTCTAGCCAAGTCATGTTTGGAGTAGCAAACTACTAGGAGATCAGTTGAAGAAAAATGACCTAAATCATGAAATATGCAGCTGCTCCTGAGATCATGTGTGATACCCAGAAGGAAAAGAACCACAGATAGGCATAGAATCCTTAACAACAGAGAAGACTAGCAGAGAAAAACACAGTCATGAGGAAAGAAGTTACAAGCTGTTATGTTAGCCAACAATAATTAATCGTAATAGTAATGTATTATCATATAATGAATGCAAATTTATCCCGGACATGTGTTTTCACAAATTTCTACATCACCTCAAAAATGGTAATGAAATTTATGGCGAAAAAGAGATATAATATGATGGACAAACAGTACCAGGAACATTAGGTTGAGACCTTGACAACTTTATACATTACCGTCATCTATTAGGGTGAGTTTATCCCTCAGACTCAACTCTAAACATCAGACTGTGTCACATCAGCTTTTCACTACTTTTTAATTCTACAGATTCACTTTAGACTCATTCCAATTTTATACTTTATCCTTTAGACTCTCTCCAGACTCACTCCACAGAAAGAAGACACGTGACATTTTTTTACTGGCCAAAAAAATATCATTTGCACGGCAAAAGTCTTGGGAGGAGTCTTGAATATCAAAACCCAACTCAAGACTGTGTCCAAGACTTTACCCAAATATCCCTGAGTCTTGTTGAGTCTTGCCACAAGACTGCTCTCAAGACTCGTCTCAAGACTCCCAATATTCTCACCCTTACCACCTACCAAACGAGTCGTTAGTACTATTAGCTCGAGGTTCTCACTTCCCAGGAGAAGCTCGTGACTTATATCTATGTTTATGAAGTTTGAAATGCAAAAATTAGTACAGTCTAATAAATAAGGGATGAAGCAAATGAACAATTATACAAGCCCAGGGTTAGTGATATGAATATGTGATACGAATGCCTACCAATTAGCTGGATCGAGACAATGTCGAGAAAGTCGAACCTTCCTTTTTCTTTTTTAGAGGAAAAGAAAAAACCGAGAGAGAGATGGTATGGTTGCTAACTACAATTGCTTGCTCTTAATTGAGGCAAGGGGGAAATTGATGGGGCGAGGGTAACCCACCATTGTGGAATGTTGGGGGCAAGAAAAGATACGGAATGGGTGTTTTCGGAGATTGATACATCTAATCACCGGGTAAGCAACCCATTAGAAATAGACAATTAAAAAATTAGTAACTCTCCTGAGTTAGACTCCACTAATTATTAATGTCTATCTCTAGTGAGTGGATTACCCACTGGGTAGATAAATTTTTTCTGGTGTTAACTACTGCTGCAATGGGAGCATTAAACCAAGTGCCACAACCAATAAGATCATCCATGTGTTATATGAGCTCTCCTTTTATTGCCATATAAACATAATAAAATCAATGTAATTTTTTTAAAAAAAAATTGGGTAGGAGAAAGAACAGGTGGTGGAGTATAGTTAAAATAAGAGAGTGCGCGTAGTGACTAATAAGGTAGCCTCACCTTTGTGAGATACAAGAAAAAAGGTTAACAAAAGTGTCAATGTATAGAAAGTAAATTGTAAGGTGGAAAGGAGGGTAGGGGAGAGAAAATTGGGTGGTGGACTGGTGGCGAGACACCCACACCATTGTAGCAGTGTACATGCTCCAAGAGTCTCACAGTGGAAGTGCAGGAGCTAAAATCTACTAGAGTTTTAAGTATCCTTGTTAATGACACGGCATCCTCATACAGAAGTACACTATCAAGTTGCCACTACGAAATTCTAGCCTCTGTATTCTAATTTCTAGTTAGGTCTCTATAAAATGTCCCATTTATTTGCTTATTTTTTTGGTGCAATGGAAACTTCAGCAGTTAAATTACTTCTAAGTAAAAACACTTGAAGAATAATCCAACCCCACCATGTCCTAGAAAGAAAGCAGTGAACTCTAAGCCAAGAAACAAGTAATGCATATAAATTCATTTTTTCTACAACAGTTCAAGCACATACAACTTGCAAAACCTCAAAACACAAACCCAAAAATGTTTAATTTTTGGCAAGTCATTGCAGGTTTTCTCTTTACTAGCTTCAAATTTTGCTTAGCAGACAATGACAACCTCCAAGATTTCTGCCCAGCAGACACTACAAGTTCATATCACTGCCCCGCAACAGCCACGAATTTCATCAATGGCTTGCCTTGCAAGAACCCGGCAAATATAACAGCTTCTGATTTCAAAACATCATACCTGAAAGAAGTTGGGGATACCGATAACTTCCTCCGCTCTTCCACAAATATTGTGACTGCAGCCGAATTCCCAGGCCTCAACACCCTGGGACTCGGATTGGCCCGTACGGATTTAGAGGTAGATGGTTTAGTGACCCCACATTCTCACCCTCGGGCTGCAGAGATGCTCTTTGTAAGCAAGGGGGTTGTGACAGTCGGGTTTATTGATTCCAGAAAACAGGTGTTCCAAAAGATTCTAAAAGAAGGCGATGTGTTCATCATCCCAAAGGGTATGCTCCATTATTGTTACAATACTGGATTTGAGTTTGTCACCATTTTCTCTGTACTCAACAGCCAGAATCCAGGACTACTTGACATATCAGGGGCCATGTTTGGTCATAGCTCTGAGGCTGCCATGAATATGAAGAAAAGAGTGATATCTTTATCTCAAAGGAAGGATGATCACCACACTTCCCACACAGCATTTTCGAACCAGCATTCAGAATTATAAGACGAGCTTCATTGCATTATCTATCATACTGCCTTTTCTTTTCTAGGGTGTGCATGAGTGAAATTGTGCAACTACATATAAAGTAAATTATGGCTTGAAATTGTATGGTCAGATCTGTATGCCTACTCTCATTTTTTCAGCTGTAGTATAAGAGAATGATACAAATTCTTTACTCTTTCTTCTATGCTAATATGAGATTGTCCGAACATTTTGCAGCACAGTTATGGGAAGATCGTCAAAAACCCCAACAGTCTAACTCTCGTGACAATTACTAAGAACAAAATTAAAAAGCACATACCCAGTATGTGAAACACTTGGAAAAGTAACTAAAAAGTTCCCCTTTAACCCTCCAAACCTCAAAACAGGAATAAGAAAATCCGTCTCTAACTAATTTGATCAAAAGTCCTAATCCTTAAACTCTGAGCTCCAGAGATGACCTACCAGCAGCAACTGCCACACCACTAAATTGAATCACAGGTTTGGGGAAACCATGTTGTAGTCAGTCTTACTCTTAGCTAATCAAGCCTACCAGAGAGATCTGTTCTTCCTGTAAGACTTGCAGAGAGTAATATTTTTGTAGTGTCTGAAGGCAGTAAAGGAGATAAGTTTATGACATAAGCAGATAATCACTTCAGTTTAAGAAGGGAAAAAAAAAAAAAACTAACTACTACCATTAATATTGAAACTAGCCAAAGCAGGGGCCAGAAGGCTAGTAATGTCCATAAACAATGGCATACTTGATCAAAGGTAGTGAAAAAGCTTCCATCTTTTTGGCCAAAAAGACAACAAACAATATATATTAGGCTTCATAAGATAAATAAATCACAATGATTCACAATGATGTGTGAATCCAAAGTTATTCAAAGGGTGATTGGAAAAAAAGAATTCAGAATGATTCTAACAAGAGATCGGCAGATGCTTTTATTTGAAACATACAAGCTAGTCCAACTAAAATATAAGAATCTTCTTCTACAAAGAGCGAACCACCTGAAACACACAGCTGCGAGATAGAAACTGAAGCTGAGTAGACTAACCTCCGCATCAAAAGATTATGTCCTCATCCTTCTGCGAGTCGCCCAACATATTATGAGCTGCATTGATTGAAATTCCTCTCTGCAAGGACATGTTCTCTGCAACTTGATCCTCTGCGAACAGCCTTGCAGCTGCAAGCTGTTTCTCAATCTCCTTCTTCTTGAAACCCTGAATCTTCTTCAACCTGAAAAAGTCCTCTCTTTCCAGCTCATCCAACTCTCCCTTAATGTAACTAATAGTGTTCTCCAACCTCGGTTTCACAACATTCTCCAGGGCATTCACCCTTCGATTTGTAGTCTTGATAGCCTCATCAAGAGTCAAAAATGACGTTTGAAGAGAAGCTAGTTCAACAAGAACCTCAATAGCTTTCACATAAGCTCCACGGCACTGCTGCACTTGCTGGCCACCTCTAGCCAATCCAGTAAGGTCATTTTTGGTGTTCTCCTCTGTGAAGTACTCAAACTTAGGAAGCTTCACTCCAGCAACATTTTCTTGTCGGGAACGAACCTTAAGAGACGCAGTCTGGACATTCTCAAGCACAACGTGTTTAATATTCTCTCCAGCAACATATTTCGCTTCCGTTAACGAAAACGAGGACGTTTTCATAATATCCCCCATAGATTCCTTAGTAGAGACTATCTTCTTAAGAATCGCACGAAATTGCACCGTCAAAGCATCACTCTTCTTCTTCAAGAGGGCATGGCCTCTTGTAGCACCAATAAGACGAGCTTTGATGACCCCAAGCACAGTAACAGTTGGTACCACATTCAGGCGCTGGGTTTGACCCGACATCTCAAAATTTACAGAGATTCAACCTACACCAGATTTAAAACCCTACATTGCTTAAATCAAAGGAATCAAGGTGATAAGGCACAATTTCAACTCTACCACCTACATTATTTCCCAAAGATCTATGCTTGCATTTATATCTTCATCCTAGATCATATCTTCTAGCTAAAATTAGGGATGCATCACAGTTAAATTGTTCTAATCACTCAAACTTTCATTATTTTGTAAATTTAACTAGGAATCTCAGTCTCCAAACATGATCAGATTATCCTTGACCTAAAAAATCCACAACTACATACATCCAAATATGATCATATACATGAAGATGAAATGAAATTCAGTCAAAATAAAGATATCCCATTTCACCCACATGTTTGAACAATCATTGGACCTAGTGGCATACCCAAAATCTGTTTTTTTTTTCTGCTTATCAATGTCAAATTAATAATAATAGATGAATTGAATTCTAAATTCCTGCTGAAATATGTAGAGATCAAACTTTTCAATCTTAAAACTTGAATTGAAATTACTACGAAACAAACCTGATTAAAGAAAGATCCAAGTTTACAATCTCTTGGAAGAAGTTGTAAATTGGCCCGCAAATCCTATTCTCTCACTCCTCTTATCTGTTCTTGTAGTCGCGGAAGATGATTTGCGAATGGAAATCCGAAATTGCGAGTGTTAATTCGTCAACTTTATAGATCGAATGGAATGAATCTAGAGAGAGAAAGAGAGTTATAAGTTGTAATTGAAAGTTGAGACAAAAAGGGTTAAATACTTGAACTTACTCATGAGGTTTCTTAATATTTACCTAGTACCCTCGCCTTTTCCAATATTCATCAGGTACCCCTGAGGTTTGGAGAAAATCCTGAAATGTCCCTGCTGCTAACTTTCCGTCACATTCTTAATTCACCAAATACCCCTTAGATTTGATAAGTTTCCAACCACTATCTCCCTCCTCCCCACCCCCACCCAGTGGCGGAGCCACATGGTAACAAAGGGTAGCACGTGCTACCCCTGTTTTTTTTTTCAAAAATTGATTTAAAAAAAAAAAAACACTGAGAGGGAAAGGCGTAAAGCGTGCAGTGAGTGAGTTCAGCCAAACCCTAATTTTGTCCGCCTCTCTCTCCCCTTTGCCTCCTCACTCTCACTCTCTCTCACCCTCCTTTTCGTTGTTCTCTAATCACCATAATTGAGTTTCTAATTTTGCGCCGGCGTGTCGTCTTCAGAGAAGGGATCCCTAATTCATCTTATCTTCTCAATCTCCATCTTCTCTTCGATGAGAGGACAAAGAGGATTTTGATACAACTCATCAGAAGGCAAGTAAATGACTTGCAATTGACAGGATTAATTGGGTCAAATGATACGTTTGATTGATGTAAAGTATGTAAACTATAAAAATTGGATCTAGAAGACCGAGTAGGGACGAGAATGCTAGTGAAGACATGAGAGCAAGCAGAAGAAGGGTGATTCTTTCCTTTTGGTTAGTTTTTTTTTCTTAATATTATAGTTTGTAAATGGTAACCTTTAATTTTGGTAACTGATGCATAGAACCTAAAGATATATCAATATATGACTTAATGATTTTATAGCTGGTGAATTGTTAGTGAGTTGTCGCCTTGTTGGTGAATTTTAATTGCGCAATTGTTAGTGAATTTTAATTGTGCGAATTGTTAGTGAATTTTAATTAGGCGAATTGTTAGTGAATTTTAATTAGGCGAATTGTTAGTGTATTATGATAATTTATATTGTTAGTTAACTAATTGTTAGTGTATTATAACTGTGTGAATTGTTAATTACTCCTTAAGTGAGTCGTTAGTGAGTTATAATTTGCGTGAATTGTCATTCGTGATTTTTTAGTGATGTAATACTCCGTATTTTTAGTAGTTAATATTTATATTTTTTAGAAAAGTTTTGGTTATTAAAAAGGTTGTTATTTACTAAAAAGGCTTTTAAAATAGGCTTTTATAAAAGATTTTGGGTCTTTAAAATAAATTCTAGCCCAATTTGGATTTTGGGCCTAGGTTTACTAATTTTAAAATCCAAGTATTTTGTTTAAAACAAAATTTAACACGTTTTAAAGGAAATTGAAAAAGATTTAAAAAAAAAAAAAAAAAAAAAAAGAAATTTTGCGGCGGAACTCACCGCCACTAGTAGAATAAATGCTTATTGCTGCGGTGATATTGCTGCGGTTTTACCCATATGCAGCAATATATCACGTAAAAAGAAAAGGTAAAATATAAAATAAAGATATTGCTGCGGTTTCTGCTAAAAACCGCAGCAATATGGTTTCAACGGGGAAATTTTTGAAAAAAAGTTGACTTTTTGACCAGACATGTTGCTGCGGTTTCTGGCAAGAACCGCAGCAATATATTAAAATAATATTTAAAAAATAAGATTTTAATATATTGCTGCGGTTTTTATAAAAAACCGCAGCAATATCCCCATATATTTTAATATAAAAGAAGACAAGTGACCCAAATAGGGTTCTTCTTGTCTCAGCCGTTTTCCCACATGACACTCTCATCTCTTCTTCCTCTATCTCTCCTCACCCTCTCTTCACCTAACAACGACACCGGCACTTCCTCCATCCCTCACGCCACCAGCACTTCCTCCCTCCCTCACGACCACCGGCGCTTCCTCGTCGTTCGTTCGTCGCCATCAACACCGGCCATCAACTCGTCCGTTCTTCGTCGCCATCAACACCGGCCATCAACTCGTTCGTTCTTCGTCGCTATCAACACCGGCGGTTCAGATCTCGTTCGTTCTTCGTCGCCATCAACACCGGCGGTTCAGATCTCGTTCTTTCGCCGTCAACTCGTTCAGATCTCGTCGCCATCAACTCGACTCTGTTTTTCGTTTTCTTTTTTTTTCGTTTTCTTTTTTTTCGTTTTCTTCAATTCCCCTCGTTTTCTTCTTCGTTCAGATCTATTTTTTATTTTTTTTTTCGTTTCTGTTTTTCGTTTTCTTTTTTTTTCGTTTTCTTTTTTTTCGTTTTCTTCAATTCCCCTCGTTTTCTTCTTCGTTCAGATCTATTTTTTATTTTTTTTTTCGTTTCTGTTTTTCGTTTTCTTTTTTTTCGTTTTCTTTTTTTTTCGTTTTTTAGATATGGTTGTAGATTTTTGTTTTAGGATTTTTTTATTTTCAGTTTCTTTTTTTTTTTGTAATATATTTTTTGTTTTTTTATACATTGTGTTGCTTTAGTTGTGTTCATCTTCTTGAATGATTGAGTGATGTTTGCATTTTTTTACATAAGAAATTTGTGTTTGAAACTAGTATTGCAATTATATGACAAAGTTTTGTTTATCATTACTTTGAATTTGTTGTGTTTTATTTTTTTTTCAGCATTTTTATTTATCAAATTTGATGACATAATGCAAAAAAAAAAAAAAAAAAAATTTACATGTACTCTTACCTATTGCTGCGGTTTTAGCTAGGAACCGCAGCAATATGCCTATTTTTTGTTATTAACTACAGCATATTGCTGCGGTTTTTCCTAGAAACCGCAGCAATATACTTTATTTTTATAATAAAAAATATTTATATTGCTGCGGTTTTTCTTAGAAACCGCAGCAATATACCTTATTTATATAATAATAAAAAATTATATTGCTGCGGTTTTTCCCAGAAACCGCAGCAATATGTTGTAATATTGCTGCGGTTTAAAACCGCAACAACAATTTAATTACCTATTGCTGCGCCGTTAATTGCTGCGCGGTCAAAACCGCAGCAATAGGCCACTTAATAACCGCAGCAATAAGCATTTATTCTACTAGTGTGCCAGTGGGTAAGTTTTGAATTTTTTTCTCATTTTTATCTTTTTCATCATATAAGATTCTAGATTATTTATCTTAGGGGATAATTTATATTTGTCCCCGGTCCTAGTTAGATGACCGTAAAAAGTAGTTGGATCTTGGCTAATTTTGTTTATCTTTCCTCAAAAACCTATCTTTTAGTTTCCTAGTCCTAGTACTAGTACGACTCTACCTGTCCAACTAGTATAAATAGGGGTCTCCACCCATCATATTCTTCACACCAAATTTGAGAAATACATCTCTTTTCTCATGTTTAAACTCTCTCTCTCTTAGCCTACCATTTCTCTTCTTCCCTAGTACTCCCTCCGTTTCTTTTTAATCTACTCACTTTCCTTTTTAGACCGTTTCTTTTTAATCTACACACTTTCACTTTATCTATTTTGGGTAACTTGTCCCATCCAACCTTTTTCTCTTTCTCCACCCAAATGGGTCCCTCTCCTGATATTTAAATCCATATTACCCACCAACCAACCCATTTAATTACCTTAAATGCTTAGGATTCCTTTTAATTACCCACCACTTTACAGCTACCCCCCTTCTCTCTCTTCCCCTCCATTCATTTTTACCCAAACAAAACGTCTCTCACTCTCTCTGTTTCACTCTTCATCCCACTTCCTCCTCATACTTTCTCTCTCTTCTTCTAGATCTCTGGTTAAATTTCATTTGTGTGCCAAAATTATCCACAATATTAGATATTGTGTTTCTCTCTTCTTCTAGGTTTCTGCGTTTTTTTCAAATTATGGAGCGATCTTCCATATTTAAGCGAAAATGGAGGGGCGAATGTTCTAGATCTAAGTTATCTACTTCTGGTTCTTCTGAAATGTCGAAGGATTCTGGGTTTTCTGATTCTTTTGCACCTGATACGGAGGATCCGCATGATTCTGGTCCATATTTTGCTTCTGATTCAGAGGATCCTTATGATCTTGGTCATAGCTCTGATCTCTGTGATGTCATCGCTCCCATTAAGGAACCT
Source organism: Beta lomatogona (assembly GCA_947646795.1). Taxonomy (NCBI): domain Eukaryota; kingdom Viridiplantae; phylum Streptophyta; class Magnoliopsida; order Caryophyllales; family Amaranthaceae; genus Beta; species Beta lomatogona. Next base: position 436,753 of record CANSNZ010000029.1, on the reverse strand, counting down.
CAACATTCAAGTCAAAATTATCACAAAAGAAATGTAGTTGACGAGGATGAAGTGCGACAGGAAAAGAATTTCTCATCCATGTCTGCGAAAGAGTTTAATTTTCAACTCTTAAAAATTAGAATTCCTCGGCTCAAACGTTATCATATGAGCTAAGTTTTATGTTTTTATGTTTTTTTTTCAGTAGCCTTGCATAGTTGCATGTGGTGTTGTGTGTGGATTATGTGTTGATTTATTGCTAAAAAGGACATTAGTTGCCTTGCATGTAATTTTGCTTATGAAAAACCAACAACACCATTTGCATTTTGTGTGTGAAATTTGATGTGTATAAAGCTGTAAACAAGTGGATGCTTCAAAAGGACATCAGTTGGCTTGCATGTGTTGTGAGTAAATAAACTAAGTATTTTGTGGAGTAATGCTGCTTGTGTATTTATTGATTAACAAAATCATTACTTCAATCCCTAAAAAAACGGAGTAATTGGTTGGTGGAAAGAAAAAGATACGGAGGGAGTATTGCACCTTTATTTGATGGATGTGCGTCGTGAATCCTACTATTGTATCTATATCTAGAGCCACCATCAGTTTTGTTAATTGAAACTGTATGATGAAGGCACTTGATTATATACATGGAAGGGAATTATGGTTTTGGTTGTGTTTCCTCGATGATGAAAGCATGCCCTATAGGAAATGAAATGACTATTCTATTATATGTGTATCTCGAGCCACCATCAGTGTTGTAGCTTTGTGATAGCCTAAATTGGACTGGTACTACAATGGTGACACCTTTGGCACACACTAGCTTAAACCTGTTTGACGAGGCACTTGATTATATGTACATGGAAGGGTTCATTGTCAATTTCAATGCTGAAAATAGTTATGCCTGAGAGGAAAAAATTTCATACTAATAATACTTCACTTTATATTTAACTTGCAAAAGAAAGGGCAACTTCTCCCTTGGTTTCTACATATCGCTTCACAAAAGAAGGGATTACTTTTCCCTTGGTTTCTACATATTACTCCATAAAATAAGGGATTGCTTTACAAAAACTTACAGAATGTTCTTGAACTTTGATGTAATCTTGACAAAATATGATTATCCACTCCATGTGCAACTACATTCTGCATCCTTTAATTTGCTTCATCTTGCTTCACTTCATTGCTTGTGTTTCTTCAGTTGCTTCTTGTAACCATTGTCGTGCCTCATCAATTAATTGTTGAGATACATGAGCTTGTAGTGGAAGTTGACCTAAACTTTCCAACCTCGCTTTGTTTACATGTGGCTGCACAAAGTTGTTGCCTCCTCTCACCTTCATTATCTCTATCATGTTGTATTGCAAACTGTGCCACACATTAGCTAGTGTTTTTGGCTGAAACTCATCATAATACTTCATAACTGCTTGTACAAGTTTCACTACTGTGTTTGGTCTTTCCTTGTGCTGTAGAGTTTGAAGTGCTCTAAAATAACCAACATCTAATAGGTTTAACTCAGGACTGTTTGGTGGTTGTTGAACTAGATGAAATTCAAACCCATTTTGTCTGCTTGCTACTTTTGCATTATCCTGTTGAATATAGATAACTTTGCTTCTGTGAGCAGGCCACTTGGCCATGATTGTTGGTAGTACATAATTGATCAGTTTGTCTCTCATTCTATCTCTTGTAATTGAAGTAACCGCTTTGGTTTCAAGAGTTCCTGCTGGCCTGTTGTTTGATGATCTTTGAGCAGGAAGTTCTTCCACAAAGGGAAATATACCAACCTTCCCATCCCATGTATTTTGACCTAACATGTTATATGAAGGCCTGTCCACAACACCTACAAACATTATCTTAATAATATGTCTTGTAGATTGGCATGCTCTGTATGGATTTGCTTCATTTGGATGTAGATATAATTTCTGAGTTTGTTGATGCATGTAAAACCACTTTTCATCGATATGGATGAAATTGAACATGTCCCTAAACTTGGGCTGCCCTCCCGGTGCTGGTGGATGCTCAATGAAACAGAGTATCCAGATTAGTCTTGCTATTTGATTTGTGGGGTTAAAAGTGGACGCATTGCATTGCTATGAGACCTTATACTGCCCCTTTTTACTAGCCTACAAACAGTAGCTGCAGATATTCCTAACTTGTCTGCCAAGTCCCTCAGATTGCTTCTATGTCTCAATGGAATTGATGTTAACATCTCCTCTATTAACTGGAATTGCTTTCTTCCAACTTTACCTGCCATGTTCTTCTTTACATTTACTTGCTCCCGCTCAGCATCTTGCTTCTTGGCTATGTTCCAGATGACACTTGCAGTTTTCCGACATACATGGAAGTCAGCTGCAATTTTTGATATTGCCCCGTAAGGAAGTTCATTGTCCCTGGCTTGTGACAGCAGTACCTCAGCCATTTGTTGCCTTTGATCATCGCTCAACCAAGGCCGAGGATGCTGTTCAGGCAAGTTAATGATATCAGGATCCATGATTTCTCCCATGATAGAACAAGCGAGGCCTCCCCAACTCCCCCCCAAAAAAAATATAGGTTGAGTGAGATAAAGGACCTTAAATAGCTTTAAGATGTTGTTGTTGACTTGTTGGTGCTGCTTGTTGACTTGATGGTGCTGTCTGTTGACTTGGCTACAAGAATTTCTCACATTGAATGTTTACCCCCCCCTCTCTCTCTTCTATTACTGGTGGAGTAAATGTGTAAACTCCCTTACAGTCATTGTATTTATGTTTGTATTGGCTAGTGAAATTTTGGAACTGTAAATTTGCCCCCAAAATGTTGGTGTCAAAGTATGTAAAGTCAACTTTGGAGGGAAAACCAAAAATAAAAAGTTAATAGGTCCCTTTTTCTGTTGAATTACAGTTCCTCTACCCCCTTAATTTTTTTCTTAATAAAGTTACGCACATGGGCTCTTAATTTCTCTCTCTTGCTTTTTGGTTTTCTCTTTCCTGCTTTTTGCACTTCTCTCTCCCCCTTTTTCCCCTGCTGTCAGTAAAAATGCCCCTTTATCTTGGTTCTCCCCCAAAGCACACCGAGTAGATTATATTGAAACGGAGGGAGTAGTTATTAATTTTCAATGTGCGTGTATATGTAGATCTTTAATAATTATTTTGCAACGTTAGTATCATGTTTTTAGGAAAATATTTTAGATTGACGTCCATGTTTTTATAAGTTTTATTATGAACTACATGTGTTTTGTATGAACATCTTTGAATGGTTATTAATTTTATTATGCACTTAAATCATGCCTTTAGTTCAATATTATTATAAAGTTTGATCTTTGAACCAATATTATATAATTTACAAGGAGTTTGCTATCTAAATGCATGTTTAAATATTTAAAAGGGAGTGTTTTTGAACTATTATTATTTTTCAAAGGTTACCCTTTGAGCGAGTTATTTTATCTATGCCTTTTTATGGCTAAATTTATAAGTAGTAGTATTCTTTTTAAAGAAGGATTATTTTCGAAGGATTTTTATTAGATTTATGATCTTTTATGATCACAATTATAAAGAGGCAACGGCTTGTTATTTATTATCAAGAACGGTAGCTATTATTATTTACCCAGGCAACGGCTTGTTATTTATTAGCAAGAACGGTAGCCATTATATTATTTACCCATGTACTTTTTGTATAAGTCATGTAGACAAGGTAGTAACCCCTCGTAATAAACTCAGTAAGGAATACTAAACTTGGGGGTGTGCACACTTTAGGAAAGGTACCCAGGCAAGGAAAAATGATTTTTTATCAAGGTTATATACTTTATTTTATACAAGTATTATCAAGTATCCAGAAAGATTTTTCGAAATTAAATATTTCAAATGTTAAATTAAATGAAGTGTTTAATATTCCGCATATACATGTACTCAATATTTTTACTGACACGCTTTATTTGTTTTGTTTTATGGCTTTGTCCCTGTGATGACCCTATTTTGGCGAGCAGAATTTACAGGTTGATATGATGCATACTTCATATGGGGGAGCTAGTGAGGAATCATAACTAGTCAAGGAGTTGTTATTTTATTTTCTATATTTCCATTGTTATTGTTGTACAACAAAGTTTATATTAATAAACATAAGTTATTTCAGTTATTCCGCTGCATTAGTTTAAAGTTCAGTTATTAGTTAGTATTAAAGCCTTTAACGTTATCACGTGGCGGTAATACTCTCAAGCTTCTCAAGGAGTTTTATATTAAAATATGTTTTCCTAAAGAGAGAAATTTGGAGGTGTTACAAAGTGGTATCAGTTTAAAAGCCTGGGGATATGAAACTGGAATCTAAAATTAATGGGTAGACTTAAGGATGGGCATATAGGTTAGAGAGTTTCGCATTCTTTTCATATTTATATTAAATATGCATAAAAATCTACTTTATTATTTGAGGAAAAACGATTGATTTGGATAAGTTGGGTTGGCAATGTTTCTGGCAAGGAAAGGCTTGGGCTCTCACCAACGTTGCGTGTAAACAACTCTTTCCTGGGAAATTCATTGGCCCGACTATTCTTTGTCATGAATCAAGTACTCATTATAAAACATATTTGGAAAAACAAAAGGTTGAAAAAATAATTTTGGCAAGAAAAGTTTTAGCATTTTATGTGCATAAGTAGAATAAGATGATAGACTTTGAATTTTTTTTTTTAAAGATGAATTATTTAGTTATTTATTGTTGTATTAGAAATATGATTATTTTGAATATATTTCAAGGAGGTTTGACTTATTGTCAAGTTAATATGAAAATCTTTGTATTTTTCATAAGCAACAGAAGGATTTTATTGTTGATTATAAGAATTGAGTTATTATTCTGTCTTTCATGACATATTATTATGAAGCTACTTGCAAGTTGTGATATTACTAAATCTTATGGCATTTTTTTTAGCACAAATATTTTCTATGAGATGAACTTGGTTATTATTTAGCGTCTTATATGACATGTATGCATGTGATTCAATTCATGCAAAGTGATTTATATGTTTATTTTGTTGATTTATAAGTGTTACAAGAACCTATGACTTCAAAGTAAGCCTAGTTGTTTTAGATTTATTAAAGGTGAATACTGTTTTGGTCCCTTCCTTTTAGGTATGTTTTTTTTGTATAGACATGAAGAAGACATTACCTTATGTTACGCTAAGAATTGTGAAATTAGTCATTTGTAGCTTATGTAGTTGGATGATCTTCAATGTATAGTGACATGAGTAAGAAAGGGAAAATTTATGATTTGTGGAAAGAAGAAGTAGGAGGTCAATGATTTATACTTGTTTGGGCGAATTATCATGATTTAGATAAGTTATATATTTTGTTTATGGATATAGTCAATACTATTTTAGCTTCGATATAGATATAACCTTAAAAAGGTGACAATATGAGGGATATTATGAGGACCTTATAGGTATATGAGATACCATATTTGAAGTTTGATTTAATTAAGGAATTTTACCCTATGCTGAATTGCAAATATATTTACAGGAGTTATCGTTGTTATAGTTAAGCAAGGAAAGTATGAAGTAAGACCATATTTGAAACTTTAGCAGGTTCCTTTAGATCATTTTTGTTTTAATGGGTGAAGTAAGATACTAGAATTCTCTAAATGTATTTTAAGTTGATTTTGGAGATTATTGAGTGTCAAGAGGAGTATTATTTTTGGGAGTATTCTTAAACTTTTGCTTGAATGATAGTGTATAAATGTTGTTTTGGCAATATGAAAGATAGAGTGACTATATATAAGGATTGCGTATATCACTTATCGAAATAAATAAGTGACTCTAATAATAGAAGAAATATATTCTTTTGGGAGAAATCGGGAGCTTAATAAAGGAGAAAAAGGAAGAAACTAGTCAATCAAGGTAAGTGATTTTCGAAAAAATAGTCGTATTTTCATATTATGGACTTAAACATTGAGTTTATATTTTGTGAAGGAGTTAATTTTATTGAAATATAGATTATATGAATTTCACAAGATTGTTTGTTTATTGTCTCAAATGTCCTAGTTGACTATGTCTGTTTTGAGAGAATATTGATTATGGTACTTTAAGGAAAATTGTAAGATGAATTTCGAGGAGTTTTAGTTTTGAGGACCTAAGTAAGGAAGACTATTTTCTTCAAGTATATGTTGTGTTATTATACTTACAAGTATTGCTTATGAATGATGAAATGATTTGATTTGTAATAAATTAGGATCAGGAGTTATATTTTTTTTATATTCATTGTGAGTTCTTCATGAGTTTTTTAAGCTTTTTAAGGAGAAAGCAAGTCTATTTTTTTATTTAAATAAAGGCGTTTTCGAGTAAAACTTGCGAAGGGTTTTATAAAATTCTTTTGTTCCCACTATATTATAGCATTTTCATAACATTTTAGTATTTCTCTCAAATATTTTTCCAACAACACTTGTCTTTAGTATTAAGCTGAAATTCTTTATTATTCTAGAATTTGGAAAATTTTCCTACTCAAATTTTATAAAACTTTTCAGTTTGTCATAAACTATACCCTTGTGGACTTATTTAAATGTTTTCTTTATTGTGTTGATTTATTATTGAAGGCAAATACTTCTATTATTATTACCTTGAAAAAGAGATTAATTCTCACGGCTCAAAAGATATTTTCAAAGGTATAATCTATCTAGTGATTTTATTATTCTTTGTCAGCCAGTGTTTTTATATTGTTTGTATTACAAAGTTGATAAAAAAAAAATTAGGTCAAGTTTTAAGTCTTAGCGAGTTACGGGGGCGTAACTCCTTTTAAGGGGGGTAGAATGCGATAGAGTTTCGCGCGTTTGACTTTAGAACGTTATTTTTGACCTAATTTTGACTTGTTTCATGAGTTATTAAGTGAGCCAGCTTACTTTTATAGGAAGTTTATAGTATATGTGAATTACTTGCTTTATTTCTTAATTGCTTGCGTTAAGTTTCGAGGACGAAACTTCTTTTAAGGGGGGTAGTCTGTAATACTCCGTATTTTTAGTAGTTAATATTTATATTTTTTAGAAAAGTTTTGGTTATTAAAAAGGTTGTTATTTGCTAAAAAGGCTTTTAAAATAGGCTTTTATAAAAGATTTTGGGTGTTTAAAATAAATTCTAGCCCAATTTGAATTTTGGGCCTAGGTTTACTAATTTTAAAATCCAAGTATTTTGTTTAAAACAAAATTTAAAATGTTTTAAAGGAAATTAAAAAAGATTTACAAAAAAAAAAAAAAAAAAACAAATTTTGCGGCGGAACTTACCGCCCCCCAGTGGATAAGTTTTGGTTTTTTTTTCTCATTTTTATATTTTTCTTCATATAAGATTCTTGATTATTTATCTTAGGGGATAATTTATATTTGTCCCCGGTCCTAGTTAGATGATCGTAAAAAGTAGTTGGATCTTAGCTAATTTTGTTTATCCTTCCTCAAAAACCTATCTTTTAGTTTCCTAGTCCTAGTACGACTCTACCTATCCAACTAGTATAAATAGGGGTCTCCACCCATCATATTCTTCACACCAAATTTGAGAAATACATCTCTTTTCTCATGTTTAAACTCTCTCTCTCTTAGCCTACCATTTCTCTTCTTCCCTAGTAGTTATTAATTTTCAAGGTGCGTGTATATGTAGATCTTTAATAATTATTTTGCAACATTAGTATCATGTTTTTTAGGATAATATTATGGATTGACGTCCATATTTTTATAAGTTTTATTATGAACTACATGTGTTTTGTATGAACGTCTTTGAATGGTTATTAATTTTATTATGCACTTAAATCATGCCTTTAGTTCAATATTATTATAAAGTTTGATCTTTGAATCTATATCATATAATTTACAAGGGGTTTGCTATCTAAATGCATGTTTAAATATTTAAAAGGGAGTGTTTTTGAACTATTATTATTTTTCAAAGGTTACCCTTTGAGCAAGTTATTTTATTTATGCTTTTTTATGGCTAAATTTATATGTAGTACTATTCTTTTTAAAGAAGGATTATTTCCGAAGGATTTTTATTAGATTTATGATCTTTTATGATCACAATTATAAAGAGGCAACGGCTTGTTATTTATTATCAAGAACGGTAGCTATTATTATTTACCCAGGCAACGACTTGTTATTTATTAGCAAGAACGGTAGCCATTATATTATTTACCCATGTACTTTTTGTATAAGTCATGTAGACAAGGTAGTAACCCCTCGTAATAGACTCAGTAAGGAATACTAAACTTGGGGGGTGTGCACACTTTAGGAAAGGTACCTAGGCAAGGAAAAAGGATTTTTATCAAGGTTATATACTTTATTTTATACAAGTATTATCAAGTATCCAGAAAGATTTTTCGAAATTAAATATTTCAAATGTTAAATTAAATGAAGTGTTTAATATTCCGCATATACATGTACTCAGTATTTTTACTGACACGCTTTATTTGTTTTGTTTTATGGCTTTGTCCATGTGATGACCCTATTTTGGCGAGCAGAATTTACAGGTTGATATGATGCATACTTCATATGAGGGAGCTAGTGAGGAATCATAACTAGTCAAGGAGTTGTTATTTTATTTTCTATATTTCCATTGTTATTGTTATACAACAAAGTTTATATCAATAAACATAAGTTATTTCAGTTATTCCGCTGCATTAGTTTAAAGTTCAGTTATTAGTTAGTATTAAAGCCTTTAACGTTATCACGTGGCGGTAATACTCTCAAGCTTCTTAAGGAGTTTTATATTAAAATATGTTTTCCTAAAGAGAGAAATTTGGAGGTGTTACAAAGTGGTATCAGTTTAAAAGCCTGGGGAGATGAAGCTGGAATCTAAAATTAATGGGTAGACTTAAGGATGGGCATATAGGTTAGAGAGTTTCGCATTCTTTTCATATTTATATTAAATATGCATAAAAATCTACTTTATTATTTGAGGAAAAACGATTAATTTGGATAAGTTGGGTTGGCAATGTTTCTGGCAAGGAAAGGCTTGGGCTCTCACCAACGTTGCGTGTAAACAACTCTTTCCTGGGAAATTCATTGGCCCGACTATTCTTTGTCATGAATCAAGTATTCATTATAAAACATATTTGGAAAAACAAAAGGTTGAAAAAATAATTTTGGCAAGAAAAGTTTTAGCATTTTATGTGCATAAGTAGAATAAGATGATAGACTTTGAATTTTTTTTTTTAAAGATGAATTATTTAGTTATTTATTGTTGTATTAGAAATATGATTATTTTGAATATATTTCAAGGAGGTTTGACTTATTGTCAAGTTAATATGAAAATCTTTGTATTTTTCATAAGCAACAGAAGGATTTTATTGTTGATTATAAGAATTGAGTTATTATTCTGTCTTTCATGACATATTATTATGAAGCTACTTGCAAGTTGTGATATTACTAAATCTTATGGCATTTTTTATAGCATAAAATCCTAGAGTTAATTTGGATTAGGGTTAGTTAGGCTTTTTAGGATTAATTAGAGTTAATTTGGATTAATTAGAGTTTAATTAGGGTTAATTAGAGTTAATATGAAAGATTTGGACAGAAACCTAACAAAGTTGACGGAAACTTAACGGTAGGGGCATTTCAGGAATTTTTACCAAACCTCAGGGGTACCTGGTGAATATTGAAAAATGCGAGGGTACCAGGTGAATATTAAGAAACCCCAGGGGTACCTGGTGAAAAATCCCTTTATTATTTCTTTATCCTTCGGGGACGATTGGGTTTGGGGGTAGGAAAAAACCCCGGTTTTCGATTCGTATGTACTCCCTCGATTTTTATTAATTTACCCACTTCTTTGCTAACAAAGTTTTAAGAGAAATAGTATATGGGTCCTAAAAAAACACAAAGTATTAATTTACTGTGGGCTAAGAGAGAGAAGGATAATGACAAAATTTAGAGTTGATCAATGTCCTGGCCTGGTCAAATTTTTTGGACCCAACTGTGATTCTTTTTGGATCAGGTTTTGGGCAACCTAAAAATAAATTTTTAGTTCAAATTTTGGCTCGAAAAAGAGGGCTTTCGACAAAAAAATGACCGAATTTTGTCCGGCCCCAAAATGTCCTAGCTTGGTCAAAATTTTTGGGCCCAGCTGCGATTCTTTTTGGAACAGGTTTTGGGCAACCTAAAAATGATTTTATAATTTAAATTTTGGCTCGAAAAAGAGGGCTTTGGACAAAAATTGACCCGAATTTTGTCTGGCTGACAAGTGGATGAATCGTCCAGAGCCTTGGCCGACCCGGCCTACCATTTTATCACCTCTATGACAAATAGAAAATTGACGCTTTCTGTAAAAGATAATACTTCCTCCGTTCTAAAATAAATGAAATAATTATTGTTTTAGGCCGTTTCAAAATATATAAAACGTTAATTTATTTGTTATTCACTTCTCTTTATCTCTATTTTCATCACATGGCTTCCTCTTTTTTTTTTCTATTTATATCTTTCGTCTCATAAATCCCTATATTAAGGCCCTACGTTTCATTTAAAACAGAACAGATGAAGTAAACTACTGGATCCATTACAAAAATATAAAACACAAAAGTGAGTAAATTAATAAGAGACAATCCAAAAAAAAAAGTGAAGTGGGTAAGCAAATAAAAGGGATACTACAGGCTACAACAAGTAAATTGATTCATCCAAGGTTGGAAAGAGAAGCTACTGTCAAGAGCCGAAAAGAAAATTCTTCTTAAATCTGTCATCCAAGCCATGCCTACTTATCTTATGGGAGTCTACAAAATCCCAACTATGGTTATTCAGAAGATTCATTCTGCCATGGCTCGATTTTGGTGGGGGAGCTCTGCTGATCATAGGAAGATTCACTGGAAAAGTTGAGATTCATTGTGCACCCTGAAATGTTTTGGTGGTATGGGTTTCCGAGATCTTAGTGTTTTCAATGATGCTTTATCGGGTCGGCAAGCCTGGAGGCTTGTGCGCGCCCCTCACTCTTTGTTCGGCAGAGTCATGAAAGCTAAGTATTATCCACAAAGTGACTTCCTTGATGCTCCTCTTGGTTATTCTTGTAGTTACTCGTGGAAAAGTATATGGAGCTCGAAGGCTTTGATTAAGGAAGGGTGTCTATGGCGTGTTGGGAATGGAGAAAAGATTGAGGTGTGGCGTGATCCTTGGATTGCGGATGATGATGGAAGATTTGTGTTGAGCACCCCGCTCAACGACATTGTCAGGTAAGTGATTTAATTGATGCTAGTAGTATGGAGTGGAAGTTGAGTCTTGTTGAACAAAACTTTTGTGAGCGTGATATTAAATGCATTCTTGCAATCCCTTTGAGCTCCTTAAATATCCAAGATGAATTAACTTGGGCTCTCACGAAAGATGGGAATTATTCTGTGAAAACTGCATATATGTTGGGTAAAGGAGGGAATCTTGACGATTTCCATCAAGCTTGGGTGGATATTTGGGGCATGAATGCTAGCCCAAAGGTTAAACATTTATTTTGGAGATGTTGCACCAACTCTTTGCCTACTCGCTCACTTCTCAAGCATAGACACCTCATTGATGATGATATGTGCCCATGGGGCTGTGGGGAGATTGAGAACACGAGCCATGCTTTGTTCACTTGCCCTCGGGTGGCCGAGTTGTGGGATGATGCTGATTGTGCTGGGCTTTGTATCAAATCGTCAAGTATGCCCATGTGTGACCTGGTTGAAAGCTGGCGGTATTTGGAGGATGGCAAGCTCTCGCGTGGCATCACATTGGCATGGTGCTTGTGGATGGAACGTAACTTGTGGGTCTTCCAAGGGAAGCGTACGCCCAACAATGTGCTTATCAATCGTGTCCACCACTTCGTTGAGGAGTTTGGTAAGTATGCGACTCGTATCTACTGCTCAAAGCCGAAGCCTTGTGAGCTGAGTTCGAAGACATGGCAACCCCCCTGTGGATTTATCAAGCTGAATGTCGATGCCTCCCTTGCCGTGGCTGGGTGGGTCGGCCTCGGTGTTGTGGGTCGAGACTCGGAGGGACATGTTGTCTTTACTGCTACTCGCCGAATCAAAGCCTTCTGGAGCCCGGAAGTCGCAGAAGCAAAGGCACTTCTCATGGCAATTCGTCTTGGTAAACGTTTTGGGTTCGATGAGGTGATTCTTGAATCGGATTGCCAAGTTGTTATCAAGCGTCTTTCAAAGAGTGCTCTCTATCTCTCGGATCTTGACATTATTCTCCATGACATTTTAGCTTCTAGCTCTTCTTTTTCTTCTCTTGTTTGGTCACATGTTAAACGTGACGGTAATTGTGTAGCTCACCATTTAGCAAAGCTAGTTCCTTTTGGAGTTGAACAGATTTGGGAAAACCACTCTCCCCCAGAAGTGGCGCCCTATGTACTTATGGACTCTTTGTCTATGCATTAATCTAGCTTGCTTTTCCCCTCAAAAAAAAGAGTAAATTGATTCATCCCCTCAGAAAATAAAAAGCAAAAGAAAAATGTAAACAAATGACATGTAGCTCAACTTTTGGGCCAGTCATGGGTCACAAGCTGCCCGGGAAATTTATCAGTTTTATCTTCAAACTTCTAATTGAATTCAGCTCATCCACCCTTATTATTAGGCCCAAACTATCCCAACACAGCTTGCCCTCCTAACACAAACTGCGATCCACCTGCTTAGACCAACACATACTAGATTGAACCACCACTTTCATCGCTTGCATACTAAACAGGTCATTGGACCTACTTCTTTACTTATGGCCTATGATGCACGGAAATGAAAATGGGAGACGGATACAGACACGATACGGAATGGAAAATGTCATTTTCTAATTTCACAAAAAAGGAAAACAACTAGGAAACGACGAACAAAAAATTTACATAAAAATATTATAGGACAATTAAACAAATCAACTTCATCTATAGTAAATTAGTACTCCATACAAACTTGATTTTTATGATAAAAGAAAATATAAATAGTATTTAGTCAAATACATATCAATACATATAAGTATTTAGCCACGTGGTTGTTTGGTCGGTCCTATATATACCTTAAAATACCGCAAGTGTACGGGTCAATTAAAGTAAATATAGGGTAAGCAAGATATCGTTTTCCACAAGGAGGTATAATCAACTACCAAATTAAGAGACACTAATATTATCTAGACGATTCGGAAATAGTGATTGGTAGTGATAAACTAGACTAATAAAATAAGAACTATACTAATTCTAACACTAAAAACGTCAAACAAAAAGTATAAATCAAATATGAGAAATAGTTCTAGGACTTAGATTTCGTCAATTATCTTCTATAATGAAATTAAACTAGTTGTCGGATTAAAAGCTATTATATTGCAATGATCAAATTTCCTATGATATATTATCTCCTCTTCCAAGGTAGAAAACGTGTATTTATACTAATCTTACGCCTACTTCCGTGGTCATAACAATTAATATAAACCCATTACGAATAAGAAATTCATATAAAAGACCACCCCAAGTGTATAACTATTCCTAAAATTATACTACTTGACGTTTAATAATCCCACGAACTAATATTGAACTTTCACTTCCGCTAATAATCCAATACCTTAAACATATAATTAACTGGCCAAATCAATTATATGAGAAACAAACCAAAATTATTAAATTGCAATTATAATAAATCAATCCAAACAACTTAGTTCAAATCATTGATAGAAAATAAAAGACTACATCTAATCCTAGAACAAAGGAATTTAGCTAGTCATTGAATCTGAAATTAAACAACTAATGAAAAAGGAAAATCTCATAATTGACATAATAAAAATAGTATCTAATAGCATAAATCAAGAATAGAGAAAGAAAACTCCATATAGATGAATTCGGTGACCGCCGTCTTCTTCGTCTGGCGTTGTAAGTCTTGCGTCCTCTCTGTTCTGCCGTTCTTCGTCTCTAGTTCGATGCCTCTGAATGTTTTGCCCTCCTCTCCTTTTATCTCCTTTTCTTTTTGTGCGTTAGACTTAGGGTATAGAACCCAAATTTGTGCATGCTCTCTTGTGCCCTGCGTGATAGTTCTTTTCTTGGCCCAGTAAGAGGTTGACCTCTTTTACTTCAATTCTGCGTGGCTTCTCATTTCTTATTTTAGTATTGTTGTACTGGGCTTCCTTTGTTTGGTGTGGTGCCCTCCTTCCTTAAATCTTTTCTTTTTGTAATTAGTCTTAGGTTGTTGTAGGCTTTTCTTCTTTTCTTTCTTTCTTTTTTTTTTTCTAAGTAACTAGTACTTAGTAATTATACCTATATAAACAATAAGAACAAAAAGTGATTAAGCTTTGGCCAGTTCATTAAATAGATAAAAATAATAGGAAATAATATGCAATGTCCCAATTTTATAATAAATAACCACTCCCTAGTAAATTATACTTTCTACTAATAAACAATGAAAACTCATAAAATTAGTACAATTTGAATTCAAAACAAGTAGTAAAAAGGTGTAGAATGATGTATAAAATAGAGCTTTATCAACTCTCCCACACTTAATGTTTGCTAGTCCTCGAGCAAACTAGGACTATATAATAGAAGCATCTATCCGTCAATATAAATTTTAACTTCCCAACTGATTGACTTTTCAGGCAAATTCTAGTATAAGCAGCCATAACTTAACTGAAAGTTTTTACAAAGACCAAAAATAACTTTTATAGAAACAAATTTTTTTTTTTTTTTCAAAAACATTGTTTAGACATCACAAGCAATGAGTCAAAGACCAACCAACTCTTCAAAAAGCATAGTACTTCATGTATTAGTGTTTCCATTTAGTCTTACCACAACCATATTCAGGATTTGAGTAATGTAAGTAATTAACTTGGTGAACCCTCACTTTAGTTGTGCAAATAAAAATAAAAAATTATAATCACTCATGTGTTTAGGGTATAATAATTATCACTCAAAACCTACAAAGTCGACTCGAAATGAAATATATCGTCTTTAAATTTGCATATCGTTCAATCCTCCACTACTTAGTAAGACATAGAGCATACAAAAATCAAAAGGACTTTAGTAGGGTTGTAATGTAAGGCTAAGGTGAGAGGGTAGGAAGTATTTGGGATTTGGTGCTCAAAAGCTTTCAGAGCTAGTGGAGTAAAAGAAAACTAAATTATAACAAGGCCAAAGTAATGGCCACAATCAAAGCTCCAACTACTCAAATATAAACTACTCCCTTCTTCACTATAATAATATCATTGGATAGCAAACACCAATAAAAATATGCACTTTCTTCTTTCTTTTTTTCACTGCAATAAATTCTTCTATGTTCTTATTTTTTTTCAACAATCCACTTTATTGTATATTTCACAATCTCATAATAATCATTGATATAAAATATAAAACACCACCTCCATAATAATTTTTTTTTATACCCATAACAAACAATACTCCTAACACCAAATTATATTCCACTAGCTCAAAGCTTTGGTAAAAGTCATGTGTTTAGGAAATAAGCTTGTAATGTGGTTTAAACAAAAGAAATAGGCTTAAGGCTCACAGGGGCTTTAGAAAGAGATATGATAATGTAGGTGGCTTAGGCTAAATGTGGTTCGACAAAAAAGAACGCCTTAATCATTTTTATACATGCTTATGCTTCAATGTAGTCTCGAAGAAATCAATGCAAATTCAAGAGTCTATACTTCACCAGGAACTAACACACACACTCATGAGAAAAATAGAGACTAATATAGATGTCTTAGTCTATTAAAAGGCTCAAAAGTCTCACAATGGTTATAGATGTTCACCAAGTCAATCACAATCAAATCTTAAATAACCATTCTTACCACTTGCCAAACACTTACACAATGATACTATGCAATTCTCCAAATCAGTTCAAAAACACCCTTTAGCTTGCGACAAAACGGAAAACGTAAGAAAATTCATTTTCAAAAACTCATTTTTTTTTTCATTTCAGTCGGGTTTTACCAGTAGAATTCCTTGAAGTCAATGTCAGACAACGATTTTAGTATGTGAAAATTCATAAGATAGTCTACGTAAATTTTGACAGAACCTCCCCTATAAAATGGACATATCCAAAATAACAAATCATAAAGTTGTTTTCTAAACCTGTACTTCAGCTATTCCCAGCACTATATATCACATCACTTTCAAAAACAAAATTTCGCCCATTTTTCATCATATATATCCATTAGGCTCAAGCCTCTCCCCCACACTTATTTCAAACATTGTCCTCGATGTTTAAATATATTCAGACTATATGGGAAAGGGGAAATTTTAGCAATAAACGTGTTAATATAAAAGACTTGGAGAGAAACAACCTGGAGAAAGACGACTTCTCTCGTGCAACGCAATAAGAGAGCAGCAGCAAGCCAACTAGTCTATGTCAACTCTTGTGATGCTGGTGACAGACAGTAGTAGCACAACAAAGCAGCAACACATAGTCGAAGGGTTAGCAGCACATAGCAGCAGTTCCTATGCATATAGAGACTCATCTTAGTTATCTCACAGCCTCATTATCATTTATTAGTGTCTGGTATTTGCAAAAGAAAAACAAAAAGAACAAGCGTAGAGAGAATTAAGCGAGAAAATTTAAATAAGCAACTAAAAGTGCTTGGGTTGCCTCCCAAGTAGCGCTTGTTTAGAGTCTATAGCTTGACTTCCATCAAGTTCCATTTAACCACGATCAATCGAGGAGTTAGTCACTCCTTTAGTGGCCGTCTTAGTGATCAAGTGAGACTTACCTTTAGTTTTGAAATCACCCTTTTTCCTCCATTGAAAACATTCCTCGATTGTAGGAAAAACTTTTCTTACCTTTGCTTTCTTAAGCTTTGGAGAAGTACCTGTTTTACTCAAACACACTTCACTTGGAACATTAGTAGCATCAGTTAAAGGTTTCTTCTTAGTCATGTCTTCAATTATATCAACTTTACAAACAAGATCATGTTGTGAATTATTTTTAGAAGAATTGAATATATTGAATTGAACTTTCTCCTCGCCGATTTCGAACGTTAAAATGCCATTCTTAACATCAATTATAGCTCCAGCAGTAGCCAAGAAGGGTCTACCTAATATAATGAGTACCTCTATATCCTCATCTATATCAAGAATAATGAAATCAACAGGAATAATAAACTTATCAACTTTAATTAGCACATTTTCTAGTATTCCTATTGGATATTTGATAAATCTATCAGCAAGTTGCAAAGATACAGTAGTAGATTTTATATTATGTAATCCTAACTTCTTGCAAATAGATAAAGGCATAAGAGAGATTCTTGCGCCTAAATCACACAACGCTTTTGAAAATTTAATATCACCTATAGTGCAAGGAATGGAAAAACTTCTTGGGTCTTTCAATTTAGGGGGAAGCTTTTTCTGAATCACAGCACTACATTCTTCACTCAAAGCAATGGTTTCATATTTTTCCAACTTCTTCTTTTTAGACATAATTTCCTTAAGAAACTTAGAATAAGAAGGAATTTGCATTAAAACATCAATAAAAGGAACGTTAATATGTAATTGCTTAAACATTTTCAAGAATTTCTCAAATACTATCTAATTTAGTTTGTTTAAGTCTTTGTGGAAAGGGAATAGGGGGAACATAAGGTGTCACTGGGGGAGGAGGTGGTGATTCAAGTTCTTTTTCAGCTTCATAATTCTCCTTCTCTTTTTCACTTTCATTGCCGACCTCATTTTCTTTAATCGTACTTTTAATGTTACTTAACTCCTTACCATTTCTATGAGTGACAGTGTTGCAATGCTCTTTAGGATTAACTTCAGTTTTACTAGGCAAAGCTCCTTGACTTCTAGAATTGATGGCATTAGCTAACTGTCCAAGTTGAAGTTCTACATTTCTATTAGAAATAGCAATCTGATCTACTTTACTTTCTAACTTTTCAATTCTTTCAGAAGTAGCATTAGCCAATTTTTCGATAGCTAGTTCCCATGATGGTCTAATTTCTTGTTGGGGTTGTACATGGTGAAAGCCAGGTGGGTTTGGTGAATTAACATTAACATTTTGTTGTCCTTGATTCCTCCAAGAGAAATTAGGATGGTTTCTCTAGCCTGGATTATAAGTATTAGAATAGGGATCATTTTGTGGGTGCTTATTAAAATTAGAAACATATTGAGCTTGCTCCACATTAGCACATTCAGTAGTTAAATGAGCACCTCCACACAAATTACATGGCATAGTAGTAGACAAAGAATTGACATTACTCATTTTAGTAAACAAATTGACTAAGTTGTCAACTTTTGCATTTAACATGTTTATTCCTTCTACTTCATACTTACCACCAGTTCTTTTTGGTTTATTTTGATCATTAGACCAGTGATAATTATTTGAAGCCATTTCTTCTAATAATTTATTGGCTACCTCAGTTGTTTTACCCATTATAGCACCTCCTGCAGCAGCATCTATCGTGATTCTAACAGATTCATTCAGACCATTATAAAAAGTTTGCACAAGCAACCAGTCAGGAACACCATGATGGGGACACTTACGTTGTAAATCTTTAAACCTTTCCCATGCTTCATATAAAGACTTCCTGTCAAGTTGAGCAAAACAAGTTATATCGTTTCTAAACTTAGCAGTTTTTCCAGGAGGTAAATATCTTTTAAGAAAAGCTTGAGATAATGTAGCCCATGTTGTAAATGAATTAGGTGGATTGGATTTTAACCACGTTTTAGCTTTATCTTTAAGTGAAAACGGAAACAAACCAAGTCGAATAACATCGTCAGTCACTCCATTTAACTTAACAATATCGCATTTTTCAAGAAAAGTGGTTATATGTTAATTAGGGTCTTCATTATCTAGGCCACTAAATTGGTCTTGTTGAATTATTTGAATTAAAGCGGGGCGAAGCTCAAAATTATTAGCAGAAATAGTAGGCCTTACAATACTTGAAGGTGCACCACTAGCATTCGGCATAGCAAAATCACGTAAGGGCTTTTCATTGTTGTCATCCCCCATCTCTACTGGTTTATTGTCAGATTCTTCAGAGAAGATGTACTCCAAATTAAAATCCGGCAGCTTTTGTATTTTCTCCAACCTCTTTTGTTTCCTTAGTGCACGAGTTGTTCTTTCGATCTCTGGATCAAAAGGAATCAAAATACGATTAACCCGTGGCATACACTAAAAAAAGGACTAATAATTCATAAACCAAGACTACTGGCAGAATGCAGACAAGAGCTAAGAGCATAAAGTTGTTAAATATAAAAGTTAGAATGGATAAAACAATAGAGATTAATCCCCAAAATTAATGCTGAATAACTACTAAATGCAAAATATGAGCAAAACTAGTAAAGACACAGAATGCAGCTCCCTAAAACAATGTATTAGAATCCAAAAACTACTAATGACCAAGAAAAATGTATAATCTAATGGCTAACACTAAATTATGAAATCAACTAAAAATAAAAATAAAAACAATGGCACTCTACTTTAACCAACACAAGACTAGCTAAATAAACAAGTAGGTGTAAAAATAAACAAGTAGTACTAAGAAATACTTTGTCTAAATTAATATCAAAATCGCTTTAGTATGATATTGAACTATTGCCTCCCCGGCAACGGCGCCAAAAACTTGGTCGGTCCTAAATATACCTTAAAATACCGCAAGTGTACGGGTCAATTAAAGTAAATATAGGGTAAGCAAGATATTGTTTCCCACAAGGAGGTATAATCAACTACCAAATTAAGAGACACTAATATTATCTAGACGATTCGGAAATAGTGATTGGTGGTGATAAACTAGACTAATAAAATAAGAACTATACTAATTCTAACACTAAAAACGTCAAACAAAAAGTATAAATCAAATATGAGAAATAGTTCTAGGACTTAGATTTCGTCAATTATCTTCTATAATGAAATTAAACTAGTTGTCGGATTAAAAGCTATTATATTGCAATGATCAAATTTCCTATGATATATTATCTCCTCTTCCAAGGTAGAAAACGTGTATTTATACTAATCTTACGCCTACTTCCGTGGTCATAACAATTAATATAAACCCATTACGAATAAGAAATTCATATAAAAGACCACCCCAAGTGTATAACTATTCCTAAAATTATACTACTTGACGTTTAAACTTTCACTTCCGCTAATAACCCAATACCTTAAACATATAATAACTGGCCAAATCAATTATATGAGAAACAAACCAAAATTATTAAATTGCAATTATAATAAATCAATCCAAACAACTTAGTTCAAATCATTGATAGAAAATAAAAGACTACATCTAATCCTAGAACAAAGGAATTTAGCTAGTCATTGAATCTGAAATTAAACAACTAATGAAAAAGGAAAATCTCATAATTGACATAATAAAAATAGTATCTAATAGCATAAATCAAGAGTAGAGAAAGAAAACTCCATATAGATGAATTCGGCGACCGCCGTCTTCTTCGTCTGGCGTTGTAAGTCTTGCGTCCTCTCTGTTTTGTCGTTCTTCGTCTCTAGTCCGATGCCTCTGAATGTTTTGCCCTCCTCTCCTTTTATCTCCTTTTCTTTTTGTGCGTTAGACTTAGGGTATAGAACCCAAATTTGCGCCTGCTCTCTTGTGCCCTACGTGATAGTTCTTTTCTTGGCCCAGTAAGAGGCTGACCTCTTTTACTTCAATTCTGCGTGGCTTCTCATTTCTTATTTTAGTATTGTTGTACTGGGATTCCTTTGTTTGGTGTGGTGCCCTCCTTCCTTAATCTTTTCTTTTTGTAATTAGTCTTAGGTTGTTGTAGGTTTTTCTTCTTTTCTTTCTTTTTTTTTTTTTTCCTAAGTAACTAGTACTTAGTAATTATACCTATATAAACAATAAGAACAATAAGTGATTAAGCTTTGGCCAGTTGATTAAATAGATAAAAATAATAGGAAATAATATGCAATGTCCCAATTTTATAATAAATAACCACTCCCTAGCAAATTATACTTTCTACTAATAAACAATGAAAACTCATAAAATTAGTACAATTTGAATTCAAAACAAGTAGTAAAAAGGTGTAGAATGATGTATAAAATTGAGCTTTATCATTGTTGCGAAGAGAGAGGCTACTAGCTTGTTAGGAAGAGATAGATGGGCTACTGGGTTTGCGGGATTGTCAACATTACTGCTTTCATGTTCTTATATTTCCTTTTTTCTCATTGAACAAAAGGGAAACATCATTTTCCCTTTATTCGTCGTTTCTCGTATACTTTCCAAATCAAGAAACGTTTCCTCATTTTGGACACGTTTCCTAAACATCATTGACGCGTGTTGCACGCGTGTTGTGTCAAATCTGGTGTCAAAAACTCGAAACTTTAGGTCGGGCGTGTCTGTGTTTCATAGCTTATGACCTATGTTGCATAGGAATTGGAACGATAAATGAATATAAAGCGAACATAAAATGGAAAATAGGCGTTTATAATGATATATAGAAGCCTGGTACACCCCTGGTATTTACAAGCATAGTACACGGTACACCTAGGGGCAATTATGTAATAAATTCTCCAAATGAGCAAAATTTTACTCATTTATAATCGTTTGTTTCTCTCTCTTCTTTCCTCCTCTCCTTCTTCATTGTCTCTCTTACTTCCAATTTTTTTTATCCTCCATTGTTTCTCTTACTTCCAAATTATCTCTCATTCGTTTTTTCCCATCAACCTCCAAATTTCTCTCTCCTCAATTATTTCTCTCCTCCAAATATTTCTCCTATATTGTTTCTCTCTCTCCTCCAAATTTGCAACCTTCATTGAAATTAATGTATGACATTAAACAAATATTGGAGCTCAAAATTTCATCAATAGCGGAATTAGTTTCATATTTGAGAGTCAACATTAGAGTTTTCGAATTTGTTCAAGGGTGGAATTAATGATCGATCATGCAAAATATTATTTAAGAATCAACACTAGTTTTAGATTTCTATTACCTACATTGTTTCTTTTATCTCAAAATTTCTCTCTCCTCCATTTTTTATAACCTCCAAATTTCTCTCTCCTTCATGGTTTCTCTTTCGTCATGGCCAATCAAATTGATGATCTGTAAAATATGATTTGAGAACCCTATCGCTATTTGCCGCCCGTATTTACTAAAAATCGCCCGTATTTTTCACTTTAAATGCCACACATGCCCCTCCCCTTTCACCCCACTCTTACTCTCTCACCTCTCATCCAACCTCACTCTACTCCTACTTTCTCACCCCTTTCTCACACCTCCTGCGACACCACCACCACCGGCGGACACCACCACCACCGGCGACACCACCGAAGATATACTCCGAGCACACCACCGGCGGACCACCATCACTGTAACAACACTTGCGCACCACCACCACCGCGGACAACCACCACTACCGGAGCACCACCTCATCGTCGCAGATCACCACTGTCACAGCAACACCGGAGCACCACAATGTCCGACGAAGAATCGTCAACGCCTCCCGCAGCACCGCAACGGAATGTGGTTAGTTTTCAAATTTTTTTTTCCGCCACCAACTCACGGTAACAATGAACCTTGCTCGAGGAAACCAAAAAATTTTTTTTTGTTAATGCACATTAATATTAATTTTCTCATTAGCATTGTTTTGAAAATCTGTTAGTGTTGATTTGTTATTAGGTTGTGTAATTATAAGATTTAAATGAATATGTTTGCGTATTATTGAAATTATTATGATAATTAGTTGTTAGCAAATAATAGTCGTTTAGGTTGTTAATATGGATATCTAGTTAATATTAATAGTTGTGATTATATAGATTAATAGTCTAATGTTAAAATGTTTTAGGTTTATTTGCCGGATTTTGGGGGTGATTATATAGATTATAATCACATGTTCTATAATGAAACGCTTTGGGCTGATAAAAAGGAATTACAAGCTTGGGTTAAAACAAGGGCACGTGAAATTGGATTTGTGATGATAATTTCGTCAAATCATAGAACTGAGGCTAGTGGTCGAGAGTATGTTTACATGAAATGTAATCGGGGTGAAAGATATCGGGGTGAAGGTAGGGATCTTAGCGTAGCAGAACGTGTAGCTACGAAAACAAAAGCATGTGGATGTAGAGCGGGAGTTAAGATAATGTTTTTGGATTACCCTAATAAAACAGGATGGGTGATCAAAGCAGAGCCAGGGATAAGTGGCATGCACAATCACGAGTTTATTCATTACCGTGAGGGCCACCGACCCATGAGCGGCCTAAGTCCGGCGGCTAAGGTTTTCGCTCGCGATATGATTAAGTCGCACGTTAGGCCTGCCAGCATCATGAAAGCCGTTAATGAGAAATTTCCCGATGATCATCCAAATATGAGACACTTCTACAACCTGAAGGAAAAGGATAGAAGGGAAGCAATGGATGGTAGAGACGTGATGCAACAATTCCTTCACCTTGCTCGAGAGCATAACTACCTTCATTGGATAAGACAAGACGATGAGACAAATGTAATGACACAGGCGTTTATGGTGCACCCTCGACTGAGCCTAATTATCAATATTTTTTATTAATCACTATTTAATCATTTTAATTGAATATCTAGCACCTTCGTCGTTATTATATTATATTAACATTAATATAACTAAATTTGTCGCATAACATGCTATATTATTATTATAACTAATTAACATGCTAATTTTACTAAATATTAACATTAGCTAATTTTATGAATAATATTAACATTAGCGAATATTATAACATGTTAATATCACTAAATAATATTATTACTACTAATTAACATGATAATATCACTACTAACATAATCAAAAATTGCAACATAATATTATTCCAAAAAAACATGCAAAACATAATATTATTACTGATATTACAACAAAACATAATATTATTAAAATAAAAAATTGCAACAAAACATTCGAAATTCAAAAAAATAAATGGAAACGATGTACTTTTTCGTTTCCTCGCCGGAGGAAACGAAACAGATCTTCGTTTCCTCCACCGAGGAAACGAAACAGATCTTCGTTTCCGCAGTGGAGGAAACGAAAAAGTATTCGGTTTCCTCAGCAGAGGAAACGAAAATTCACATCGTTTCCTTGCTGGAGGAAACCAAAAAAAAAAAAATTTCTCGACGTGGTGGTGGTATTTTCCGGCAAATTAATAACTAAAACTGACCTGAGATGATGATTCGCCGGCATCTTTCGCCTTCTTCCTTGGCCCCATGCTTTTTCCGGCGGTTGTGTGGTGGTGTCGGCGGTGGTGGTGGAGTCGGTGGTGGTGGCGTTAGTGGTGGTGGCGTCGTCGTTGATGCGGTGGTGATGGTGGTCGCCACTTGCTGGTGGTGGATCCGGTGGTGGTGGTTAGGGTGGTGGATGGGGTGAGGTGAGAGAAAGTGAGTGAGAGTAGGAGAGAGAGAGAGAGAGAGAGAGAGTGTGAGTGAGTGGAAGAGGGTGAGAGTGAGTGGAAGAGAGTGAGTGAGGATGTATATGTAGGGGTAGTTTAGGAATATCCTAGAAAAAATATGAGCGATTTTTAGTAAATACGGGCGGTAAATAGTAATGCCCTTTGAGAAAGTGGCGCTTCATCAATGGTAAAAACAAATATTGGAATTTCATAGTTCATCAATGGTGGACTTAGTTTCACGTTTGAAATCAATATTGCAATTTCTAAACGAGCAAACACTTATGCTCATTTGAGAACATGAGCAAAAAAGTTTGCTCATTTAGGTAAAAGTGTTTGCTCGTGTTCTCAAATGAGTGGAAATGCCCTTTGGATTTGAAATCACTGCTTAGATACCTGGTATTGGCCACAATTTACAAGAACATGTTGTAGTCTTAGTAAGAGGGGGAAGGGTTAAGGATTTACTAGGTGTGAGATATCACATTGTTCGACGAACCCTAGATGATGTCGGAGTAAAGGATCGTCATCAAGGGCGTTCTAGTGCTTTGGTTTGCCCATTTAAAAAAGTTTGTCTATTTGCGCGAATGAGCAGAAGTGATCAGAATAGAGTAGAATTTGCTTATTTGGAGAATTTCAAATGTGCAATGAATAAAAAATAGTCTTGCATGTACCATGAGCAGGGTAGACCTAGGTTTAGTATAAATTTTCTCGATACTATGTGGTTTGTTCAAATTTCAATCTTTTTTTTCTTCTAATTCCTCCTAGTCCCATTGTATAAAAATTTGGAATATAGATGATGGACATGATTAAAAATGACAATTTTAATTTCATAACATAAAAAAGTGTGTGTGTTCTTAGATTTTAGATTGTATGTTCTTTAAATGTATGTTCGTTTCATTACGACTAATGCTCTTTTAAGAATGAAGATCATGTTCTCTTATTTTGATTTGTGTGTTTTCTTTTACCAAGATATAACATGTTCTTTTTATTAAAATTGCATGTTCTTTTACTATATAAACTATTCATTACGACTTATATATGTTCCTTATGAATCGAGAAAGGACATGCTCTTTGATTTTAAATTGTGTGCTCTTTTTACTTTCAAAAAATGTTCTTCTAATTTAAATTGTATGTCCTATAGTTTTGGACCAAACACATAATGAGCACCATGCCATGGATACACTATCCAGACTGTAAAAATTTACCTCATTCAATCTCTTTAGCCACTAATGCTCTCAAATCTCAATCTACCGAGATCTCTTCCAGTCACTAACAGTCTAACACTCTCATCATCACCCTATTTCTAATAAACATTATAAAAAAATGTTATTACATAAATCTAACAATATGTTATATATTAACAATTTCTTTTTCCATATTAATAAAGCAAAAATGGTCAAAGTGGGTATATAAATAATGCAAAAGTCTAATTGTTGCTATTATGGGCAGTATTAAACTTAATAGGATAAATAGAGATAGTTAATCTCAAAAGCGGGAATTTCTTATTACATGTAGTTTCTCATAATAGTTGGATCTTATCGTTTTACATTTCTACTCACCTAATATCGAATTTCGGTGATGCTCTTTTTAAGAGTATAATAAAAAAAAATATGACTATATATAATCATAAAATCTTACAGATATTTTTAAAACGTATTAAAAAATTTCGGAATATATATAGTTGGAAATATGTTGTTATTGTTCTCCAAACCTATATCATATACTCAGGTTTATTGCATATCCAAAGTAAATTCCTTTTTCTCATTGATTATTTAAACTCTTCATATGAGCAAAAATTAACATTAGATGTATGTTAAACCTGAGTGTATAATATAATATATAAATTGTAATTGTTTTCAAGACATAAGGAATCCCGCTTTATAAGTATATTGCTTTGATTCTCGTCTTTGACTACAATCCGTCTTGCGTGGACCCGGTTCACATTAAAAATAGTGTGGACTAGGCCTAGACACGTGCCCCACTACAAACTAGTCACTCCCGCTTTCCAAAATCCGCGCGATTTTCTCTCTCTTCAATAAGATTCTCTCGCTCTAAAATTTTAACAAAAACAGTTGTTCAGGACAAACATACACTATATCATTTTAAAATACACTATATCATGTCAAAATACACTATCATGTCAAACACTATAACGATCGATTATGATAATTTTGTGTAATATACAAATAAACTACACTATAACATTTCAAAATACACTATATCATGTCAAAACACACTATATCATGCAACACTATCATATCAAAAAACATAGCAAAACACTATCATGTCAAAATACACTATATCATTTCAAAATACACTATATCATGCCAATATACACTATATCATTTCAAAATACACTATATCATGCCAATATACACTATATCATGCAACACTATCATGCCAAAAAACACTATCATGTCAAAATACACTATATCATTTTAAAATACACTATATTATTTCAAAATACACTATATCATTTACAAAATACACTATCAGGAGAGAGAAATTATCAAAGGAGAGAGAAGTTATCAGGAAGACTGAACGCGGCAAAAACAGAAAGTTGTAATCATTAAAACTCACGTGAGATCATATTAGTTTTATTTTACTTTGACTAATTATTTGCCCATAAGGTAACATATTGAAGCATATCTTATCTTGTAAATCAAAATTAACAATAACGTTTTCCAAAATCATGACTATCCTCTTTTATTCAAAATGAAAAGCCTATAAGGAAGGAGAAATGTCTTTGTAGTTTTGGAAATTGAAGCTCAACAACTTTGTTAAGCATCGATCGAGTATACGTGATGTAACTCAGCGCTCTTTTCTTATGAAATGTTACTTTTTTCCTCATATAGTGAATCTTTAAACTTTGGAGTGTCAACTAACTTTCTCAAGGTGGAGCAATTAGAGGGGAAAAGGCAGTGTGTTAATCCGCATTTAGCAAGATCTTGTGGATCTTTAAAAAGCAATCTTGCAATGATGAGAATTGTGAACCCATGTTTGTTGTTTCCCTTTACTGTAAATATTTGACCGATTCTTTTGCCTTTCCCCCTCTTGCATTATTTGCCATATTAATTATCATGTGACTATTTTTTTTGGAGGGGTCATGTGACTAATTAAATACCCTTGATTTTTAAATGCATTTTTTCCCAAGTTTAATTGGAATTATAAACTTTCATAATTAATTACTCCCTCCGTCCCATAATATAGTGCTTATTTCTCATATTTTACGAGAATTAAGGAAAGTGGAACATGAATGATAAACAATTAATGTTGTGGGAAAAAAGCTGATTTTAGGAGAGAGAATGGTGTATAATGGGTGAAAGAGCATTAAATATATGACTAATTCAACACTTAGGTTCAATAAACAAAGAAAAAAACTATTTCCAATGAGCAAATAAATGATGGTTGCATGGTTTTTTAGGCAAATCAAGAGTAATTGTGGAATTAAAAAATAGAAACAAGAACAACATTTTAGGACACCCAAAATAGAATCCAAGCACTATATTATGAGACGGAGGGAGTATAAACTATAATTTATAATTAATTAAAAGCTAAAAGTTGTATGGCCTCTTGGCCTACCATATAAGATTTCCAAGATAATCGTTTCCCCACATGGTAATACGCTCCTCTTAAAACTCCAAAAAAATAAAGAGATTTTTGGAGATTCATAAATTAGTTGAGAAAGATTTGGTTATACCACGTAAGAATTACGACTGTAATAAGGAAGATCTTCTACCTATGCACGTAGAGAAATCTATGTGTGGTATCTTTGGAGTCTGCCTATCCAAAATGTTAAAGAAATTAAGTATTTTTTCAAAGGCCTATTGAATATTCTATATAGTTACCATTATAGTTGTATATATGCCCCAATATTTTAAAAACAAAAGAATATGATAAGGAAATGAGGGAAAACTCCACTCTTCACTTCTTTTATTCTACCATAAAATTCAAAAGAGTTTATCAAAGGTTATGGTTTATTGATTGGGAAGTGTTTATATTTGCACTCTACACTAATTTCCCCTTCTTACTAACTTAATCAACATAGTGTTGGTGCAAAATTAGTTCGTTGACTTTGCAAACAAGTCAATGCACATCCAATAGTTTGATACTGAATGCCTTGGGAGGCTTAGTCCTTAGGGGTTACCGGTTTTAATTAGATAAAACCTTGCTAATGTACTTTGTTGCAATTTAATTAATGATTAAACTACAATGCCTATTAAATTTAGGCGAAATGCAATAAATAGAGCAAACAATAATTAATATTTTAATTAATTAAAGCATAACATTCCCATACATGCCACAAACTTTAAGAAAGATTTTACAACACATAAAAGGATAGGCCAGGCTGGACAGCTAAAGGGAAGACACGAAAGTTGTTACCTTCATGGTTCCTTGCTTCAATCGGCGAATTAGAGATCTTGGCGCCAAAACATGTTCTACGTCTGTAGAACTAAACTATAACCCTAGAAGGGGGTTGGCTAGGCTAAGGCTAGGCTACGCTAAGAAAAGAAGAAATGCAGCTTGATGTATTGTTCGTTGTTTTCTGCTTGATGATGGTTTCTCTATTTATAGAGAAATGTAGCATGTAACTTCCATACGTGCTAGGGAGGGAAAATGTTTGAATCATGTTTGATTCAAATCTATTTCTAGCGCTGAATAACTGTAACCCTTTTTGTGCACGTTCCTCTTCATGTTGAATCATTTCATGATTGTTTTCTAACTGCTTGTCCTTTTACTATTTTTGACTTTCATCTCCTGGTGGTCTTGAAGTTCTTCCTTCGTTGACTTTGACTTTTGTTGACTTTGCTTAATGGACTTTATATTCATGTTGGGCCTTTATATTAAAGTAAAATTAAACCTTTTGAGGTCCAATTCAATGTACCATAATAAATGTTACTTGACATCTAAAAATGGTGGTAACAAATTGCCTCCCCTGATTTGCGGAGTGATGTACTCAGCACCACACAAATTATGAGCAGAGAAGGACTTTTAATGGTTGTAGCCAATATCATCCAGCAGTATTCTGAATGTGATTTCTTCCATTGTTCTAAGGTGGTCAATGAACATTCTTTTAGGATGACTAAACTTAGTTGAGAAGAATAATCTTTCATGTATTCCTTCACCTTGTTTTCTAGCCATTGTGAAATCCATTAAGAAAGTTTATTCAAGATGCGTACTTGCAAGATTATTTGGTGATAACCAACAAAGACTAACATCATAGGACATGAGATCGTACCAAACCTGACATGCACATTTGTATTGTACCACATCTCTTGATGATGACCCATCCACCATTCTGTAGGTAGTTCCTTTAACAAAGAGCTTTTTTAGATATCTCCAAGGAATGTTAGGTTTCCATATCTCTTCAGTAATGACTTTGCCCCATGATTTGCAAATCAAAAGAGATGTAACCTGATAAGTCCTTTCGAGTTTACGAAATATCTATTCTTTCATGAGATCTAGATTAGACCCTATTTGGAAGGCCTTAGACTCTCTTTTATTCTCTGGATCCTGTTGCATGAAAGGATTATTTCCAAAGTATTTTTTAATAGAAGAAATGCATTTAGTGGATTCATTCTTACTAAAGTCATCCTTATCTTTAGATATGACATTCAATGCCTTGTGATGATTTGGGCACTTTGACGGATATGGCATATTCTTTGGAGCAGATTGATGAAACATGGGAAGATATGTGTAATCCATTTTGATTTAAGTTTTGAATCTTTTAGAGACCACACACACACACACACACACACACACACACACACACACACACACATATATATGTAAATACTTGGATGCTTTAACCGTCCAATAATTCTTTCCTAACTGCCTATTTTCATGGGAACTAGAAACAGTTTTTTAGGAAGTATAATTAGTAAATGAACGCATTATTGTTTTTACTTCACTTTGGTGAACCAAAAAACTAATGTTAAAGCAATTGAATAATCATTGAAAATATACATTTGATGTAATTTCATTACATTTATATTATGACTTATCTTTATGAAGATAAAGCCATTAATGACATTTTAATTGAAAGGACTTGCATCTAGATATAACATTTGAAAATGTTCCCTACACACTGTCTCTACCATAGCCTTATATTCATTGACTTCTAATTCGCGCCCTGCACTACTCCTGGTAACTCCGAAGTAGTAACCTTCTTCAGGGGAGTTGTTGAACCTTGCCTCGAAGAGTTTCATTTGGTAGTTGTTGTCCCAAGCATATCTCCTGTCGATCAATACAACATACATCCATGAAAAGAAATTTTCTTGGATCAATAGCTTCCATAGATCGCACATACACTTAAAGTGCATTGTCCTCCCTTGATGCTCATCTTGACATTATTCTATCCTCACCACTTTGAGGGAGGACTGGGTGCAAGAAAGAGCTAGACTCTTTGCATATGTCCAGTTCATCCTTTGAGGTCTTGAGAAATTTAAGATAATGGAAACCTCCTTGCCCCACCTTTTGCAAACTGTTAGCAGTTTGTCTTGTGACTCCTCATCCAATTTGGGCCATATATGGGTGGACAAGAGGTATGTATCAGAACCGATCTTGGCAGTTCTTGATCCTGGTAGCTCTAGATCTCCTGGCTCTACTACAGGTTCATCGCCAAACACCCGTGTCATTTTCTCTGCCCATCTGGCTCTTTCATTTGTGATGAAAGATCATTTATCTTCCTCTATGTTGTTGAGGGTGAAACGATGATTAAAACAATCATCATCAAACTCAGCTGCTATGTTTGCATACGCTTCGTTGTTCATTTTGATTTTTTGAAATGAAAAAGTTATGCTAGTATGTTATGGCTAAGTCTCTTTAAATAACCAGCCCATTTGTTCAACGGTTATTTTCGTAATAACTTGTGGGATCAGTGAATAATTGAGTACTTTGACCCCTTTTAGGAGAAGTTTATTGACTTTTCGCTGACTATCATTTATTTTAAAGTTAATTTGTGCCTAGGATCACTTTCTTGGGTTTATTGCTCATTTTATGAACAATGATATTCAAGCCCACAATTTTTAATATGATCAGGAGATACATTAAAAAATTGACAAGATAAAAATTATTTCATTAGTGAAATAAATCATGAAATATCTTTAAAAGACATTTATTAACTGGATTAAAAATAGATACATAGTTCACTAGGGAAAATCCAAACTACAAACTATTACTAGGATTGCTAAGACATTTGATATATTGATTGATCTATCAAGCACGAAGATGGGCAAAACTGATAGTGATTTGTGGCTCCTTATGTTCGTCTACATCATGATCATCATCAACTGATTAATCTTCACCCAAGAACATAGGGATGCCTCATTCCAATAAGTGTTCTTGCCACAAGAGACAAGTACATATACTGTATGAGTTTTTTGAAACTCATTTTTTCGTCCACTTGGACTACCCTATATTTTCTGTTGAAAACGCCCAAACTGCTTTCACAGATTATGGACTTCTGATATTTCAACATAAGTTTAGGGGGAAAATATTGTTTTGCAATGCATTCTCCCCATGCTTTGAAAACACTTAGTAGTTTCAACAACTCTCCTTTCTCCATCTTTGGCCATAGATTCAGTGTTAGGAAATCCACATCATTTCCCATAATAGCAGCACTGAACCTTTGTTCCTTCAAATCTCCAGGTTGGACCTTTGGAATCCTTCCAAAGAGCTTGATAATTTTGGATTGCCACTTTTTCATTTCCTCTTTTTAAAATTTCTCCCAATCTTCTTGTGTGATGTCTCTATTAAATCGGTGCCTCCAACATTCTCTAGGAAAAAGTAATGGAGCGATTTGTTGATTAGCCATACTTCAAGAATTTTTTGGATTTTGATGGTAAAACAAATTATTAAGGATGAAAAAATATCAGAGTTAAAATAACGTATTTATAATACCATTATTATAACTGTCATCCCTATTTGTTAGGGATATATGAAGCGTTTGATGTTATCTTCTTAGATAACGTATCAGGTATTTTTGTAACCAACCTTAACCACCTCAAGTTAAGGCCATAATGGGTAAGAATGGGTCTGCCCATTAACCCCTAATGTGTCATATCACTTCTGGAGTTTGCCATTAGTGGCGTGTGAAGTTGGACGGTAATTATTACTTTTTGAAGTAACTTTTTCCATCTCCTTAATACATTTTAAGAGTTTTAGTATCCCAAGAGACACCTCATTTTTCTTCCATTTAATTTTATCCGTAGAGTTTGTATTATTTGATTTGACAGTTTATTTTTTGAATAACATATTAATTTGCACCATTTTGATTGAGCAAAATAAATAAAAAATACAAACATAAGATAAAATAATGAAAATTTGGACCAAATGTAGGAAATTTATATTTCATTAATTAAAAAAAAATTTACAACCTAGGACTAAAATTTTTACATTAAAATAAAATTACAATCTATTTAGAATTTTTGAATTGTAAATCCTAGGCCTAGATTTAATTCCTTGGAGACCGTGGCTTGTCGCCATCAGAGTCTTCATCTTCCTCATCATCTCCAGCAGCAGCATCGCTGGAGTCATCTTCAAGAGGGTAAAAGCGGTATTCTCCGCTGGAGGTTTCCTCGGGGAAACGCTCCTCCTCAACCCTCCTCCTTTGGGCAGGGGGCTCATCGTCTTTTTCATCCTCATCCTCATCATCATCATCATCATCAGATTTGTCTGATGGTGGAGGAGTTCCCTACTCATCATCTTCTTCATCTTCTTCCTCCTCTTTCTCTTCTCTCTCCTCTGGTATCTCTGGAGGAGGGAGGAAGGGTTGGTCAACCTCTTGAGGGTTGACCTCCTGAGTCCCAGTAATGCAGGACTCGGCGGAAGGTTGAGGGGCATCCATTTCTGGAGAATAAGGTTTTTTGGAGAAGGTCTTTTGGGAGATGGAAGGTTTTGGGGTTTTTTGTTTCAAGAGATGAGTAGTGTGTCAAGATTATTACACTTACCCCTTTTTATAAGGAAGTTTTTTTTTACTGTCTCTTGAAAATTGAAAAGTTACGTACCCTTTGAAATGAGTTTCTAAGTAACACACCCTTTGGAATGGACTTTTAAGTCACGTGCCCTTTGGAAATGGGCTTCTTTTAATATGACTTCAGGACCTTACGTTTTAATTTGTTAAAACTAGGCCTTAACATGGCCCAATGAAACATGACCCAAAATGAAACATACCACGTTTTCTGCATGTGTTTTCTTCTTTGATTGTTCCATTTTAATTGTCTTCCCCATTAATGCCTTTTTTCAAGGATTTTAGGAAAATTAAAGATCTTTCAGACCATTTTAATACATTTCTTTACGAATTCACAACCATCACCAAACTTCAATTCACCATGTCTGCTGAAAGAGTTCGTGAAAATGAGACTCGCGAAGCGCTTGCTAAAAAACGTGATGCCATGCAATCTGAGGCAGCTCGCCAATTATGCAACGCCATTAGAGTGAACCTTGGGACTTATAAGTCTCAAGTGTTCTGGTATGTGAACAAAAGCACTGACTCTAATATTCCTTTAGAGGACAGAATTGCCACTATTGGTCCTTATTTTCCTTTCAAGATTCAATAACCAAAGCGCCAAATTGTCTTAGAGCAACAGTGTTACCCGTCTGCAATATATGGCATCCAAGCCTTTGTGACATTCCAGCAGGAAACGTCCTAAGTTGGAAGCTTCTTCACAGATTCTGCAATATATCATCTCCTCTGATGAAGATGATGATAAGACCATATCTCAAATTTTCAAAAGGAAACTCCCAGGAGTCAAAGCAAGTATGAACATTACCTTTACTCTTTTTATAAGGAGTTTTACTTTTTATTTAGAATATTGATTATTTAATCCCAGGTCCTTCTGGTGCTAATGACATTGAGCCCCAGACTACTAGTGATCCTTCTTCTGAGAAGTTATCACCTCTTGGCTCTGCCATTCACCCTTCAAGAGATACTTCCAAGGAAGCTACCCCAGAGTTAAATTCAAAGGGTGGTTTTGTTAATGAATCTGTCATCAATCATCCCACTCTTCCTTCGAGTGATGCTGCCCCCCAGTTAGAGAATGTGGCTACTTCCCCTTTGGACGGAAGTACTGCCCCCCAATTGGAAGAAGTTGATCATCTCCATGTGGAAGCCCCCTGATCATAAACAGCATCATCTTCATCCTCTGAAGAGGTATGAGGTTGAACCCTTTTGTCTATGGAATTCCAATAAAACTTGTCATATCTAAAATCTGTTGTCATACCATCTGGCACTCCCATACATGCCCATACATTCCCATCTTTTAATTAATTAAAGCATAACATTCACATACATGCCACAAACTTTAAGAAAGATTTTACAACACATAAAAGGATAGGTCAGGTTGGACAACCATAGGGAAGACACGAAGGCTGTTACTTTCATGGTTCCTTGTTCAATCAGAGAATTAGAGATCTTGGCGCCACAACATGTTCTACGTCTAAAGAACTAAACTATAACCCCAGAAGAGGGTTGGCTAGGCTAAGGCTAGGCTACGCTAAGAAAAGAAGAAATGCAGTTTGATGTGTTGTTCGTTGTTTTTTGCTTGATGATGGTTTCTCTATTTATAGATAAACGTAACATGTAACTTCCATACGTGCTTGGGAGGGAAAATGTTTGAATCATATTTGATTCAAATCTCTTTCTGGCGCTGAATAACTGTAACCCTTTTTGTCCACGTTCCTCTTCATGTTGAGCCATTTCATGATTGTTTTCTAACTGCTTGTCCTTTTACTATTCTTGACTTTCATCTCCTGGCGGTCTTGAAGTTCTTCCTTCGTGGACTTTGACTTTCGTTGACTTCGCTTAATGGACTTTATATTCATGTTGGGCCTTTATATTAAAGTAAGTTTAAACCTTTTGAGGTCCAATTCAATGTAACATAATAAATGTTACTTGACATCTAAAAATGGTAGTAACACATAGTTAATGAATGAAATATTAATAATGGTAGATCAATGAATATAGATAACAATATACCCCGTATTAAGATCCTTTCAATTTCATTTTTATTTGTTTCCTACCTTGAGATGACGACAACTAATCTGATAGCAAAATAAATTCTCACAATCCCCCTATTTTCCTCCTTCAAGGATTTCTAACCATTGTTTAGCAAATGGACCATCCATTTGTATAGAGAAATAGAGATAGAGGATTTCAAGTCGTAAATCCCCAGTTGACAATTGTCGTTATATTAATTAATGTAATAAGTGGAGTGAACACATATTACAATGGAGTGGGTTAACACCCTATTAATTATACTTGCGATTATAACTTATAATTAGTAAAATTGATTATTAGACTGATTTAAAAATTGATTTGGGGCCATTATTTAGTTCTTTAGTCCTTTCCCAAGAAGTGGAGGGAAAAATAAATAAATTTGTGTATACTGTACAAGTGTGGAGAATAATTGTATTAACCTAATTAGGTTAACCCTAGCATTCAATATATATAGGGTTTATAATACAGACCTAAGACTATGAAAAGTCTCTTCTATCCTTTTACATATAATATTACTCTAATACACCCCCTCAACCTTTATGGGGTGAAACAACGGATAGATTGGAACGATGTTTAGTAAACAAGTCAGTTGAAAGGCCTTTAGTAAATATATCAGCAACCAGAGACTGAGTAGGAACATATCGAACAATAAGGCCTCCCTTGGCAACCATTTCACGAACAAAATGGTAATCAACATCAATATGTTTACTTCGATCATGTGAGCTGGATTAGCAGAGACATTATCACAATACAATATCACAGGTCGTCGAAGAAAATAGCCAAGATCAGCAAGAAGTTGCCGGAGCCAAATAATTTCTGCAGCAGTGTAAGCAATTGCCCTATATTCAGCTTCAGTGGAGGATTTAGAAACAGTAGGTTGCTTTTTCGAGCGCTAGGAAAGCAAGTTCTTCCCAAAAAAAACAGCATAATCAATAGTAAAACGACGAGTGTCAGGACAACCCGTCCAATCTGCATCAGAGTAGGCAACAGTAGTAGAACTGGATTAGAGTAATATTGTATGTAAAAGGATAGAAGGGACTTTTCATAGTCTTAGGTCTGTATTATAATACAGACCTAAGACTATGAAAAGTCCATTCTATCCTTTTACATACAATATTATCTAATATATACATTAGGAGGAGTATAATTTTTCAACATTTCACGCACCCCTATTTTAATAGTCTTTCCAAATCTATCTCCGCGCACTTACACATGAAGTTGACATGATGTGAAGTTTTATAACACGATGCCGATATGCATGCACGATACTGAGACGGAAGCTTCATCGCCATATATTACGAACTAATTATTATAATTGTAAAATTCTATTCTATAATCTTATCATGAGAATTGCAGCAACATAATTTCTTTCCACCTTCCTTTTTTTTTGCGACTATGACTCTATGAAAGCCGGTGAAAAAGACTTGTAGACGGTGCATTGAATATTTGAATCCCCGTTGTTCAATAAATTCTATACATTTCTACTGCTGCTACACGTAATATCTTAAAAAAGAGTTATATTGTCGCTTCCAACTCCAAACTTTGTTGCACTACAACTCAGCAAGATTTTCCCTACGATTCCATCTTTCTTTGTTTTGTGGTGAAAATATTTATGACGGTAAATTTTCTCTAAAATAAATTTGTTTATCTTTATTATATAAGCCAAGGGGAGCCTTGGTGTCCCCCTTTGAATTTACATATTCACCCCTTCACAACATAAAAGTTAAAACCATTATACGCATAAACTTACCAAAAAATATTCAACCAAATCTCTATTAAACCCAATCAACTCATATAATTGTCAATCACATAAACTTGTCAATAACGTTTAAATTAGATTTAGATCCAATCAACTAAAAAAATTCGTAATCAAGAACTTACCAAAAATTAATACCACAGACAGTAAAAAAAATGACATTCTCATTACAAAGACAACTCATATACAAAATTAATTACAAATACAAACTCCAAAAAAAATTCAGCTTTTTCATTACTTGGATATGCAATTTTATCACTTATAGTTACTTTAAAAATATTTTTAGATACTATTTGTAGGTATTTAAATACTTCTTACTCACTAAATGAAGGTGAACGTAGATACGTACTTTCATAATTTTATTTTTCATTTCTTTTTATACCGAGTAATAGTTATGCCTAAAATGTCACCGCACGCATTGCGTGCAGAAAAAGCTAGTATTATCATATAGAATCCTGTCAAATTTGTTTCACTAAGTAATTTCAAAACTATAAAAAAAAAAAGAGTGTACACTTAAAAAACAAGTGTTTAAGTGAATTCAATCAATGTTAACTCACATATATGATGTATGTGACATTTTCTTTAGATACGTCCTTTCACATGTTAATTTATCTTTTAAAAGAACCATCTTTGTTTTTAGGATTGATATTAGGCCAGTAAAATCTCTATCTACTTTGATACCATGATAAATAGTTAATCGACATATATATAGTGGCATTAGTCAAAGAAGAGTTTGATCTCTAATACGTATTGTTTGACTTAATATTGTGGAACAAATTATCTCAAAGTATATGTGGTAATTTCCCATAATAAGAAGCCAAAATAATTATTTCGACCTCCAGCTTGAATGAGCTCTTTATAACTTCTAGGTAATGAATGAACTTTTTTTAGGCTCCGTTTGGTAGGGCGTAAAACATTTTTTCTAGAAAACTGTTTTCCTCTATTTTCAATTTTACATTGTTTGATTTGCAAAGGAGTGTAAAACCATTTTCCCTAGGAGTAAAATTGCTCTCACAATGATAGAAAGCCAGTTTCCCTTCAAAATGAAGGGAAAACTGTTTTCCTTCATTTTCCTTATCTCTCTTGTACACTCCTCTCACTACCTCCTTACTTTCCCTTTCATTTTCCTTTCTTTTCATCATTTTTCTTACATGGAACCAAACAACGGAAAACTAATTTTAGAATTGTGTTTTTCATTGTAAATTGTTTTCCATGAAAATCATTTTAAAGAAAAATAAAAATTAATGTGTTTTCTTCATAGGGGTAATTCGAGATAATTTAAGCTATTGACTTTCATGATTAGCTATTTAGATCTCTTAATTTGCGATTTCTCACTGTTACATGTAAAGGATTGTCGTCTCTCACTCGCTCTATACAAACTTTAAAGGATGAACTATGAACTATGAACTATGCATTTCAGTCATGTTAGGTGTTTACGCACCATTGCATGTAGTCGTATTAAACATGTGCAGTAAGTGCTTTATAATTATTGAATTGAATGAATGACTTCTCTAGTCATGGAAAATGGAAAAGAAAAGCAGTAGAGAAATGGAAACGGAGTAGTAGAAAATATAACGGATTTTTCACCAGGTACCCCTGTGGTTTGACAAAATTCACCTGGTACCCTCACGTTTTCAAATATTCACCAGGTACCCCTG
The DNA here is from genome assembly GCA_947646795.1 of Beta lomatogona. Taxonomy (NCBI): domain Eukaryota; kingdom Viridiplantae; phylum Streptophyta; class Magnoliopsida; order Caryophyllales; family Amaranthaceae; genus Beta; species Beta lomatogona. The sequence goes on along the minus strand of CANSNZ010000029.1, from coordinate 398,179 downwards.
AGGTTTAGAAAAATTCCTGAAATATCCTTAATGACTAACGGCCGTCAACTCCGTTAGTCATTAAGGCTAAATCAACGAAATTAACCCCTAACTATCCTAATTAATACTAATTAATCCTAATTAACTCTAATGAAACCTAATTAAACTTTTAACCCCTAATTAGCCTATCTCTTTCCCTAACCCCTAACCCACCACCTGACCCTACCCTCCCACCACCCCACCACCCACTCCCACCCCAAAGAACACCCCCACCCTCCGTAGCCCCCGCCCCCACCCCCACCCCCTAGCCGCCTCCCCCACCCCTCGCAGCCCCCCCCCCCCCCCGCGCCCCCAGACCCCAGACCCTCCCCTCCACCGTCGTAGCCCCCCCTCCCCCTTCCCACTGCCCGGCTCGGCCCCCTCCCTTTCCCCTTCGATTTCTCTCCCCCGACGTACTCACGCCCGCGCACCACAAAAACAACAACACTGCGCGGGGCTTTGTAGGAAGGTGGCGCCGGCGGTGAACGGAGAAGGGCGGCAAGTGATATGTAGATGCGAAAAAGAATCCCGCGATCTAAAACCCAAAGCTTTTAACCCAAAGCCATCGTCGGAGATGACGAACCCGAAGCCGCCGTCGGAGAAACCGGAACCCAAAGCCCGCCGTTGACGGAGTGAGAAAGACGAAATGATGAGAGAGGCGAAATTGAACGGGAGGGGGTGGGGGGGGCTAGGGCCGGGCAGGGAGGGGGGAAGGGGAGGAGGAGGGGAGCCTGGCAGTGGGGAGGGGGGGGTTGCGGGCTGTGGAGGGGGGTTGCAGCTGTGGAGGGGAGGGGAGGGGGGGTTGCGCGGCGTGGAGGGGGGTTGCACTGTGGAGGGGAGGGGAGGGGGTGGGGGCTGGTGGAGGGAAGGGGGAGGGGGGGGGGGGTGGTGGAGGGAAGGGGGAGGGGTGGGGGGCTGATTATTTCATGTGAAGCATAGTTTCTGTATTGATTTATCTTTACATGTTGAATTTGATATTCAAACACTTCAATGGGGGTGGGTTAAGAATCAAACACTTCAATGCAGCAGTAATACTTCAATGGGGGTGGGTTAAAAATCAAACACTTCAATGCAGCAGTGGGAGGTAGTGGTGGGTGTTGGGGGTGCTGTTGTGGTGGAGAGAGAAATGATATACGAGTGGAAATGTTGGCAATTGTTGAATCCTAAATTCTCAAAAACCATAGGGGTAAATGGTGAATAAAGTTTGTAACGGAAACTTAACGGCAGGAGCACGTCAGGTATTTTTCAAAACCTTAGGGGCACCAGGTGAATTGTTGAAAACGCGAGGGTACCAGGTGAATTTCGTCAAACCACAGGGGTACCTGGTGAAAAATCCGAAAATATAATTACCGTAATGAGGCGCAATCCAATATTCTATTTTGTGGTCTTTGAAAGGCCGTATAATTCAAGGCATTGTTCAGGCATACTACTAGTGATTCGCGAATTCGCACGGAATTTTTTTTTTTTTTTTTATCATTCAGTATTTTTTAGCAAGCAGCGATTTTTATTAAAAGGTGCTCGGCACTGTTGTTTTACTACACATGTTTCATATACAACAAAAAAAATAGTAAATGCTTTATGTAGGATTTGATCCTATGACTTCAAGTTCATATACTAAAATATTAACCATTAAACCAAATGATATTTGGTGATATCATTTTAAAGTAAATTATTAATGATGAAAACAATAAGCACCTGGGGCTTAGCCCGGGCCTACAAACTAGTTCTTGTATAAAACGAGTTCCTAGTAATTTATTATAATGAATATAATTTTTTTACCTTAATTAGATGGATCACTTTTAAATTGTCAAATAGAGGTAACTATTTTTCTTAATAAGTCACTTTTACCTATATAAAAGTGATTTATGTAACGTTTAAAGTTACCCTTTATTTTAAAGTGATAAATTTTCACTTGAAAAACGATCTATATTATGACTTAACTTGACTCACCTTAGCTTCAAATAAACTAGCATGTTTTGCACGCTATGCGTGCATGTCATATTGATATTTTCTTTCGTAATTAGTTATTCATTGGTGTTACAAAAAATTTAATTCGAACAGACATTTATAATTATTTTTAATTTTTTAAATATGTTTTTCTTAAATCAATGTTTTGTTGGTTTTTTTAGTTATTTGTTTATCATTATTCAAATATAGTACTGAGATAATGATATATAAAGTAGAAGAAAGCTTATGCTCAAATAAAGTGGAAGAATTTATTTACAAGTTCAATCGTTGAATATTAATAAAGTGGAAGAGTTTGATTTATATAATAGAGATTACCAAATAATAATCAACATATAGGTTTTAAAATATTATTAGTATAATTATTAGTATGAAATTCAAGTTTTTATTTTTTCTTCTGATTGTGTCAATCAAGTTATATTGTCACTTTAATTATTGATCAGAGTTTTTGACACATATGTAAGAAGATGAGACCATTCTCATTAATTTAATATTTAATTGAAATTTCAAATTCAATCCCATTATTAACTTATTCAATATATATGGCAAGTAGGAAGAAAAAAAATATTATCTAATATATATGACAATTTAAATTCATTAAGGGTATATCAGAATTTTTATAAGGGGACACCATCTTCCTCCCCCCTTCACTTATATAATAAAGATAATTAGTCTAACAATAAATTTATTTTACACCTGATGTATACAAGGCTAATTGAAGAAATATACAAGTCGCTGAATTCGAAGGACAATCCTCAAATTAACCAATCAATTATTTATTTATTTAGGACAACTAAAGCATTTTAAACTTGGACACTGTTAATTCTTCATAGGAGTACAGAGGATGACTTGCAATAGACATATGGTAAATCCTGTACACTATAACATGACACATGTCCTATTTAGTTTTGCGCACATGCACTACAGTTTCTTTAGCAAGCATTCCTTATTATGCTAGTCTCCTAGGGGTCTGCAGCTCCTTAAGAGATAAATTGCGGACTTTCAATTATTTATTATAAGATTAGAGGTATTTATCTCTTTTAAGGAGGTTATATGTAAGTTTGCATCATTGCATGACCGCAAATTAGATGGTAGACACGAGTCTACCATGAGAATGGTGCACACCATTCTATACGGCGTCGTTTCGCATTAAAATACAATGAACAAAACAGTATCCTCAATGAACAAACTAAGCAACATGAAGATGAAAGTAGAACAAAAGAACAACACACGAGACTCAATGAACATGAATCAGCAATGAACATCTGAATCAGCAATGAACAACAAGAGAATAAAATGAACATAAGAGGAAATATCTGATGATGATGTTCATTGGAGAACAGTTGATGTTCATTGGTTTTCGCGGTCCACTTAATGTTCATTAGAAAACAGTTGATGTTCATTGGTTTCACGCGTTTTATGTTTTTTGGGCTGCGTTTTGCCCTGTGTCTACCATTAGGACGGTAGACACGAGTCCACCATCTACTAATTGTTGCATGACTTACTTTTTTTTGATGAACAACTGGTACTTAGGCCCGGGCGATGCCCGAGGTTTCTCTATGCTACAATTTAGTAGTAGTTAAATAAGTCATCTCATACTCATTTAAAAAAGTCATCTCATTCATTATATGGATTTCAAAAGTTATCCATTTATATATCATCATTAATTTTGATTAAATAAGCAATAATAGTATAGAGGAGTGATGGTTGGATCTCTTTCTTTCATACTGGGGATGGTGACACGTGGCACATATATGTTCTTAAGAACGTCTTTTAATATATTTGTATAGATGTGAGAACATACAGGAATGGGTGAACGGGAATTGATTAGAAATGGCAAGTAATTACAACAATAAATGTGATTTGGCCCTAATATATATGGTTTTCTTCTTATGACCCCTAATATATATATATGGTTATGAATACTGGTAAGTGGTAATAATATCAGCAAAAGAGCATTCTCCTATGCTTCCCCTTATCAAAAACCTCCAAATTCAACTAACAACCCTAGCCGTAGAACAATCTTACAATTAGTAGCTTCAATCTCTCGAAATTATCTTCAATTGGATCGTATTTGTCACATAATATAAGCACTGAATTAATTTGTTTGTTGATGAATATTTTTCGAGTTTAAAAGGGATTTAAAGTTAGAGGAAGTAGAAAGTTTCCAACTGTAAAAGCAAATGGAGAGAGGGTGCGGAGAGAAGAATAAAAAAACTGGATTTTTTACCATATACTTCTGAATAATTTTAGTTTTCAATGTATATCCTTCAAATTTTAAAAATTCACCATATATTCCTTAATTTCCTTAAAGTTCGTCATATGTCTTTAATGAATAACGACTGTCAAAATTTTTGATCGTTAACCCCTGATTCTACTATTAAATACTATTCAACCCATTTATGCTAATAAACCATCATTGTAACGCCACGTATGGCCAAAGAAGAGGCAAGGAAGTTATGGAGTAAGAGAGATAAAAGGGGCCATAGGTGGTGTTTCAATGGTGGTTAGTTAAAGTTAATGGGTTAGATAGAGGTAAATTAGGATTTAGTAACGGTATTAGGGGTTAATGAATATTGACTACAAATCTACAATATTGACGTTTGTTAGTCACTAAGGGCACATGGTGAAATGTTTAGAAATTGAAGGGTATATGGTGAATTTTGAAAAATTTGAAAGTATATGATGAAAAAAATATGTACAAGAATTGGTATGAGTTGCACTTGTTCGGAATGTGCACCTAAAATCCAATTATGATGGTCACTGTTAACGAATCAATATGCTTAATGTAGTTAATCCAAAAAACACAATATAAGAGGATGAAGCACAAAGTAGGTATAATGTAAGATTATAGAAATAAGAAATCCAATAACTAATATGTTAAACCCAATCCCCGCAATACTTATAATAATTGGGTCAAATGAATTATGTCATTTTATGGATTATTTAAATTCGACATTGATGCTTCACTCCAATCCAATTCACCTGTTGTTGGTGTAATTTTCAAATACGTACGGTCAATTCGTCAAAGTGATCTTCTTCTTTTTACGAAATGCTCTAGTAACCATTTCAGAAGCCACTTTTCTTCTTAATGGTCTGCAATTAGCCTATTTCATGGAGGTTTATAATCTTGAAATCGAAGGTTTTTCGAACTCGTGGCAAATTGCAACACTTGTTGAAGACATTCACATACTTTTATGCTAATTCTCCAGCAATCGCATTAATCATATGAAGTATACCGGAAACCAAACTAACCGGACAACTAATTCCTCTCCTTCTTGATAATAATCTTCTTAACCCTCCCATAAATATATTTCTTCATAAGTCCTAACAACATCTCAAGGATTTCCCCCTCTAGATGAAGCCACATAATTATGTAAATCTTCCTAATGCATGAGTATGACCAACAAAAAATGACAAACAAAGACATGAAAGTGAAAAACTTCCCTAATCTTATCAAATACTAGTATAAATGGTCTGACCATCCACGACCAGCTGTTGCAAGAATAGTACTCCTAGTCGAAGTAATAAGGTGGGCCCTTGATAGTTTTATGACCATAGAACCCAGTAGATCCAAAAAAAAAACTCCCTACAAAATTCAACGAGGATAGCATTTGATCTCACTATTAAGGGAGACGAGTCGAGTAGTGAGCAAGTCTCTCTCTCTGCTCCGCGTTTTTGCCAGCTGGTCTCTCCTGTGGATTCCTTGGTGGCGTGCATTGTGGACCTTCTGGGTCCCACCTTTTTCTCTCTCCTCCTAAATCATCAATTTTTTTTTTTATTATTTTACTATTTAATATTCCTTCCTTTCATCACTCTCTCTTAATTTCCTCGTGCTCTCATTCATTCACTCACTCCCCACCCTTCTTCTTCTCCCTCCTTGTTTAGAAAGAGAAAAATTAAATTAATTATTTTCTTGTTTTTTTTAAGGGTTTGATTTCTCTTAAATTACGCATCAAGATCGAATTTTGATGAATACCCAATTCAATTTAGGGTGAAATATTATCTGGGTTATTTTTTTTGAAAAATTAATAAAAAAAAAGTTTGATTTTTGGATGGCAAAGACAGGGGTTGTTTCTGATGGAGATGCAATTAGGGTACTTGAGTTGAAGAAAGAGCTTAGATTATTAGTTAAAACTATATTAGAAGAAGAAGATAATAATAGTAATAATAATAATAATAATACTAATAATGATTTTGTTTCTAATTCGTCGTCTTCATCTTTTGTTGACACCATTGATAAAACGAAAGAACTTCTTTCTGCTTTGAAAGAAGTCAAATTGAAGAAAACGACGTCGTTGAGGTTGGATGATGACTCTTTTTCTTGCCCTCCTGAATTTCGTTGTCCTCTCTCTAAACAACTCATGCGAGATCCCGTTATTATCTCTACTGGCCAGGTTATTTCTACCTCTAATTATTTAATTTCAATTTTATATGTTTTATTATTATTATTATTGCTTATATTCATTATTAAAACTAGTTTAATTTTTGTTGATTTTTTTTTCTTGTTGAGAATTTATGAAATATTGGGATTTACAATGGGTAGTTCTTGTCATTGTTTGAATTATCTTTTTCCATTTGAATGTTCTTCAATTTCTAGTATTTGTTTTTGGGTTTTTGTTTCCAAAGTGTCATTTTCACTGAAGAAAAATTCTGATTCTTGTCAGAAGTAAAGTTGTGGTTATCTTTAGTTCAATGCTGGGCACCTAATTATGGCTTTATGCAGTGAATTATTCACTATTGAGTCATATAATTCCTCCAATTTTGTCATTTGGGGGGAGTTTTAACCCACTTGATTGTTGATGGTATTATATTTGTTAATAGAGAAGGTTTTGATTACTTACACTAATGATTAATGACAGGTTGATTATGTGCATTTGTTTGTTAATTGTTATTGACAATGATAAGAGCATTTGTTTAAAACCTTGATTGTAGGAATGTATAATAAGGATGGGTCCACATGAATACTTGATAAATCTTCTTGGGTATAAGAATAACCATAACCACCCATTTGGTAGGCGGTAATAAATTGTCGTAATGATAGTGAAGAAATTTCGTGCCATTATTCACGGTGATGCTCGTCCATCTTTAAAGTTCTCACATGAGCAAGATACTTTTTTTTTTTTTTTTTTTGCAAAATTACGTATAAATTTATTATCATTGACGTGATTATTAGTAAGTAGTAGCAAGGGGGTTGTAAATGGAAACATATTCTATGAAGAACAGTATTGGAAAAGGACGACAGAGAAAAAAAAAAGCAAGTGGGTCTTGATGTTTATAAAAGAAGAGTTCTTCGTAGAACATGTTTGCGGAATCAATAACTCTATTTGGTTTTATTTGAGTTGCCTAAACAACCAAAAAAGATTAGGATTGTGGGTCTCAGATCGAGTAAAGTTATGAAAATGCCCTCGCTACACTTATGGGACACACATTTAGCTGATTAAAGTTTTGCCAGATTAGTCATACTCTTACAAGATAACTGTTACCCGTGGTATAATACACTCTGTGTTCCTCAATAGTTTTTCTAGTTTGGCTTTTCATATCCGCCAACGCACAACTGTGACCATCATAGTTTAATTTATCTATTGGTTAAACTAAGTTCTTCTTAAAACATACATTAAAGCGAATCTAATAACATTTTATTTAGTAATATTTGTCTTTTACAAATCAGTAAAAATTATAGTTAAAATAGGGTATTGAATTAGTGCAAAAGTCAAACTGGAAGGAGGGAATATGCTTTGAGTGTCAGCTTAATCCGCTTTGTTGGCCGACTATGTCTGAAACCTGGTGCAAGAATGCCTTTGTAAATTGGTGTTCTTAATATTTACTTTAATCCTTTTTTTATAAAATAATTTTTTTAAGCTTAATCCGCTTTATAACTGATTAACAATTTGTTGTTGCTCGGACTATGTACTTTTATATCTGACGTAAGAATGATACTGTGTAACTTTAATCTGCATAATCTTTTGATATGATACTACTCTATTATTATTAGCTAAATCCCTCCTGTTCATCAGATAATTGATGAAATTAGAGGTGTGTTGCCTTTTCTCTGTTCTTAATTGGGTTTTGTTTGATTGGCAACAGACTTATGACAGACCTTTCATTCAGAAATGGCTGAAATCAGGGCACAGGATGTGCCCTGTTACCCAGCAAGTTCTTTCACACTCACTCCTCACGCCAAATTACCTGGTTAGGGAAATGATCTCTCAATGGTGTAACAGTCGGGGGATAGAGACCCCTAATCCGGTCGGGCATATAAACGAGGAAGGACCCACCGAGGCTGATCGGGACTATTTCTCTTCTTTGATCGACAAAATGTCCAAGTCAATTGGCGAGCAAAAGGCTGCAGCAAAAGAACTAAGGCTCCTTACTAAGCGTATGCCCTCTTTTCGGGCACTTTTTGGTGAATCAACTGAGGCCATACCACGGTTGTTAAAACCCCTAACACAACAAAGGAGAGGATCCTTTTCTTCGTCAAGGAGTAATGAAATTCACCCTGATCTCCAAGAGGATGTGATCACAACTTTATTGAACATTTCAATCCATGATAGCAACAAGAAGCTTGTTGCAGAGACACCTATGGTGATCACTCTACTAGTTGATGCATTACAGTACGGGACACCAGAAACAAGAAGCAATGCAGCTGCAGCCCTCTTTACATTATCTGCCCTTGATTCAAATAAGGTATTGATAGGGAAATCTGGCGCGTTGAAACCCCTGATTGATCTTTTAGATGAGGGTCGTCCAATGGCTGTAAAGGATGCTGCCTCGGCTATATTCAACCTTTGCATTGTTCCAGAGAACAAAGCAAGGGCGGTCCGTGAAGGGGCAGTTAGAGTAATTTTTAAGAAGATCAAGAGTGGTGTGCACGTCGATGAGTTGTTGGCGATACAAGCAATGTTGTCAACCCATCAGAGGGCTGTGGAGGAGTTGGCTGAGCTTGAGGCAGTCCCGTGTTTACTAAGTGTTATGAGGGAAAGCTCGTGTGCTCGGAACAAGGAAAATTGTATTGCTATCCTTTATACAATATGCATAAATGATAGGACTAAGTTGAGAGAGATGCGAGACGAGGAGCGTGCTTATGGGACATTGTCACAGCTTGCAAAAGATGGGACTTCAAGGGCTAAGAGAAAAGCTAGTGGCATGCTTGAGAGATTAAATAGAGCTCTTAACATTACTCACACTGCTTGATGATTAGAGCACAAAAAAACTGAGTTGCAGCAACATACCAGAATCAAAAACTGTATGTAAATTTTGTACCTTCTCCTAAGACTCTGGGCTTTTTTTTTTCTTTTTCTTTTTCTTTTTCTTTTTTGTAAATTCTTGGAGTTCTTTTTGTTTTCAATTTTATCTTAGGTTGAGCTATGAGATATGTGTTCTGTGAATAGAATAAAATAATATAAATCTGATATAAAAAGAAAAAAAGGCAAATGAGAGAGCATTATCTACAAAAACTAGTATATACATCTGACAGAGTAGCACGATTTATGTTTTTATGTGGCAGTTTTGGTGTACTCCTTTGTATTTTAGCACCTTTGAAGTAGCTATATATTGACAAGTAAGAGTTGTCCTTTTTTGCTATCTACTAACAAGTGTACCTATTTTAAGCATTCAGATGGTTTCTTGCCAGATTCTTAAAGAAGCCACCAAATTGGTTCTTTTCAGTATTAAATGGTCTTTGTAGTATAAAATTATATCGACTTCTATTTTCTGAAACTGACAACAGAGCCAAGGTCTCGTAAGCATTTAATTTTTCAAAAAAAAAAAAAAAAATTCGAAGTTTATTGGGAAAATGAATTCAACCTCCTAAATTGAGTTCCACACCTCTAGTGGGAGGAAATTTCATGCCCAATATGTCAATTAGTGGATGATTATATTAGTCGATAGTTGATTGTATTAAGTAATTGACTAACAAATTATGTTAGTTGTTTGTATAATATAGTTAATATATTTTTATTTGTGTTTTAACATATTTGTAATTTCACAACAATATGCTCAATCTTCTCTTATCGAAAAGCTCCTTTCCACTTGTTTTTATTTAAAAAATACTCTAACATGCAGGGGCCAAACTTCTCTTTTAATCCTTCGTTTTATCGAATATCATATTAAAGATTTTGACTAGTCATTTTTCTAAATTGGGTCAAAGCGTCTAATTTATGCCTAATAATTTGTTTTACCAAACATAGCTTATATTTATAACAACGATATTCTACATATCAACTGACTATATAACAATAATAATCTGCATATTAATCCCAAATGGCTTGGAAGTTAGTCCCATAGCCCTCTAGATTCATAATATTGCAAATACCACCTATGAATTCAAAAGGAAAAAAAACACGAGCATATCATATTGATAAAGTCTTGTGGGGTGTTACCTTAGACATGTGATCATTGTTTATACTATTGCCTTTTGGGCTTAATATATTAATATTTATTTGTGAGCTGGGGAATTTACTTCTTGTAATAAGAAGGATTTAAGGGTGAACATTTTACATCATTCAAGTGAAGGTGTTTTTAAATAGAAAAAAAACAACTAATTGTATGAATTAGGTTGAGTGGCTGGCCTGGAAGTGAGATAGGAAGATAGAAATAGAATCAAGTATTATGTGCTGCTATTCAATGGACAATAGCATGTATCAGGTGTTTGTGGTCCTCCCCAAACCCTACTAGGTGGCAAGGTTGTCTATTCCACCTTTCATGTATCACATAAATAAGTATTTAATGGAACTGTTACCACCAAACCTTCATATTTCAATTTTCTTAAGAATTTCTCAGCACTTTAAAACACCTTCTTTTGATGCCACTTAATTTTGTTTATAGCGATCCTCTGATAATAGGAAAAAGGTGATTCTATTTTTCGTTTTACTGTAACTGTTTTGACTTTTGAGTGTATAAAAAGAACTTCGATATTGTGAAGAATATACTATACCACTATAAAGCAATAGTGGAATTTGTACCCCACAAATAAATGTTCATATACATCTACTACAAAAATAAAATTAATTCAAGTTTCTTAACAAAGGACAGGTGTCATATGCAATTCTATTAGATAGGGTTTTTTTTTTTTTACATAATGAATGTTAAGACACCCAACGATTCCATTAGGTAGGTAAGATACATTAAGCACCCTATCTTTGTGTGTAAATGTTATGAGTCGAGCTCAAATTTGGCCAAACTCGATTCGAACTCGAAAATTGTTGTATGAGTTTGACTCAACTCAAAACGCGCGAGCTTGAAATTTTAAACACTCAAACTTGAAATCTCAATATCGAACTCAAGCTCGATTCAATAAGATCGAACTCAAACTTGATTCTAGTTTGAACTCGGATCAAGTTCGAATTCAGTAATTATCTTTTTTATCTTTTTTATTGCCATCTCACACTTGAGTGTTATTACTGCGTGAAATTGCATTGTTACGTTAGGCAACATTTTGCCTTTTTTCAATTTAAAAAAAAAACATCACTTAAAGACATAATATAACTATGGTCCACCATAAAAAAAATTAGAAGCATTACAACCAAATATCTAAAGAGAATAAAAGCACAATAAATTCAATCTTACTACTAGTTAATAATCTATTAAAAGTTTTAACATCATGTATGATCACATGTGGCTCCATCATACCAAGTCATCCCCCCTAATTCTATCCATTTCCTCAATTAATTTCCTTTCTTAAAAAACTTTTTGGGATTTGACTTTTAAAATTTCTAACTTTTATGCATATTTTTATATGCATATATTAATAAAAATATTTGATATAATGCCAATTGATTAGGCTAATAAGAACAAAACTATATGGTATTTTAGAGTCTATAGAGTCTGACTATTGTCAACTCGAGCTGAAAAACTTGATTATACTCTCTCGACAAGTGTTGTTGCAGTAAGTCGAGATCTCTAATTAAGCTAAAACAACTACTTCCTAGCTAATTCAAGCACTATTTAATTACTTGACATATTAAATTACATCCCTACCGTAGATGTTGTACGACTTGCGATTAATAAATTATATTCCTCTGCCCCAGAAAGATCTGAACACTTATTGGGACACGTAGTTTAAGGTGATAAATTGTGGTGTGGATATCAAATGTTATTTTATTTAAAAAGTGAATGTGATAGGAGGTGGTGGGGTATTTTTTTATTGGAAGAGAGAGAAAGTTGGGTAACTTTTTATTGATAAAAGGTAGAGTGTGGGTCAAAGATGTGTAAAAGAAATAATATATTAATGGTGGGACCATGCCAAGAATGGAAGTGTTCAAACTAATTTGGGATAAATATAAAAGGAAAGTGTTCAGACTATTTTGGGACGGAGGTAATATATGTTGTAGCCTAAAATATCTACGGCTCCTTTAGAGACATTTGGGTCCATCAGGGCCGTACACGTGTCCTCACAGAATAAATAAAGGAAAAAAATTAACCTTTGGGTTGTACCCAGTTGGGAGAAAAGACTCACTTTTCTGGCCCAAAAGTTAGTCAAAGCCCAAATCCTTAAAGATGGCTGCAGGTGATTGGTTGATAGACCCTCACCAATCCTAGCCTGCCAAGTGTCATGCTTTGATTTCCTAGCCAATCAGGTGCCACTATTCTAGGGCAACTTTTAAGGTTAATTGTTATACTACAATCACTATAAATACCCCTGAAATAAGGAGAAAGATAATTCAATGCAAACAGTGCAAACTTACTCTGAGAAAATACTCTCTCACTTGGACATACTGATATCTCCCGTCCAAGAATGTTTGAGACGTGCTCTGGCTGGATCTGCAACAAGAAGTAAAAGTGTTAGTCTAATAAGGTTTATGGACGAGGCGTTTTACTTGGAGGTTTTGAATGTATACCTTTATCTTCGGCCAACCGCAAGCTGGCGGCGACCAAGAAGTCATCATTATAAAACATTTCTTTAAAGGGTATCCAGTTAGCTGGCCCTTTAAAGGATGACTGACCCTGCCTGGAAATTGGAATACTCCTTTATTCTAAAGTACTCCACTGCCTCTTCGTCGTAATGGTCCTCCAACTCCAGCCAGGACTGATTTCGTCCAGTATTCGTGACGGCTCGATTATAAAATCGATAGCCCTCAGTGGCGTAGTCGTTGGCCGCTCGTAGGAAGATGAAGTCTGCTTTCCATTCATGCATCTTCGACGGCTTGCCCCAAGCAGTGAGAAAGTCGGGGCGGATGCAAATGCTGAGCCACGTCCCGTCCACGGCCCCGGAACCTTAGCCGCATAATGAATATGGGTGAAGGCTTTGAGAGAAAGAGCCAGGCCGCGCAGCTCGCAAACGGCTATGAAAGTCAGAACGTTGTGCTAGGCATTAGGCGCCAGCTGATTATGGCCGATGTTGTAATACCTTAGCACTTGTTCTATAAAATCGTGGAGGGGGAACCTTAATTCCGCGTCCAAGGCTAGCTTGTAAACGACGAAGTGGTTCTTGGGAGCACTCAGAATAGTGGCCTACTTATTTGGGATGACGAAAGAGAAGTCCGGCATGGGCATGTAAGCGGACAAGTAACTAGGGTCAAGTCCTATATTCTCTAACCATTTACAATTGACTAAAATAAATGCGGGGTCAGTAAAGGGACCTAAGCATCTCCTAATCTCAGATGAGGTAGTAGAGGGTTCGTCTGACTCATCGGTAGTGCCAGATTCACTCCCGTTATTGCCCTCACCGGCTTCCTCCATATTGACGTCCCTGCCAGAAGGATTGGCCTCAGGGTTTATTAGAGGATCTTCAAAACTGCGGTTAGGGGAAGGGCCACCCTCGTCTCATCTGGAACTCGTCCAGTAGATTCCTCCATGTCGGAAGTATTTGTTGGGAGTATTACCCCTCGGCTTAGACGGGTCGTTTGCTTGACGCAGGCCAGATTACCCTGCACAGGTAAAGACTGGGTCGTTTGACTTTTGGGCCAAAACCATAAAAAAAATATATACTCGGCCAGAAGAGGCCTAACTCTAGAATGTGCCGAAGAAGAAGTACTCTCGGTTTTAGGGCTCTTGGTCGGCTAGGATTATTTGACGAAGAAGAAGATTCCATTTTATTGATTTTCTAAGAAAAAATAAAGAATAAAGGAAAGTAAAAAAGAAGAAAGAAAAGATACCTGACGAAACGCTTGGACGATTCGGTGAAGAAAACCGAGATTGGACGATCACTATCTCTCTCTAGAAAAAATGCAGAGCTTCTCTCCCTAGAAAAATTCTATCAAGGTGTGAAATGAATTAATGAAGGCACACCCAAGCATATATATAGGAGAGTAAGAAACCCGCTGAGCTGGTTAAGAATGATCGGAAAAAGCTTAAAACGGTCGACTATGACCGGTAAAGCCCAGAAAAGGGCGCGTCTTTGCCTCTTTTTTGAATTTGATTTAACCACCTCGGGTAAAAGGGTCTTAACCGTCATATAGGCCAACAGTAAAAACCCTTTTAGGGGCAAATGTTGTAGCCTAAAATATATACGGCTCCTTTAGAGACACTTGGGTCCATTAGGGCTGTACACGTGTCCTCTCAGAATAAATTAAGGAAAAAATATTTAACCTTTGGGTTGTACCCAGTTGGGAGAAAAGACTCAATTTTCTGGCCCAAAAGTTAGTCAAAGCCCAAATCCTTAAAGATGGCTGCAGGTGATTAGTTGATAGACCCTCACCAATCCTAGCCTGCCAAGTGTCATGCTTTGGTTGCCTAGCCAATCAGGTGCCACTATTCTAGGGCAACTTTTAAGGTTAGCTGTCATACTACAATCACTATAAATACCCCTGAAATCAGGAGAAAGATAATTCAATGCAAACAGTGCAAACTTACTCTGTGAAAATACTCTCTCACTTTCTCTCTCTATCTCTACTTTTTCCTTCCAACTCCTGATATCTGACTTAAGCTTCGGAGGAGGAACCACTACCCAAACATCTAGGGTGGGTCCTTTTTTGCAGGTTCGGGAACGAAGCTCAGGCCCGGACAGGACAGATTCAGACATTGTTGCACAAGTCTCCAAGTGAAGAACATCTAAGGGAAACTAGTTTACTTGCTGGACAAGAAAGCTAAATCTGTAGCTTACTCGTTGGACAAGCATATTAAACAATATCTGCACCCTTAATTTTTTTTAATCAAATTACTCTTATTTGCATATTCAATTTAAAGGTGGATGTCGACAATTTAAACACCAAGATAAAAATTTATCCACAATCGACCTGTTAATTAAATTAGTA
This sequence comes from Beta lomatogona, assembly GCA_947646795.1. Lineage (NCBI taxonomy): Eukaryota > Viridiplantae > Streptophyta > Magnoliopsida > Caryophyllales > Amaranthaceae > Beta > Beta lomatogona. The sequence continues at coordinate 383,003 of CANSNZ010000029.1, read as the reverse complement.
CACAACCTTCAACTCTAACCCAATCCATTCACTAATATATAAAAGCAAATCAAACTGGTAACTTTCTTAATCTTACTTTAACTATACAAACATCATGCTCACATGAAGTAAGTATGACAACCAAAGAAATATATTAAATAACTAAGAAAAAACTTTAACATATTTACAAGACACACAAATAATACTGATTTTAGCCTTGCAATTAAACAAGTTAGTGTATCAAGTTTCAAGTTTGAAAGGTCAACCCTAAACCAACTCTTTTGTTACATGGGTCGGTTAACTCATTTACTAAATGGTCTGAAAATATTAACCGAAACATGCTATTTTATTTCAAGTTCAATCAAGTTGGCTGGCCATCTGCAAATTCTATCTCTTATTGTACAAACCCATATTCCTATTATTCATAAACTTCTCATCCTGTGATTGTGGACACTAGAGGGTATAATAAAGGCGAAATGTAAGTTTTGCGGTGCATTTTCTTCACCTAAAAAAAATTCAAATAAAGTGAGTTTTAATAAGTTCAGATAAGTTCTAATAAGTTGTAACACTTTATAAATTAAGTTTCAATAAATTCTAATAAGTTCAAAAAAATAAGGTGAACAGAACACACCCTTGGTTAAGAATCTCTTCCGAACGACCTAATCATAATATAATTTGATTAAAAAACGCCTCAAAATTTACAAATTCACCCTTAACCCTTTAAATTAAAAAATGGTAGGAGTATTTTTGCAACACAGGAGCGTACACACACACACACATATATATATGCTGTTTTTTTCGGGAGGGGGTTTTGGTTTGGGATTTTTTTTATTAGGAAAGATAATTGGCCATAAGACTAACCCCTGCTAGGCTACTAGCCTACAGGGCACACCAGCTCAGCGCGCCTGGGTACAAGACTAAACAGCCCAGAAAACAACAGGCCTGAAGGCCCACTGCCACCACAAGAATAATCCCTGATATATTGTTGGGTAGTGGCGAGGCTTTTAAGGGGCCTAGGAGGGCCGCGGCCAATTTAACTAGTTTCCCTAAAATTATAGGTACATTTAATATTTGATTGTGTATGTATAGAGTTTCGGCCCCTGTAAATACAAAGTTTTGGCCTCGCCCCTATAATGTTGGGATAAGGAATTGAACCCAGGTCATTGCCCTGAAATTCGGGGTGGTACTCCACTGAGCTACCACCTCTCCCTCTTTGGTTTGGGATATGAACAACATTTGTTTTTTGAAAACCAACGACTCGTGTGGTAATAATAGCTTTCTAAGATTGATGAAAGGCAGTGGTCCTATCACGCCTGAATCGACGTGTTGAATCACTTGCCAGTTTTTGAGCAGTTGAGACATTACTCCTTCAGACATCTTTTGCTGCAAATGCAAGCTCCTCCCAACTTATATATAGAAACAAGTAATAACCTAAAGTAACCAAAAAACTGTCCTATAACATTGAAGACTTTGCCACTGCATTACTAGTAGCACAGGACCTTTTGCATGTGTTAATTTATGGGGAAATTTCCAATGGTAGGCTCCTATTTTTGAGAATTCTCAATGTTAGATTCAACTTTTTTTATTTCTCATTGTTAGGCCCCAGTTTTTCTAATTTACCCAAATGTAGCATTAATGAGGTTTAAACTTTAATTTCATGTTTAATTCTAATGTTAAACTTTAATTTCATGTAAAACTTCCTAAATCCAGTAGCATACCCACTGAAAAAATGTAGTAGTATACGCATGAACAATTGATGAAATGTTTGACTTGTTACTGCAAAATCAAGCTTTTAATGTTTTGCTAGTTAATGCCCAATTTTCTCCTCAATTTTTACCACAATAGGAGTAGCACAGTAATTAGGTAGCTAATTTCATTTTTTATGATAAAAAGAAAAGATTTGAGAACATGCCACACCAACGTATATCATCAATACTTAACCCATAGAAAAGTCTCATTTTCCTACGTGTGAACAGTCTTCCAAGTTGTTTGAGATGTTTAGTTTTAGAAGATGCATATAAGCATTAGAGAGGCATGTGAACAACATAGGATTAGTTTTAAACAACCCTAATTACTCATCAAAATTAAAAACTTATAGTTGCACATGCTTCAACTATGAATAAAATTCACATGAATCTATGGATTTCCTGAAAAAACGAAAAGAAAAACCAAATCAAAAAAAGTTGTTTCACATTAAACTAAGAAGTGATGTTATATACTACTATATGCAGATTTGTGATGGTTGTATAAATGTCTAAAACATTAATTTACCAATGATATGCCTCTTTATAATATAATACTTTGTAGTAGCCTATTAGATTGTCAAACTAGTTTATACAATTTGTAGAAACAAGTAGTGATTAAACCGAGGGGAAAAGTGTAAGCTGGCTTTAAGCTAAAGTAAAGACCAGTTATTTTCATCCAAGAAGTACCACTAAAAATCAAAGGGAGTGAATAGAAGAATCTGTGAAAATAAAGTCAAAGAATATGAAGTTGAAGAAATGAAAAGGACGTATGGACAGTAAATACGGGCGGCAAATAGCGATAGGGATAGAAAAATAGCAGAAAATTGAGGTTTAGAAGTTGCAATTGCAAACTGCAAATATTGAAGTCAATAAATAAACCTTGTTGCAATCAAGATGAAGAGTTTTGAAGAGAAGGGTGAACGGAAGTGTGGGCAACAGTAAAAGAAAAGAAAAGAAAAGATAGGCTAATTTAGGTTTAACATAATTAGAGATCAGTTAACAGCCTAATTAACGCTAAACTCTTATTATTAACAGAAAATTATCACTAATGCCACATTTAGCAAATAAACAATAGTTGAGGCCTAGCAATGGGAAATAAAAAAAGTTGAATCTACCATTGAGAATTCTAAAAAATAGGAGCCTACTATTGGGAATTTCCCTAGTTTATGTTATATGCTCACATAATCACATTCAATATAATGCCAACATTATTGACTGATCGTACTAATAATAAACTCCTACACCTGTGTTTTTTTACATAGTAGCCATTACTGTTACCATTTTTCCCATTTATTTGATATAATTTCATTTTCATGTTATGAGTTTAAGTGTATGAACTAAACAAGTACTTAGTATGTGAAAATGTTATATATATATATATATATATATATATATATATATATATATATATATATATATATATATATATATATATATAAAGGTAAGATGAAGGGGACTCACTTGAGGGGTGAATAAGGGGAAATCCTCAAATGAGTCCCATGAGGTTTGATCCCTAGACCTCAGGGATATGAGATGGGAAACGATGCCACTACTCCACCACCTCAACATCATGCGAGTGCATATATGGATTGAATAATTATGCGTGTGTGTACATACGAAGTTATAAAATTGTCGTTTTGACATAGTCATATAGTAGTATTTCCTGTGTTCCCAAAAATAGTGCAATAACTTGTACTTTTAAGATCAACTTTTACAAATTTTGATCATGAATTCTCATCATTATATATTTAGAGATAAAAACCATTCATGTGGGTCGGGGTCTTATGAGACTTGTTTTTGTGTGTAATTTGAAGACAAGCTTACATAAAATTACTGATAGATTGACATTAATGGTCAAATATAGGGCTCTAGAAATTACATAATGAAAGTGCAAGTGTTGCATTCAATAAGTAAAACTATGTCCCTTCTTTCGTGAGTCCCAACTGTAAATAAACTCGGAATAGTTTTAGGTTTACAAGTGCTTTTCTAAAGCGTACATGTATGACTTATGACTTTTTAATCTTGTTAAAATTTCTTTTATCTTTGAGGATCATAGATTTTTTCTATCATTTCTCTTCTTTTTTGGCTATCAACACATACTCTTCTATAATTTTCATGTTTAACAAACTATATATGCGCTTCTATAATTTTCATGTTTAACAAACTATAATTCATGCATATATAACTGTTTCGGAAAACACCCCCTAAGATTGGGGCTCTTCCGAGGATGATTTTATTAAGTATTGCAAAAGAAATGTCAACCAAACGGCGGATGCTATAGCCAAAATGTGTATTTCGGATATGGCTTATAATGTAATTATGATTTTCCCCACTCCCTAGTTATTGTGAAACTCAATATATTGAGGATTGTAACAAACTCTTTTAATTTAATATGATATTTTCTTCACCTAAAAAAAATTTACTACTCTTGCAAGTTGTATCATCAGAGGTTCACAAATCACAAGCTAAGGATGATATGACCAAGCTGTGACACATGAGACTTAAGTCATATACTCATATGGGTGAAAGAGGAACATAAATTCTGTCAACAAGGGATGTTCTTGGTGGCAATATGATCGAGGATGTTGAATTTCGCAACCATTTCACAAGTTTTTTTTGGACATCGGGAAAATTTGCATTAAATAAAAACAGAAGTACAACTTAATGCTAACACAACCAAACATAAACTAAGCAAACAGAAACTGAAGGAGCTCCAGTTGCTCTTACATACTCTATGAAACAAAAACAAACTATTACATATCCAAACCAAATTAGACTTGATTCGAGCGATGGTAGGTTTGATTGGGTTATGTCGTGTTGAAAAACACCTGATATGAAAGGGAACCTGTAGGTAGACGACACCCAGACGATCTTCAGAAATAGATTGTCGCAATTAGCTAGTAGACCCCAATGTCTACTAGACACTAAATCCCAAGGTCTTTGAACAGAAACATCTTTCTGGGATTCTACGGATTGAAGTAACATAGAAGTCACATCCTTTGGCGACTTCTGACCCTGGCCTGCTTCGAGGGTAACCAGAGTTTAGTCTTGCGAGACTGAAACTCAAAATGCGTGAAGGTCGAAGCTTGCCCCAAATTAAATTGGAGGGCCTCCCACAAGATGCATTTTTTGAGTGTGATGACCCCAAAAGTCATCACATGAACTTGGGGCAAACTATAGTGAAATAGTTCAACCAAACTGCAGATCCGAAGATCCAACCTTGCAATCTCTAATCTAAAAGATCGAACCACAACAGGATTAAAGTAACAATCTCCTCTCATCTTACCCAATCCTTGAACGCTTACACTTGCATATTTGAATCTGAACAAACCTAGACTAATGCTAAAACAAAGAACATAAACAAGACAAACGAAACAGGCAAACATCCGAAACATAAAATCACACTGTCAACAACACCAAAGGTCCTGCGTAAACTGAATGTAAACTTCACGTACCAACTATTACTTCCTTAACGAACCAGCCAAACAGACAACAACCAACACCTAGCGGGAAACGGGATCCTAGAACCTAACCATTTCGACATCGAACCGGGGACCGGGGAAGGGAAACCTAAAACCTAAAACTTCAATCACTGAGGGGGAACGAGGATGGGGGACTGTAGATACATAATCGTGTCTCCCCATTTAAGGCCCCAGTGATGAAACATACTGCGGTCTTAATTGGTCTGACCCAAGGGCAGAGCAGTACGAAGAGCCAAAACTATTTGAAAAGTGTTAATGCGTATTTTAATGATCCAAAATTTTATTTTAAAGCCCACTTAATTATTTATGATAATTAATTGTATTTTGATCCCAACTCTTTGAAAAAGCCCAATTAATTGTTTTATTTAAATAAAATAAATATTTTCAAAGATAATTTTATAATCAAAATCGGATTTTATCCCGTAAAATCAGATTTTCGGAGTTAAAAGATAAAAGAAAATCGTTAAATCGCGTTTTGTAAAAAAGCTGTCAAAGCGTGTCAAAAGCAAGGCGTTGCGCCAAGTGCACCGACTAGAGATGGCAATGGGTAGGATCTAGACAGGGTCCTCTAGGATCCAGATCCGTATCCGTTTTTTAGGCAAGGATCCAGATCCTACCCGGATCCGCTGGGTAATAAAAATGAGGATCCAGATCCAGATCCAATGGATCCTAAGGATCCGGGTCCTAAACGGATCCTAACCTATTTTCTTCAAACGATCCTAATTTTCACATTAATTAGAGATTTTAAAGAACAAAACAACGCCATTTAACATTTTCATTTATCGATGTTGAAATAAGCAATCATTCAACCTTTATATAACAAATCCGAGCATAAATAACATTAAGAGTTTAACATTAATTTTTACCCTTTTAATTATATATTGTAAATAACTTTCAAAAACGGGTAATGGATCCGGATCCGGGTAATAAATTAGGACCCGGTCCAGATCCGTTTTCAAAAACAAGGATCCATATCCTATCCGGATCCGTAGGGTCCAAAATTTGAGGATCCAGATCCGCTAAAAACGGATCTGGATCCATGGATCCGGGTAGGGTCCATTACCCACTGACATCCCTAGCACCGACGTGCGCCTAGCACCGAGCGCACCAGCTTGCGCCTAGCGCGCAGTCGTGTGCCAAGCGCACAAGAGCCTGACACGTGGACTTGTGTGTCACACAGAGTCGTGCGCCGAGCGCACTCCTCTGTGCGATGCACAAGCTGTCAATTCTATCTTTTTTAAAGAGTGTGCCACGTGGGACCTGTTGATTGGTCATGCCGCGTTAGGCGCACCAATGTGCGCTTGACACGTGTGTTTGTGAGTCACGCAGGCCCTTACGCAGCTGGCGCGTGACGTGCAGTTTCTGTTTTTTCTATAAATAGGCTTCGATTTTCAGAATTAAAATAGACACTTAATACTCGACTTTTATATATTTCGACTATACACTTTATGAAATCTCTCTAAAAAAGCTCTCTACAAACTGTCATACTTTTCAAATCTACAAACACAAATACATACTTTCATACATACATACAAGTTCATATCTTCAGGCTTCACGATTGCTCATCCCAAAAGTTGTCAATTTCTCATACTCAAGCCACGGTATAATCCTGAGGGTCCTTGAATAAATTATTTTTATATTGAAGTTACTAACGATTTGTTTCCTGATGTAGATCTTTGATCTTTTGTACATTCTAACCTTTCTTTCCTTTTTTATTTATTTTTATATATTCATATGCATATGATTGTATGATTTTAATGGTTTGATCACCCACATGTTATTTTGTGCTAATCAAGACCTAAAGAACTATTCTAACTAAATCAAATAATTTGGACAACCTCTTAGGTTCCTTGGAATTTTGATTATTGCCTAATAACAACCACTAAAAATAGTCCTTTTATGTGTTTCCTGAACCAACCTAGACCAATATATTTTTAGGGTGTGAAAATATTATTTGGTTATTCTTTCGTATAAAAATTGACATGAATCGATATTTAGTAGAGGCCAGCAATGGGCGAATGTAGTTCATTATGACCGTATTCGAACCCTCACCCCCGAACTCAATCTATGGTTCATTGACCATCTATGGAGTCAGGACGGGGAAATCTACATTGGATAAGTCCCAAAGTTTTCCCAAGGTTTCCCAATATCCAATAATTAGGTTGATGAGTCTTCCTTTAAAGACTTGTTGGCGACTTTGAAAACATTTTCAATAAAACCTTAGCAATGGGGTAGTCAAATACGCGTTCACACCGCGTAGGCGAAATAAAAACACGCCTACAAGGACTAAACCTAGTTACCTTGACAAACTAAAATAGCTGAGGAGGAGAAGTTACTGGGCACGATATGATGAAGCTACAGGACGAAACCGAAATACTCTGTGGTGGGGAGACGCGATTATGCAGCGGTAAGGGGAAGGGCGACGTGACTGCGCTGGGTAGGATCTTGACCGGATCCTCTAGGATCCAAATCCCTTTTTCAGGCATGGATCCAGATCCAACCCGAATCCGCTGGATAATAAAATTGAGGATCCAGATCCAATGGATCCAACAGATCCTAACCTATTTTCTTCAAACGACCCTAATTTTCACAATAATTAAAGATTTTAAAGACAAAACAACGTCATTTAGCATCTTCATTTGTCGATGTTGAAATAAACAAGCATTCAACCTTAATATAACAAATCCAAACATTAATAACATTAAAAGTTTAACATTAATTTTTACCCTTTTAATTATATATTTTAAAATAACATTAAAAAAATGGGTAATGGATCTGGGTAATAATTTAGGACCCGGTCCAGATCTGTTTTTAAAAACTAGGATCCATATCCTAACCGGATCCGTAGGGTCCAAAATTTGAGGATCCAGATCCGCTAAAAACGGATCTGGATCCATGAATCCGGGTAGGGTCCATTACCCACTGACATCCCTAGCTGCAGGAAAGGGTGATGGGAGAACTCTGCTGCGGGGATGGGGAAAGGAGACCAACAACAACTGGGGATGGGGGTGGCGACCGACGAAAGGTCAAACAGGGGAAGGGGGAATCAACGACGAAAGACGCGGGGAATAGGGGGAAACAACGACGAAAGACGTGGGGAACGGGGGGAAACAACGTCGACGGTTGGGCTAGGCTCGCCGGCGACGAGGCTGAGACCCAGCCGCCAGCGAGTCTAGGAAGCGACTGCTTGTTTGTGAGGCCTTTAGGGTTTTGGGAGAAAAGTTTGTAGAGATAGAAAAGTTTTCGAATAGTTGGTCGTGGGGTTAAACTTGTTAGTGGGTAGTGCTAGCGTCTTTTTTTTTAATAAGGAAAAGGAAATCTGAAAAAAAGATTGAGATATCCTATGGATCCACTTATACATATATTTGGATTTCAGTAAAATTTCAATTATGTATTTTTTTTAGTTAGTCATAATACTGCGAATATATTACTACATTATATCAAATATATCTTGTAAAGTTGAACTAAAAAGTCCAATCTCTGATATTGCTTCATTATTGCTCACGATTTATGAAGTACATTATATCAAATAAAAACTGCGAATATATTACTACATTATATCAAATATATCTTGTAAAGTTCAACTAAAAAGTCCAATCTTTGATATTGCTTCATCATTGCTCACGATTTATAAGGTACCCCTGGTGTATGTAGAGTTAGATATATCAGGGGCCATATATTGATGCTCATTTTAAAAGCAATATTGCTCACATGAAAGTTATTTGCTCATTTGAAAACTTGTTTTAGCATATTTCAATAGTTTTTCTGTTCACTTCTCAGTTGCTTTTAATTTGCTAATTTCAAAATTATTTTTGGTCATTCCGAACATTTCAAATTCGCTGTTGATTTTTACGTTCTTTGCTCATTTGACTGAATATACCTAGAGCTAAGTATACTCGTATGTATGATAAAGGTGTTGATCATTGCTCCACATTATTCACGTCGGTACTACTAAACCTAAAACAAAGAAAAGAGTGAAAAATGGGAAAAAAGAGGACCACACAAAAACACTAAGAAGTGCTAAGAAGACAAAAGGGTCTACCATGTGGTACAAGGCACAAGTGCTTATATAAGCACCCAACATATTAATTGCGGATGTTAGAGAGACAGAAAGTGTAGCTAGTCGCTTCACTTGATCATTCATCTATGGCATCGGACAGGGTGGGTTAAGTGTTATTTCTGCCTAACTCTAATATGTCTTCTTCAAAAACTACTACTTGTCCAAAAAAAAGTTTCTCCGATAATATGAACCAATGAAGATAAGAGGCATAAGTTACAAGGTAGCAAAAATAATAGAGCATCTAGTGATGTGGATGAATTATTGGAGAGAAGGACAGAGGGAGCCATTGGACTTTTCATCCACAACAATGTGTTAAATAATACTAAAAACATTCAATTATATTTGGATCATCGAATGATTGATTTAGAAATGGATTTATTTAGCTCTTTAATGGGGATGCTTTTTTGTCGAGTAAATGAGTGGGAGGATGATTTTGGAACCTTGTTTTTGAGATTAATAATGTTACATTCAATCTCAATCCTCTCGAATAAAAATGTTTCTTACAATTCAAATTATACGTAAAAGAAAGATAATTAAGTGGTCAGATAATATTAAATGACCAAAGTAACAAAGTGTAACATCTCTATTTATCTAAATTAGTCTTAACAATACCTATCTATCTAAACTAATATATCAAAAGACGTTCTTAATAAAGTATACGTTGCCACGTTGAACCCCCCCATTCATTAGAACATGTCATGATGATATGTCATATTTATATATAGTTTTTAGCTGCATTTAGGGCCTGTTCTCCCCAACTTATTTTCAGTTCAGTTCAGTTCAATTCAGTTCAGTTCGGTTCAGTTCAGTTCGGTTCAAATCCTAAATGATAATCATTACTATTAATTAGTTATAATTTAATTCAATTCAGTTCAGTTCAGTTCAATTCAGTTCAGTTCAGCTCAGTTCAGTTCAGTTCAGTTCAGTAGTTTTATGCCGAAGAGAACAAGCCCTTAGGTTGCATTTAGTTTCATATTTAGGTTCATATATGCATTATATTCTTAAGTTATGTTATCCTACTCCTATTTGGTATGTTTTTGTGTTTTGATTAAATTCAGGTATTGAGAACGTATTTGGAGTATGATTAGCCAAACTTGAGGATTAGGAGCATTTGGAAGGAATATACATTGATAAGGAACGTTTGAAGTATAATTAGTACAAGTTTGAGCAAAAATAACTCATTAGAAGAAATGTGAAAAAGGAGTCACGTCTACTATTCTTACCATAACTTTTGCCGTGATTGTGAGAATTGAATAATTCCAGTGGATTTGGAAACTAGACTTAAAGAGCTTTCCAACGATAGGTGGCACGCCTCGAGGAGACTTCTATTCAAGGAGTTATGCCTTTCAGAGTACTGTATCTGCTGGAATCTGTTACCGTACGTGCGGATCACTAATTCGATGCAATTTAAGCTAGAACTTAAGCTGGAATATGCGCTGCGTGAAGACGGCTTCACCGAAAACTCCATTTTATGATATTTCGACTTTTCTTATCTTTATAACTTACTTTCCTAGTCGTATTTCCTCCTCTCTCTCACGTTATTTTATTCTTTTAGTTTTAGTTTTAGTTTTCTCTTCCTTTTTCTCTCTAGCTTTTGAGTGAAGCCAAGTTTTTATTCTTATTCATTAAGTCATGAGTTCTATTAGTTTTTTTCATTGATTTATTTTAATTATGTTTTTCTTTATAGATGTAGTTTTTATTCTTTGTTTCATGATTGAGTAGTCTTATTTTCTAGGGTTTAGGAATCCATGTTTATATGCTATGAATCTTGATTGATACTGTTGATGGTTTGATTAGTCGCTGATATTTCTAATTGATTAGTGTTTTGATTGTTAATCTTGCAACCTGATCAATTGTTTGATTAAGTCTTGCTAATAAGAGTTAGAATTGAAAGATTGACTTTTAGAGGCTTACCTACAATTAGCAAATCTTATTATGTTAACGATCGTACTGTATATGTTGATTTGAGAGCATTAACACCCGACCGTAGGATTAACATGTACTCTACATATATGACTAATTGAACTGTTGATACTATTTTGATAGATTATAAGTATGAACATGGTGAACCATTACCCTAGATATTTTTAGTTTGAATTTCGTATTTTATTATTTTAGAATTAATTCACACTTCTGATCTTGTTTAGTTTTCCAATACCTTAGAAGCTAGATTAAACGACCATCTCTCTGTGGATTCGACCCTACTTACCCTCCTACATTGTTAGAAGGTTTTGCTAGGAATTATTCTTGACAGGTTTACGAGATCCTGTCACATGACATATGCTTAATAAGAAAAATATACTACAAATTTGAACATGTGACCAGTAAGTTGTAAAGTAGAAGACTTACCATCTCAACCAACTACTGTATTAGATATGATCTTTACTCCCTATAAATATATATAACTAAGAATATAAATATATATAATAAACTAATCTGAAATAAATATAAGCTCAAAACATAGTAGTATTATTCAAAGTAAAAACTCGTGGCATCGCCCGAGCTACAGACTAGTTTTTTGCTCTCTATGAAACTGGAGAATACAAAAGTGTGTATATACTAGTTACTACTTTTCATTTTTTTTTAATAAAAACATTTACTAGTTACTATTACTACTTGATAATAGAACTATTGACTTATAAGTTTTTTTTTACCCTTTTGGACTTGGGAGGGAGGGGGAGTGGTGTTGTTGAGTAATTGAGTGGAGGGGAATTCAGGAATCTTATTATTTGGTATCTCAAACTTAAAACAACCAAAGCCAGCACATAAATAATACATTATACAGTACATATCATGACTCCGGAGTACCAAATGACTGTTCCTCGTTCGTTGGGGAAAATTGAAAAGGAATAACTATCCAATTTGGAACAAGAACGAGAATCCAATAATGTTAGGATAAAGACCCTCATGAAATTGACATTTGATAAAAGACAGATTCGTCATTATAAGAAATTAAAGTGTTTTAGTCGAGGATGCATCTTAGTTATTCCCTTCAAAAAAAATTTGACTGATACAAGCTTATGCCATTTCAGTTTTTTTATTAGTTTATGCACATACCTTAACCCGCACAAATCACGATGCTCTTGGTCTAGCATTTGCGGGTCAGGCACTTGAGAGTATGGGAAAATGGTAAAGAGAATCTCTACCCTAATTATCGCAATTGGGAGCCCAACCAAGTACACCAAGCAAGCTTGGTAGGAGTATTTGTAATCACTTTATAAGTTTATAGATATTTGTTATTAGTTTATACATAATTCATATCAGCTTTATGATCGGGTCAGTTGGTTGTTTCTCTTAAAAGTTCTAAAGGCCTATGGGAGCCCGGACCAATGGATTCAAATGGTTCAGCAATGTATTACTACAGTTTCTTACAGAATTCTTATCAACGGGGTTGCAACGCCGGTTTTCTCCCCCCAGTGTAATCTTCGTCAGGGTGACCCACTCTCTCCATATCTGTTCCTATTTTGTATGGATATTTTATCAAGAATGACTTCTCTGGCTACGGATATTCGGAAATTTCAGGGAATCAAAATTAATTGGTGGGGCCGCACTATTTCCCACCTCTTCTTTGCTGACGACTCATTATTCATTTTCAAGGCTTCTACGACTGCTTGCACTTCAGTCAATGCTGTGATATCTAGATTTTGTGATATTTATGGTCAAATGCTAAACTTGCAGAAATCTTTCGTCAAGTTTAGCCCTAATATCCCGGATATTCAGCAACAAGAATATAAAGCCATCCTGCGTATGAATTCTCAACCCTCTCTGGGTAAATATTTGGGTACTCCTATAGACATCCAGGGCTCTAAAGTTCAGCACTTTACTCCGCTACTGGATAAGATTTCTTCCAAAATTTCTTTGTGGAGTCACCGAGCTATTTCTCAAGCAGCAAAATTGGTCATCATAAACTCGATTCTGATAGCCTCAATCACACATCAACTGTCGGTTTTTTCCATTCCAACCACTATTGCCAATAAACTAGATAGTATGATTGCTCGATTTTTCTGGCGAGACAATCACTCAAAGGGTATTCATTGGAAAAAGAGGGAGGTCATCTAGAATCTCAGGGGTAGTGGCAGCTTGGGGATCCGTAGCATTGGCATCTTCAATAAGGCGCTACTATTGAAGAAAGTGTGGAGAATGTGCACAAATCCCCATCTTTTGATCTCAAAAGTGTTCCTCTCGCCAAGTCATCAGGGTCCTAAGGTCATATCAAGTCGACAAAATCCTTCTTGGGGGCGCAAAAGTTTGTTAGGGGCAAATCGCTTATTACAAGCAAATTGCGCCTGGAAGGTGGGTAATGGGCACAATATCATTGCAGGGAAGCATAAGTGGATGCACGGTTCTGTTCCTATTTTCCGGGATAGCGTTTCTTTACACGAGGCTACGCATCTTAAGGTGGCACAGTTCATCCATCCTAATAACCAAGGTTGGAATATCCGCAAGATCAATTCTATGTTCATCCCCTCAAGTGCTAGAAATATTAAAGGTATTGAGCTGCCTTATACTTTAGGGGTACAGGATGTCCCCTATTGGCCTTTCACCAGCTCCGGCATTTATTCTACCAAGACATGTTATCATCTAATTCTACAACAACAACAACAACAACAAGAAATTAGCAGCATGGCAACTCCTATGCATACGAAGTTCTTTCGCATCATCTGGAGTTCGAGCATCATGCCTAAATGGAAACTCTTTCTTTGGAAATTGTGGCATAATGGTTTAGCAACAACTTCCAACCTTCACCATAGGAACATTAGTACTTCAGATGCATGTACTATTTGTTTGCATGACGGGGAAGATTGTCAACATCTTTTTCGTTGCTGCCCGCTAGCAATCGAGGCTTGGGAAGCTAGCCACATCACTATTCCTTGTCTGTCAAACCCTCAGCTGCCCTTTAATGAGTGGTTAATGCATTGGCTCCACAAATTTCGAAAAGAGGACGGGGTCAACAGAGTCCGATCACCCCTCTTCGTGGGTACTCTTTGGGCCATCTGGAAAACTAGAAATGACCAAATTTTCCGTCAAATGCGAGCTACTCTTTCTGGCATTACATCTAATATCAAGGAGGGGAAATTGCAACATTTGATTTTTGTGCATGGTCAAGCGATATCATCACATCGCGTGGTGGATCCATCTTCTCCTCCGGGTTTTCTTTGTGCTAATCTAGGTCAGAATGTGTGTGGTTCTCTAGACATCACTATCCAGGTTGATGGCTCTTGGGATTGCACTTCCGGGACTAGAGGAGCAGTCTGGGTGGGTTCTCATCCCAAAGGACAACAATTCGTCCATCAAGGGACATGGTTTTACGCTTCTTCTGCTCTTTATTCAGAAGCTATAGCTTGCCTGAAAGCTATCATGTAGGCCCGCACTAACGGGTTTTCTCACATCCAGATTTACACGGATTCAGCTCTACTTGTGAAGAACTTGGACTCTCACAAGGCTACCGACATTACTATCCAACACACCCTTAATGACATTCGTTTGACTGCCACTTCGTCCTCTTGGTGTCAAATTTTGAAGGTTAATAGGCAACAGGTCAGCCTTGCTCATCGTCTGGCGAATCAGTGTAGGAGCAATCGTATTAGTATTAGTTAGTTTGGTTTTGTATGTTCTCTTGATGTCAAAAAAAAAAAAAAAAAATCATATTAGCTTATGCATATATGATAACATATTTGTTATCAGTTTATACTATCTCATATCAGTTTATATATGATGTGAGATATGCATAAACTGATATGAAATATTCTTTAATTGACAACAAATACGTCTAAATTAGAAACTGATATGAAATATGTATAAAGTAATATGAAATATGAACGAAGATCAAATATTTATAAACTGATAATTGTACATAGGCTGATAACATATATATGTAAACTAAACTTGGTTAAAACTCGTCTTAGTAATTGAGACAGTCTCAATCAAGTTTTTTACGATAACAAAAGTTAATTTTGTTAGTGTATTCCATCAACAAAGTTATTACAGTTGCTAATTAGTTTTAGAAGTCCCATATTCGATGATTAGGAGTAAGTTGTCATGCATATGCAAAAGAGACTCTTAATACATGTTTTCATAATGTTTACATGTCTTAGCTATAACATTCCCGTCAAAAAATTCAATGGTTTAACATAGCCTATTTCCAAGTGGTTACTGTTAATAATGCAAGCTGGCCCGTATTTCAAATGTTATTCTAATTCATTCCAAATTCGGTTGGTTTATAATATGGAACCAAGAAAAATAAAATCAATTGAAGAATCTAAAATTTGCAATTAGAGTACTAGTGTTATCTTTTCAAATTCCATTGCATATACTATAATTCTAATCTTACCTCTAACTTCTTTTTTTGACGGAAATACCTCTAACTTATGATAGAATATCCCTTCATTTAAAATAAACTTATTCGAACCTACTTTTTGAGGAACCTTCATACATAAACTCAGATTATTTGTATGTTTGTTTACTGATCCAAATTAAATTTGAAATACCTTTGCGATCCCAAACAACAAACATAATATGAATGTAAAGTTGCAGACAATTTTATACATGTATTAAAATATCTTCATGTCTCGAAAATGAGTCCGCACAAGGTATCTTGTAGTATTCATACTCTTCAGAAAGCCGATTTACTTGGTATCAAAGCTAGATTTAGAACTTTAATCTTAGATTAATTATTAAAGAACTACACCTAAAAGAAGAATACGAGGCCTCTGAGTGTTGTTAAAGATGGAAAAGGAAAAGTACGTCGCCGGAACAGTTCCATGCAGTAGGTTCTTCCCACAGGTAAAGTTTTTTGAAACAAACTCTGAGATTATATTTTCTAATTACTTGTTTTTATGATAAAAAAAGTTTGATATATTTAGGACAAGGAGATAAGGAAATATTTGAAAAGCTATAAGGTTTCAAATTATTGAAGAAAATTTCAAAAATATTGCTTATTTAGATCTTGCGTATAATTTCAAAGATAAAAATATTATATCTTTAGATAAATATAAGTTTGTTTGTCGCTTTAATAATACGTTTAAACATAAGTTACATAGTGGGCAGCCTCACTTAAACACTTTAACAGATTTGCTTATCAGTCTAGCAGAAAATTTAGAAAGACATAGTTACCACGATATTTTAGAAAAATTAACGAAAGCCCTATTTGAAAATAGAAAGCTAATTAAAGAAGTTAATACAGACGGAGACTTTTTAAAATCACAGCTTAATAGTCTTAGTAAGGATATTAAGGCGTTTAAAGAAAAGATACATGCTAAAGAAGAAATTAATAATTTAAGTCTAAATCTACAACAAAACAAGCCTAAAGTAATAGAAGTAGAAACTAAAAAAATATTACAACAGACTTGGGAAAAAATAGAACAGGTTGAGTCCTTACTTCACGAAGTAAAAAAGATTATCTTAAGTTAATGACAGATAGGAATAATATTAATAAGTATTCAAAAGCGGTTGAAAAGGCCAAAAAATTAATAGCAATACCATCAGACTATCAGACCTATTGGCCCCAAGCCAAAACAGATCAGATCCAAGTATCATACTTAAATATCTTAGTAGAACTTGTGTTAGAACAAGCACAACAAATAGTAGAACTAAAAGACCAAATTAGGGATATTAAAGGATAGACTTCATCATCAGAAGAAGACAGTTTAATTAAGGCCTTTAAAAATTTAAGTGTCTCACCAGACAGTATAATTAAAAAGACAAAGCCTAATACTGAGTATAAGTACTTTGTACCAAAACGAGTTAGAAAACAGGAGAAATGAGTAGATTTCAAGGCATAAGCAGAACTCTTACCTCACGTACTAATGAGGAAGTAAATACCAATAGAACTCTAAATCCTTTAGCTAAGTTACTAAAAAAGAAAGAACCAATAGTGCAATTAGAAAAATTAGTTGATATAGAACAAAGTTTAGAGAATTTTAGAAATAATAGAGCACAACTCTTAGAACCAAAAACTTTATATAAACAAGGAAAATGGGAAAGAATGTGGGATAATACCACTAAAGTCTTTAGAACATATAGAGAAGATGTACTTAGTGTAATTAAGGGATCAAAACGAATTGATTTAGTTCACCCCCAGACTATAAGAAACTTAAGTAATGGACACCAGTATTTCCACCTTGGACTTGTTATCATAGGAGTCAAAGGTCTAATCAGATTAGAAACAGGTACCAAAGCACTATTACTATTAGTTGATAATAGCTGGACTAAGGATCCAGAAAGAGCCATAATATCAGGTATGGAAGTAGATTTACCTTCAAACAGAGGACTATTTTATTGCACCCCAGATTTGTTAAAATCAGTTAGTGATGTTGGAAATCTAAGTGTTATTATAAAAATCAGAGGTTTTGAAGGATATAAAGGAGATAACTTAGCAGTAACGATAGGAACCATAGCTAAACTAAGTAAGACCACAGTCACTAATTACAAATTACAAACAGAAAAGGTAATTAAAGCTATTACGTCAAAAGGTATAAAAATGATAGAACCTAAAATCATAGATAAAGAAATATTAGCAGGAGAGGAATGGAAACTCTCATAATTATTTAAAAGCAAAGTTGATACTTTAGTACCACAAAGTAGCTACATGTACAAAGATCAACAGGGAAGAGTCTCAGTCAGATTCGGAGAATTTGAAAACAAACCCGATCTCAATGAAGACGTAGAAGAAGAAAATGAATATAGTCTAGCAAATTTCGAAGTAATTAAAAGAAATTAGAGCCAATATAGAAGTAGCTAAAAAAGAAAAAGAAAGAATAAGTAAAAGATTAAAGTATGTTACATTCGCAGGATGTCATAGAGAAACTATTACAATGCTATTCGTAAAAGAAGGAAACAAAATGAGAGAAATAACATAATTAGAAAAACAATTAGAAGAAAAGACAAATGAAATAGCATTATTTAACGAAGATGACCCTCCAATATTTGATCAAGGTAATGACGAGGAGGAAATAGAAGTTTTAGATATAAACTATATATCTAGAATTAATGAAGATTTCCAGGAACAAGAAGAAGTTATGATTAGCCAAATACAAACTAAGTCAAGAGAAGAAATTTTTAGTAAAGAGTTTCAGACTTGTAATGTTACAGAAGTCTTAGATGACATTACAATAGAATTAATGAATGACTTAGGAATGACATTTTATGAAGCTAGTAAAGAACTTCAAAAGAAATATTGCCTAGAAAAGATAGACCTTATAAAGGAAGGAAAATTAGGAATAGATAGCATTTATAGAAAGACACCAAATGAAACAACCTTAATGGCGGATAGTGAGATGGGAGATAATTCTTTAATATAGACACCATCAGCAGAATATACTACAGGACCAACATATAGATTATTATGGAAGACATCTAGAGAATATAATCCAGAATATAGAAATACAAAAACATATGGTAAACCATACCAGAACATACCATATAATCCTAGATTATTAAACTTAGAGTATGTTACACCTCAGCAATATGGTAGTTTATTACAAAATTGGGAACAGTTAGTTATACAAGAATGGGCAAAACTTGCTAATAAGGAATAAACAGACATGTTTGCATACTTAGAAACATTCCTAGGAGAAACAGCCTATGGGTTACACATGGCATATAAAACCAAGTATCCTCAGAAGATTAATGGAATTAAGGCTATGGGAGGAAATCCCAATAACCTTACTAATTTAATAAAGCTCATAATCATAGGAACAAGTGCTGATACAAACACGACTCTTCAGCAGGACCAAGCCATTAGAAACTTAGAACAATTAACGATTTCTAATTTTGATTACATAAATGAGTATTCAAGAGAGTTCATGAGGAACATAGCATTAACAAATAGAGCCCTAGATGACTCCTTAGCAAACAAATATTTCCAGAAATTACCAGGCACATTAGGAAAACAGAATCATGATGCATGGACAACTAGTTATGGACAATATACAGACCTAGGAATGGGACCTAGAATAGCTTTTACATTTAAATATTTACAAGAAAAATGCACAGAGGAAATGGCTAACCAAGAGGTAAAACGCCAATCCTACACTTTTGGTAGAAGAGCAATATTTACACCACAAAATTACGGGTATAAACCCAAATACAAGAAACGTTAGAAAATCTAAATGGTATCAAAAAGGAAAGAAGCCACAAAAAGGACACCATTTTAGTAAACCTAAAAATAGAAACTGCACATGCTTTATATGTGGAGAAGAAGTGCATTATGCTAATAAATGTCCAAAGAAAAATAAAAACACAGAAAGAGCCTATGTAGTAGAAGAAGCAGAAAAAATTGGAATAAATAATCTACAAGATGCAAATTCAGACGATGAATCAGTATATAGCTTAGTCGAAGAAGATAAAAACGTTATAGAATATTTAATGACTAACACAGAGTGTGACCATAATTGGATCAATAGAAAAGGAATGGAAGATAAGCCATGGTACTTATGTAAATGGTATCCAGCCATACAACACATATTCCAGTGTAATCTATGCTTTATAAAAGTATGTAGGTTTTGTTTAGAAAAACCTATGGAAGAAGATTAACCAAAGATAATAATAGATTTACCAGAAATAAGTGACAATAGAATTATAACCAGAATTGAGCTATTAGAAGAACAAAATTTAGAAATCATGAAAAGACTTAGACTTCTAGAAGAAAAAGGACTTAAGAAGCCCATAGAAGAAGTAGAAATACAACAAACTCTACAGAACACAGAAGAAGTATATTTAACCAAAACACCAGGTATATAGTAGTCAAGGTTTACAAGTAGCTTGTAAGATATGGTTTGACAATCAAAACCATATTGAATTATACGCTATTGTAGACACAGGATGTACTAACAGTCAGATAACTCATAATTTAGTACCAGACAGCATTAAACATAAAGACATTATAACAACTATTTTAGCAGATGGTAAGACTACCAAAATAGACTATTATACTAAGCCTTTAGCAATTCAATTAAAAAATTTTGCAGGAGGATATAGCCAGAAATATGATATACCTCAAGTTAACATATCCCCTACATATAATGAGAGAGTGCAATTTCTTTTAGGTTTTTACTTCATAACTTCTCAGCAAGGTAGTATAACAATCACTCAAAACAACATTACCATTAGTAAAAACACATATCACATTCCAACACGTTACTATCAGCAAAAATCAGAGTTACTGTGGAAGCGTGGTGGACAGAACAAAGATTTAGATTTTTTAGGTGAAGAAACCCAGCAACAACCAGAGAGACAGAAGCATTAAATACTTTTCAGAATGAAGAATTTAGAGAATTAGAAAAGGGAATAGCACATAATAAATTACCCCTTTATCCTATAGTTCAGAAACTTAGAACAAAAGGCTTAATTGCCAATAACATCAGTAAATGTAAAGTCAAGCATATAGTGGATCAGAAAATAAGAAATCCAGACATTACTATAACTACATCTAATATAAATTATTCCCCTAAAGAAAAAGAGGAATTTAAAAAAACAGATTCAGGAACTATTAGATGCAGGGTTAATTGGAAAATCACATAGCCCTCACAGAAGTGCAGCTTTTTTTGTTCAAAATCACAGTGAACTAAAACGAGGAAAAGCCCATATAGTTTATAACTATAAAAGATTAAATGACAATATAGTGGATGATGGGTATTGTATACCCAATAAAGACACTCTAATTAACTTAATTCAAGACAAGTCAATCTTTAGTAAGTTTGACTTAAAATCAGGATATAATCAGCTAAAACTAGCAGATGGCTTCAAGCCATGGACTGCTTTTATATGCAGCGAAGGACACTTCCGATGGAAAGTATTGTCCTTTGGATTAAAGAATGCACCAGCAGTTTTCCAAAGGTTTATGGATAATTTATTTGGAAAACTTAATTTTTGTTTAGTTTATATTGATGACATCTTGGTTGCTTCCAGGTCTTTGCAGGAACACACCAAGCATCTAGAAGAAGTATTAGAAATATAGGACTACTAAATTCCTAGGATTAGAAATAGGAAATGGTAAAATACAGTTACAAGGCCATATAGCAAAAAAGATTTTAGAATTTCCAAACAAAATGGAAGAAAAGAAACAGCTTCAAGCCTTTTTAGGATTACTAAATTATGCTAGAAAATTTATATCCAACCTGTCAAAACTAGTAGGACCGTTATATGGCAAGATATCAAAAAATGGACAGAAATATTTCAACAAAGAAGACATAACCCTAGTATAGACTATAAAAGAAAGAGTTAAGAATCTAAAGCCATTAGGACTACCCTTAACAACAGACTATATAATAATAGAGACAGATGGAAGTAAAGAAGGATGGGGAGCAGTCCTTATTACTAAACCACCTAAATATAGTAATAAATCAGTAGAAAAATTAGCGGGATATGCCAGTGGTAATTTTAAAGCAAGTACAAACTGGTCATCCATAAACTATGAAATAGAAGCTGTAATAAATGCACTAGAAAAATTTAAAAATACACTTAGACAGAGAAATCACAGTTAGAACTAACTGTGAAGCAATTGTAAAGTTTATAAAAAATAAAACAGCAAGAAGGTTAACAACAAGAGATGGGTTAACTTCCAGGATTTAATACTAGGAAAAGGATACAAAATCACTTTCGAACACATTAAAGGCAATAACAATAATCTAGCTGATTGTTTATCTCGTGTAATTGACAGATACTGTAAGAAGAATGGAGAAACATAAAGGAAAAGCTTCATCCAGCAGCTCTTCTTCCAGCAGCAAGGACAATTCTATTAAAGAATTGACCTTTGGTAAAGATAAACTATACAACGTCAGTCCTGATAAGGGTTTCAAACCCCTGAAAGGAATGACATTAGATTACACACAACAAGTAATATGTGATAATTTGTGGACTATGTCCACTTCTCAGCACAAGTTACTAGTTTTAAATTGCTTAGTATACTATTTCAACAAGATCTTGGAAAAACCTCTTTCCAAAAATTTTAGTTTTTATGCAGTCATACATGGGCGTCAACCTGGTGTATACAGGTCTTGGCCTCAGGTACTAGAAGTAATCAAAGGGTTTAAATCACCCATTTACAGAGGTTTCTACAACTTTGCTGAAGCAATGAATTTTGCTCGGTCAAGTTTAGGACCAAATTTCTATGTACAACATGAAGGAGAACAGATAAAAATGGAGGAATTCCATCCCCTCCATGAACAGCTTAGGGCTACGTCCCTAAATCCATCTAGCAGCGGAGGATTTCAACCTCCCACATTTTCACAGAAGCTAATGAGTTCTAGCCCTCACCAGGCTATGAATGAATAGTTTTTTATGCAGCAAAAACAAATAGCAGATCTCCAAGGAGAAAACCTATACCAAAAACACACAATTGACCTCATTGGTCAAAGAAACCAGCAACTCCTACAAGAAAACCATAACCTCCAAAAAGAACTAGCCAAAATTACAGAACAAAACCTGAGCCTTAAAACATAGATAGCCTCGTATCAGACTTCTTTCAAAACCAGAAACGAAGAGCCTATGCAAAATAGACCCTTCTATTTTCTACCAATAAGACTAAAACTCCAGACAAAAGACACGCTTAAACCCCTAGCAGAAAAACAAGGAGGAAACCATGTTTTAGAACTAATTGCAGATAAATGTGAAGAAAGCTTCATCAAAAAGTTGATCCATTTACAGAAGAAATTGGTCCAATTAAGATTTAATGAACCAATTAATGAAAGACAAATTACAGGTATACAAGTGACTCAAGATATCCATACTATTTTAGATATGGATGTTGATCAGTCAAACATAGTTTACATAGGTTTGTTCAAAGCCAATATCAGGCTTTATGAAACAAATCTTAACAGAGGGGAAATAGTTGAACTAATGGAACATGGAATGATTGATAGTCTTTTTTATAAGACTAAAGATCAGTTTCCTACAGCCATCAGTGAAAGCCTGACCTATTGCATTGAATTTTGCTTTAGGCCAAAGGAAACAAACGGTGTCCAGATTATTAGCTCAATCCCTAAAATTAAAGGATTCCTAGAAGAACCAGCATACCAACAATTCTACGTAAATGCAGTTTCTTATATTGGGCCTTCACCGCCTCAGAATTTCCAGTATGTAGAGAATCAGGCCTTCTACAAATGGCTAATGGACTAGGGACTACAAAAAGGTACAACCTGGCTCAATTGCAATCTACTTAAAGAAGGCAAGCACTTCAAGATTTGGGGTCCATCATATATCAAGCTTAATCTACCCCTTTATGGAATCCCAATGTCCATAGAAGATCATACAGGAATAGATTACACAGACAGTGATGACGTCAGTATAGATCTACAGGGAAGAGATCCGTACGACTAACAGATGAAACAGAATACAGCTCAGCAATCCAACAGCCCTAGTTTTGTCCTATTATGTAAAAAGGAAGGATGAGTCATCCTTCTTTTCCTTTGTCGGCCAATCTTTGTAAAAAGTTGGCGGCCATTTTTTACTTTTAAAACATGTTTTTAGATCTTAACCATTGCTTTTCAAGCAACGAACGAGAATAGATTTACTTTTAAAAAGTAGATGCTTTGTTAGTAGTATAAGAACTCTTCATTTGCCTCAGTTGAAGAGTAGGATAAGTCATATACAACCATTGTAAACACAACGATCTTTTTAATATGCAATCTTTCTAAGCGTTTTTCTTCTTATAGCTGAGTAAAATAAAAAACTTATCTTCCTCCTTCAAGGATCCGAATCGGTTTTTTTTAATTCATACTCTTTAGAAAGCCGATTTACTGTGGTTATTATTGAGCTAACGTATAACACACCAATATTACATATCAAGAAATGGGAAAAAAAAAAACTAATTTATTCTTAATCTATTGATTTAGTGCATACTTCTAAAAAGAAAATTGAAATTCTATGTAGAACGAAGAAATGCAAAACCAGTTTTCCTAAAAAAAAAGTACAAAATTAATTCATTTCTCTCCAAAATTAAAATAAGGAAATAAATTTATAGAAACTATTTTTCTTTTCTTCATCATATCAACTTTATATTTATCCAAATGTTAATCACTTCTTTCAATCTGCAGCTCTTCACTTTTCTTTTTGAAAGATGCAACTCTTCACCTATAGATTAAAAACAAACCTGATTTACACTCAAAACATACTTCTTATAAGTCTATTTCACCCTTTCACTCTCTCTCTAAAAGTCACCCTAAAAACCCAAACCCTAAGTGTCCCCTCCGCCCCGCAGGCTCGCTGGTGGCCGCAGGGTCGCCGTCATATCCTCTGCATATAGCACGTCGGACTGGTAAGGTAGCACGATGGTTTGTAATGTCTAGCTTGTTCTATTATCAATGGGTTGTAAGAACTAGTCAAGCTCAGTTTAGTTTTTGTTTAGTTGTTGTTTTCCGTTTGGATGTACTGCATGTAGTTTGTACTTCCGTTTTCAATTAATGTAAATTTCGCCGATGTAAAAAAAATGATTAAAAACAAACCCCAATCCTAATGATGCTACCTACTCCACTCCTTTTCAAACCTCTCATCTTATCATTGGTTTAGTGCTCGTTGAGTATTATTGTTCAACTGATAATACTAATGTTGCATAATGCAGTGTATCAGAATTGTTATTTGGTTCCAATGTTTATCAAAACTTTCTCTAGTCAAAAAAAATGTTAGCTATTTGATTTTTTATTTTCTTTATTATAAATTAAAGTTGTTATATCGACTCAATATCTCATAATAATACTTGGTTATTACGGCAAGTAGTTTCATTAGTTTAATATGATCGACATACCATCTTCTGTTTACTGCTTACTCATAAGATCGACATACCATCAATAATGGGAGTTCCAGCTTATGGTGCTTGGACACTAGCCAAAAATCATGTGATAGTATCAAATCTAGAGAAGAGTGTCATCATTTGGATAATAATAGATATGAGAAGACAATAATCCAAATATTCAATACTATACTATTTAAACTAAAATCAGTGTACTTCGCAATAATAAGACAATTATAGGCTTAAGTCAACAATTGGGTCAAGAACCTCATCTTCACATTGGATCCCTCTCCCATCGTGAGCATCACAGGTTCCTACAGGCCAGGATTTTGAAATCTTTACTATTCTGCCATTCTTTTCCAGTGCATAAACAGCACAAAGGCTAATACTACATTCTTATCCTCATGGAATCCTCGTATAATATACGTAATGTTTGGGAATTTGTGAGGTAGCTGATGTGACTTTTTAGTTACTACAAATATTACTCTATCACGCTCCGCGTCCCCAATTAATGGTGCGATATTATAAGTAACTGAATGTACATTATAGTGAGGAACTGTTAACATATAATAGTAATTAGTAGGAATCTAATTTGGACTGCCATAAGGGCATTTTGGTCATTTTGGTAACAAGTTGGTCTTTTTTTTACGAGAAAAAATAAATTGGTCTAGAGAATGGTAAAATTGTTTTGACATCCAATACCAATTTAACCAATTCAAAAGTACCAATTTTGCACTTCCATTACAGTAGGTGCTAAAGGTGACATCAAGATTCCCAATTTAACTGGACTTCCACGGATAATAAATTAAGAACTTCATCATCAATAACCCTTTTTGTGCTTATCAATAGTTTCATACACGCGTCAACTAATAATATCATCATAACCTTCGTAATTCTTATCGGCAGCCCTAGATATATACTGTCAATATTCCCATTTAAGTTAAACAATAGTACGCATCACACCATCATTTAATGTTATTGCATAGGAGTTTTTGGTTATACTAATGCATAGATATCTCTTCGTTTGTTTGAACTTTAAAGGAGACAAATGCTCCTTATGTAATGTCTTACGCATCACACCATCATTTAATGTTATTGCATAGGAGTTTTTGGTTATACTAATGCATAGATATCTCTTCGTTTGTTTGAACTTTAAAGGAGACAAATGCTCCTTATGTAATGTCTTACGCTCGTGTTAAGTTAAATTTGACTAATTTGACATCGAAGTGCTAGTTTGTGGAGAAAATATACATCCAGACATGAACTTGAATTTCAAGTTTAGGATCAGCTAAAAAAGATAAAAGGCAACCAAAAAGGGCAAGGAGAAAAAGGGGCAAGGAACAAGGTTGTACTGAGGCAAACGAAGCGCGGACACATAATACAGATTTTGCATTGACTACAGTTTGCTTAGCATTAGCATGATATTGTGGTGAGTTGAAGTTAAACGATGGTCGATGGTTTTGGCATAGTTTTTTCCGGTTCGACACAATGAAGTGAATAAGAAAGACTTAATATGACAATACGTTGAGATTATATGTATATTATCCATATGATTATGTTGGATCAACACAGTATCTGTTCATTATTGACAGAATCAGTGGTGAGTTAACGATGTCCGAAAAACATTAAAATGTCGACGATGAAGGACAGGCGAAGTGATGATAACAAGTAAAAATAAGAGAAACTACAAAGATACTACCGATCTGATCTCAGATCCATTGTTATGAAGCCGCTATTTCCAAAATGTTCGGTGAAGCAATGTTTTCAGAAAAACAATCTCCTATTCTAGACCGCTATTTGCCATTACTAAAAAAGAAAAACGAGAGGTCTAATTTCACCCGAATCCGCTAACTACGGAGTATTTCTCAAGTCTGTCTTTTTCCTAGACTGCAACAATGTAGTACCATGAGTGAACTGGAGATAAAACCTGCATAATTCCAACATCAAAAGATACCAAAGAAGCTATATCTAAGAACTTCCAGTAACTGATGATGTCAGGTCTCAGAACCAGCAGATATTCACGTGACCCAAATTGATCATCAAATCGCCAATTACATGGGGGCTTCAATTATTTACTTGGCATCAATGAGTTGTACCCTCATAACAAACTCTCTTTATACACAATCATAAATCCCAACTACCAAGTAACATTGTCCCACCAGCTAAACAAAGAAGTGCAATATATTTGGAGAACTCATGAAGGAATGTTAGCATTCACGTCTTCATGCCTAACAACCTTCAATCTCTTCAACAATCGTTTTGACTCAAATAGATACTGAAAGATTTTTCAGATGTGCTTCGTATTTCAAAATCCGCTAATGTTCCTTTAGATCCCACCATTTCTGCAAACATCACCATATTTTCCGAGATTGGATCACAAGTAAGCACAACAACCCCGAAACAGGTGCTTTACATAAATGTGAAGCTCTTTGTACACCTATGAAAGACACCAATAATTGCGGGTGCATTCTCTTCACCTTATTTTTGCTGAACCTATTTGAAATGAATTTATTATAACTTGTCTTACAAGGTCTTAGAAGTTATTATGACTTATGTAAACTTACTAGAACTTATCCATATTGAAACTTATTTTTCTAAGATGAAGAGAACAAACCCTGACATGATACTCTAACAAGCAGCGACCCAGATTCTTCCTGCTGCTTTTTGCAAAAAACTGCAAATTATAGATCAGAATGTGTTCGCAACACTTTTTTGTCAGGACCAACAATGAACTGATTAAGCACGGCAATATGATGCTTATTATCAACTGAATTCTGGGACACTACAGATTACGAACAAACACATCAAGAAATTATGGTTGGTGATATAAACATCAATTCCCGACATTAAAAGAACTTCTGTCCATCTCTTTCATTTTCAGGATTTAGTGGCATTCATTTTTGGGCTTTTTAAGCAAAAGAAACTTTTTTACCCCCTCAGATCAGAAAAATTTCACTAACTGTACAAAACTACAAGCTTTAGTTATGTCTCACAGTAGCTGTACAATTTTAAAGATTAATAAGACCTCTAGAATGACTCGAACACATTAAAACATACCAAGAATTGCATTGCACAGGTGTGAACAATATGTGATGAGTAATAGGACCAGTAAGGAAGATCACAGGTTTTACAGGAAGTGTCCTTGAGCTCACTTAGAGTTGAGACCAGATCTATGCAACATCTGAGACCCAGAAGGTTGGAGTATCACTGCTAGTCCAACCTATAAGCCCACCCATGATTGTCCAGATATGCCTGAACTGCTTCTTTTAAGGCCAAATTTGGTATCAATTGGGATTGAGTAAGTGGTTCCCGGGTGATTGGGTCAAACTTGCCCACCTAAGTTCCAATGGGAACTGTAAATTGTCAGCATTCTCAGAAAGTTCATGAATTAAACAAAACTATAATTACACAAAAAAATATACTTGAAACTTAACCTTCTCAAGATGGTCAAAGATGACGGCTCTCTCATATGTGACTCCACTCGGTGTAATGACAGGGTCGCGGAATATGTCAAGTGTGATTCTACAGCATAGGTAGTCAGGAACCTGAGATATATCGAAAATGTTTTGCACATGAGTAATTTCCAGAGAAGTTCCTTCAACAACAAATTGAAAAATTGGCACACAAGTGCTTTTCCCCTTGTTTGATTCTTCATTTTTATTAATTCTATAGGAGGGATAAGTAAGAGGAAACAATTTGAATGATTTGGATACCTCGGAAGGTATGTCATCTTCTGCGGCTTTCCTAAAGACATGCTCCAAAGACTTTAACTGGTTCACATGCCCAACAGCGGTTTCATCAATAAATCCTTCCATCTTGGAAGAATCCATTATATGTTGCTCTCTGAGAGCCTCTTCACAAGCTTCTCTGAGTAATAATCAAAATGGAAAAGGATATAAACTTAAAAATATATGCTATAGAAAGGAAAGAGAAAGCAGCAGTAACAAGCTTGCATACTTCAAAGTCTGCAATTCCCATGAACGCTTGCTAGATTCATGTTCCCACAACAAATATTTGGCTTTCGCAAGCTCTTGCCAGATCTCCTCTACCATATAACCCTTTGGATTTGCACCTCTTCCTAGATCTAAAGCCTAAAGTTCAGAAAAATTCCATATTACCAGTAAGTTACCATACTATATCAGCAGCAAATAAAGCTTGGCAGCTGTATAGATATCATAAACCACATTTAAAAAAATTTTATCAGATCCTGTAGCCTGTAGGTCATGCATGTTTGTCAAAATTCACGAAGCACCAACTAAAAACTCAACCAAGGATCAAAAAATCAATGAGATCCACAATTCTCGAACAAATCAAATACCAAGTCCACACAACCACACAGAACAATATGAAACCTCAATTTCCTGATTGAGTGACCTCCACATGAAGCTGATAAGACAATCATATTATAACTGACCTTATACCTGACACCTTAAGCAGTTCCCTAGCATGTCTATGCATGATAAAGCTTCAAATACACCAATTGAAGCTATCAGAATTAATCAGCAGTCTTAGGACCCCAAAAACTACTTTTAAAGTTCAGTAAATTGTCACATCTCAATAGCTTATAATTAGAAAACAAAATCATCCACAATATCAAGTCATCTTGCAGAATTATTGCTTTGGCAATGCAGACATGAAATGCTATTACAACAGCAATAACAGCCACCACCATACAGAATAGATCCGAGGGCCCAAGATTTACAGTGTTACAGTTAATTAAACCTCAGAGCCTTCTTTTTTTCAGTTTTCACTTTACAAAAATGAGTTTTAAGTCTAACAAGTTCAGATAAATTCTATAAAACATATGATAAAATTCTAATAAGTCAACTATATATTCAGATACAGTCCAATAAGTTTTGACAAGGTCAAGATTTTCAGGTGTAAATTGCATACATTAAAGGAGTGACAATTTCTATAAGACCCTCAAAAGAATGTACAAAACCTTAAAAAATATGAGCATTTCAATCACAAGTCTTAAAAAAATGAAGAGTTAAACAAATAAATATATGAGCTTTTAAGGGTAGAAATAGATATATGATCAATTTAAATGTAACTATTATAGTAAAAGGAAAAGCATATGTCCATTTCCAATGGAGTTCAAAAATAGTAGAAAACCT
This sequence comes from Beta lomatogona, assembly GCA_947646795.1. NCBI lineage: Eukaryota > Viridiplantae > Streptophyta > Magnoliopsida > Caryophyllales > Amaranthaceae > Beta > Beta lomatogona. Next base: position 352,896 of record CANSNZ010000029.1, on the reverse strand, counting down.
AGGAGAAATTAGGAGTAATGTATGTAAGTCTTTGACATTTTTGGCAAACACAAGTTATGTAGTTTGGATTATAATGGACTAAATTACGATGGGCTCATTAAGTGTTTGTACTCCGTATTGTCAATTAGCGGACAAGCATTTTATATTAGAAATAAGTCCAAGGATAAGTCAGAAACACAGGCATGTCTGTTAAATAAGGTTGCGTACATATGACCCACCTTATGTTGTATAAGGCCGTAGTTTTTCTAAAGGCATTGGGGTAATGTTGTAACCATATATTAGTAGCAAAAGCAACAACAACGATGATTAGAAAAAAGGCAAGAATAAGAACAATGAGTAATTGTACCAGAGTGAACAAGACATGCAATAAAGTAGTGAAACAATAGCAAATATTAACAGAACTTTTAAGGGAACCTACAGGGGAAACTCAAGGGAATATGGGGGACGGAAGAAGAGAGTGAGGTTGTGAGAATACTAGGACCTATATTCCAAATTAAAGAAATTCTGATGAAGAGGGGAATAAAAAGATGGGTCCTCAAAAAGAGAAAAACATACTCCCTTCTTTTTGAAAAAAACGTTACACTTTCATTCTTGATATGTTTTGAAATACTTTTCAGTCCTTTCTTGGCAAGTCATTTCTCCCTTCCTCACAAGTCTCACCTCACCATGGGAAAAGATTCTCATCTCTTCATGCCTCTCCTCCTCCTTAAAAACATTGTTTTTAAGCGAAGGAAAAGAATTTTGAGTTAGCATCAGGAGCACAAAGTGATCATGGAGAGAGAATAAAGCTAGCGTGGGTTAACTCTTTGGGAGACTTAACCATTTAAAACTGGCTAAAATCCCAAAGAAAATTCACTTGAATGATTTCTAAGAAAAATAAAAATACAGAAATAAAAATTCTTCCCATGTTATTATATCTAAATCTACCAGAACTCTCTCCTCGATATTCCATATAGTTCTGATAGAAACGAAAACATACAAAATATGAATCAGCAGAATGTCAAATCCAGTAAGCCAGTTGTAAGTAATGAGATTAGAGGGGAAAGGAACAATACTCTTCAATCAATTAAGATTCACGATTGTAATTAGCACTCACTATATTGAAGAGAAAAATATCATACCTTTTCCAGTTCTTTAACTCCTTCACTATACTCTTTTTTCTGTAGCAAAGCAAGACCCAACATGTAATGTGCCTGTTCATGAAAACGAGACCCGTTATCTTTATCCAAGGTCTATAATGAGATGAACAACTGAAAACCATCTCTAGGTGAACAGCTAGAGCATGTCACTTAGGAATACAAAGTAAACAGAGCTCAAGCTTTTATGTCAGTCAAACATGAGAGAACACATTGCACTTCATAATATTAAACAAACAAACCTTGCATGGTCAATTAGTCTTCACGAGGACGAAACTAAGAGTTATCATGTAGACTACATACTACATAGTCATAGTTGTGGAATTTCATGAAAATACTTGATGGTTTGGTTTATAGTTTAAGCTAGGGCTGTGAAAAACTGACCCAACCCGTTTACCGAACTCGAACCCGAACCCGAACCCTACCTGAAATAAGCGGGTTTGGGTTGAGATTTTTGACCCATTTAAGTAAATGGGTTGACACGACTTACCCATTTAATTAAAGGGTTAGGTTAAGGTTGACATTTTCAACCCGAAATTAACCTGTTTTGACCTGTTTAACTCATTAAAATAAAAATTTCCTAAAAAGTTGTGTTAAAGTTGGTGAAAATTTTAAAAATACTAATTGTAGAACACAAAAATTGAAAAGAAAATCTAATCATGCATACTTTTATGTGAATTTATTGTTGAAAACTAATAAATTTTAATAAAAATTTAATAGTACTGAATATGTAAATAGGTTAAACGGGTTATATGGGTAACCCGTTTAATAAATAGGTCGGGTCAAGGTTGAGTTTTGCAAATCGTTTAATAAACGGATTAGGTTTGGGTTGGGACATGCTCAACCCATTTATTATTAACCCGAACACGACCCGACCTGATTTGTTAACCAGCCCTAAGTTTAAGCTTATACATGGGACAGTGTGCAAACTTGGATTTTCCCAATAGCAAGCAAGCAGAAAAATTAGAAGCAAACCCAATGATAGCTCCAATTCTTTACTCCAAAATGTACACATGCTCTCAAAAAACAATTTATATCTCCTGAAGGAACACAAGAGAAGAAACAAATATAATTTTAACTCTATCTTTTAGCAAATTCTTTTTCTACTTTATGCATAAAAGGATTTCAATTCAAAACTGGTGTTCTTCCTGAACCCCAGGAAGAAAGCTCCATTAAACAGTAACCATTTTGTGATATAAAAGTCAGCTAGTTTCAAGTAATAGACAATCAGCTTAATGCAAGAATATCGACCACCTCCCCCCCGGCGAAAGGCTTGGGATCAAAATATATATCACCTCAATCAGATGGGAACTCAAGTGCACCAATGGTTGATTTTACACTTGAGATAAACAATAAGATAAAAGCAATCAAAACTCCCAAGAACGTCTCCAATAAAGGGTAATTGGGTAAAGCATATCTTTAACCTAGGGAAGTCCACAACTCAAGACATCTCTACTCATGGTTATAGAACCCATAAATCACAACCAGATAAAAACTATGTTTCAAATGCACTGCTAGCATATAGCTGTCTTACATGATTTGAATTTCTCAAAAGGCACTGCTAGCATATAGCCTAGAGTTTGAAGTTTATATAACATGGCCATCTACTTGCACCCCAAGGATCAATAATTATGTGAGGCGCGACAAGCCAAAGTCTAAAAATTTTATAGAAAAAGCGTAGATCTGTAGATTGAAAGACAACTGTAAGAAACTAAGTATTGGCAAATCACTGATGTGTTCTAAGTCATCAGGAGATACAGCTCCAACTCTCTCTTGACAAGGCAAAGTATAACAAAATATGCTGTGTAGAAAAACTATGTTTCTTTCATTCGTTTCTTAACCCAATAACAAAATATGCTGTGTAGAAAAACTATGTTTCTTTCATTCGTTTCTTAACCCTTACCAGCTGTGTAGAAAGCCGACGAGAGGGGGGGATGTTTGAAATTAGTTGTTTCAAAACTCTCCACCAGCAACATTTTCGTCTATTTAACAATTTCTCTTTCTTAGTTTAACAAAATATGCTGTCAACCATTTATTAGATTATAATAGACTTTTAAGGAGACATTTTATATTGGATGGAAAAATGAGGCTATCTGTGTTTTTAACCATTAGCGAACATAATTTTATAAGGAAAAATTGAAACCAAATTAACACTGAACGCAATTCAGATTGACTGATATGTGGCACTGTAAATTGTAACGGAACATGAGACGCTCCACAATGAATCATGTACAAGTGATTTTCTTGGCAGACAGTTTTAAATCCCCGAATATTTTAAGTCATAAACAGTAATCCTATCCCTTACCTCAAAACTAAAATGGAATAGAAAAAATATTACATTCCTTTATTCTAACTATTGAAAATTAGCAGTAAATACACCACATCCCTGTCCATGGTGCAAAAGAAAGAAATTGGTGGAAAAAAAAAAGACGTTAAAGAAAACAGAAGGTCAGGTCCATGAAAAGGTAAAGGCCCCTGCCGCGAAGGATATAATATCCGCCTTTATAACAGCAAAAAGCATGTTGTTCTGTTTGCAATCCCCAACTGAGTGAGAAATGCAGTATCCATTCTAGTTTCAGTTGATTTCTTCTTTAATTGACAAATCTTAGGTTGTCTCACTCAAACCCTAGTTCTCAAAGAGAGTAGATTGCATTGCCTGCCAAGACAGTTTGTGAGTAGATAATAGTCAGATTTGGTGAGAGATACTCAAGAGTCAAGGATAGTCCACAAGTCGAACAAGATTCATATTTTAACCCAATCTAGTCATGCTCCCCAAATTTCAAGACGGTCGACCTGATTAGCTGTATGGAAGGGCTATCCATTATCCACGACCTATGTATCACTAAACCTAACAGTTGATTATAATCTATTCCAAGACATTGTTTTTATCAAGGGAGTAAACAGATAAATCCTATAAAAAAAAGCATCCCATTAATATTTGAAACCCTACTAATGATTTCTCCACTGACATACATATTTAAGTTCCTATAATGTGTTGACAATCTCATAATCTGAATATAGGGTGACCATGAATCAGCTCTGAGTAAATTATTAGGCCCACACACCCATCTACCATAATACAGAAATTCTTATGTTCTAGGTCGAACCTTGGGCTAACAATGATGGAAGAGTAATGAACCACTTTGATAAGAATCCTTATAAGCAGCACAAATTAAGCACATAGCAACTCCAAAAATGTGGAATGTGCCCCTTCCAAAAAACAATGCCAGCCTCTGACGATTACTCCATCTTCAGTTCATTAGCCTTCAATCATTATGATATACTCAGAAGAAAGATACTAGAATAACAAAGTATACTGACAATGCTGGAGGCAACAAAACTCTAGGCAGAAAGGACAACCAGATTACATTGTCAGCAAGATACGCAGTCAAGCACTCATCAGGATCTCCTTAGACAAAAAAAATGTGGCTTCATCTTTTCTCTTCTTTCAACATACACAAAAGCTGAAATTTGTAGATTCATCTTTGATCTCCTTTAGACACTCATAATTTGCTAATTTCCCAGAAAATTCCCTCCTAATATAGAAGTTTGGTATTGGCGCCTTAGTTCCCAATCAACTTACTCGTGACAACCAATGTTGCCGTACTAGCAATCTGTAAGGATATCAAAATGTATATATTCCCTCTTTCAGTTACTCGTTCATGCAAAAACATTATCCGTGGAAGTGCTGGCTCCATAACCAAAGTGTGCTCTCCCATCATATATTTAATGAGTGGTTTCTAACTGTCTATCCTGCATATGACTTGTTGACTGTTAACCACAGGACATATAAGGAAGGCTAAGTAAGCCTATGAGGTGCATGTAATCTTCCAAGCAAAGAAAAAACATCCCACAGTAAAGACAAACTACTGTTTAGTCCACTAATAGATGGGAATTTTTTTTTATATCTTTAAGCACAGACAATATGATCATCATAAAGATATATTGTAGATGAGACCCTTCAACAGCTGATTGACTCACGACTGACTCATTACCAAATCAGAACGTGGTACGAAATAGAAACCTTAAATTGATGTCCCGAAAAAAATTGAACTTGCCTTTTTAAGTAAACCTTTCTATCTATAGTCTATCCTCAGACTTCTTTTTACTTGACCTCTCCCCACACCCGCAATTTCTCTCCATCACTCTTCTTAATCTTGCCAAACCCAAGTGTAAAATTTAATTTGCGCACGACGAAAATAATTTATTCTACATTTAGCAACACCTTAATGTATTACAACAAGAGTTATTAAACTCAATGGAACTTCAACTTCCGAATCCCCATCTACATTACTATTCATAAAAAAGAGTCTTGTCTGGCACAATGTAGCAGACTGAAAAGCCCAACCATCTCTAAACCATCTGAAGGAAATAGGACTAGATACTACAAAAGTCATCCATCTAAACCATGAAAATCACTTAGGAGCGATAACGAGTCATTACCTCCAATGAAAATATCTTTTCCAACCCATCAATAATAGATCATCAAAGAAAGTTCTGCTACAAATTCCTACCAAAATTAAGGAGCCCATCAAGCATACTAAGAAAGAAACAATTTCAACCCTAACTTCTCACCTAGTGCAATGCTACGTTACTCCGACACCTTCATTTACCTCAAAAACCGGGTGTTGTGTCGTGTCCAACATGATACGTCACTTGGATACTTCATTTTAAACTAAAACTTGCTTTTTGTCTACAAAATAGCCGAGTCGGATGCTTAGACACCAGTATGTGAGTAGACACTTAATCCGTCTGAGTAACATAGGTTTAATGTCGTCAACAAGATACTAAGAAGCGGTTTTAGCGCGCAAAGTTGGAATCTTAAGGACATTTCACTTTCAGAAAAAGAGAACTTACACAAATATACCACCACTCTCCGAGCATAAAACAACTGAAGCAACCAAAGAATAAAACAATTATCACCCACCTTGACAGAGCTATTGTCAAGTTGTATCGCATTTCGACAATCTTCCTCAACTCTTGTCCAATTACTACAAGAAACGGAATGAGGCACAGCAATCAGAAGAAATTGATCATCAAATCACCAAAAGAAAATGAAACCCAATAATTAAAAATACATACTTCTTCTTCCGATGACAAAGTGCGCGATTCGTCCAATAAACTGGAATATTAGGGCATAACGTAATTGCCTACAAAATTCACCAATAAAAAATGTGCCTAACAAAATTCATATACTTCCATTTTCTCATTTCAAATACAATTTGTAATGTACCATAAATGATTACGAAATTAAGAATTCTATTGTTTAGAAAATTTAAAAAGAAAGGGGGAAATTGAGAGAAATACCTCAGTATAAGCATCAATGGCGGCTCCAAACCTATCTTTTTTAAAGTAATTATTGCCATCTTGTCGCAGTTGCTCCGCTTGTTTGGCCACCGAAGAAAAAGCCGCCATCGGAGACATTTCTTTCTTTCACCCTTAATTCTCTCTGTATTTCTTCTGTGTTTGTTGGAAGGTTCAAGAGAATTTCACGGGAAAGAAAAGACTGCGAAGAAAATAACTTCTTTGAGCAAATAGGACAGAGACGAACAAAACAAATGAAGAAATGAAAGGGGGAAGATAGGACGAAATTAATAAATATGAAAGGGGGTACAGATGGGTACCCTTCTGATAAGCGTGATATAACTGATAAAGACAGTTTTTAATGTTTAAAACGAACATGGATGTCGAAATTAGAATTATTTGTGTCAATCTTGTGGCACATATATGAGAAACCAAAAATGGATACGAAAAATGGATACGGAATGGATATGAATATTAGAAATACGTAAATGTTCTGTGGATGTCAACTAGCTTAGTTGGTTAAAGTTTTGGGAGGTGGCGCGGCCAAAGGGCCAAGAATTGGGATCGGATACCGTCTAAATGATTATATTTTGTCCACACAAAAGTTTCTTTGAGAATTTCTAAATGAACGCTTCACTTCCAGACTTCCATTTAATTTACGTGCAACAAGGTTCTCTTTGTTTTATTATCTAGCTTTTTTCTTTTTCATCAAGAAAAGTTTATAAAAGTAAGAGAAAAATTCACAAAAGTTAACAAAAATTAAGAATTCATGGAACTTTAGAAAAACAAGGTAAATTCAAGTTAAGAAATTAAATAAAACAACCCCTTTATAGCATTACAAATTTCAGTTCCAAAGTTCAATACTAAGCCCAAAGCCACTTCGGAGAAAAATCAATTGTTTCACATAAAGAGTAAGAAAGAGCTAGACGAGTAAGAAACACTGCTTTCTAACAGAGGAAGTAATAATAACTAGTAAAGAACCTCATGTCGTGGATAGACACAACAAAGAGTTTGATCCAAAGTTATGAATTACGTGCTTGGGAAGAAGTTAATCTATAGTTTCTTTAGCTGCTTATTTCCAGAATGATTGCTTGACTTATCTTTGTCTGACGTATCCTAATACTGTAATAAGTAGAACTAAAATAGTGAGGTACTCAACGTCAAAACATTTCTCATTTGCTTGTTTTCATAATATTGGCATCTGATTCTGGTGTACAAGCATAATAGATAGAAAGCTTGTTTTCAAACAATTTCTTTGATTCTTCTGAAACTTGCATAGCACTTTGAGTGATTCAAGATCTCAAGGCCCCAAAAAAAAATGTCTGCATAGCAAGTATACTGATCTTGTAATCTAAATCTGTCAATCAAGTAATCAACAACTAAAACTTCACAACTAGACATAATGCAGAAATTTCAGAAACCCTTTTGAATAAAATAAAATCTCAGGGAATGACATGGGGCATACAAGTAATAATCTCTATAAATGTGCTATAATTATCAAACTGATTGATCTCAAAGTTTTTTTTTTTTTTTTTTTTTTTTTTTTTTTTTACAATATTGCATATTTCTACAAGCTTTTGAGAATCAAAAGACTGAGTTAAAAATCAATAAGCATATATTAGTGTACAAAGATTACATTACATTTCAAAGGATTAATCTCTACAATTCCCAGCCAATGCTGGTCCTTGATCCTTACATTCTTCTTCATTAATTTCGAGCAAAAGATGTCCTCGAATGCTTTCTGCAAGATGAGGTGCCTCCTGATCCAATTTCAGAGATAATCGCCTCAGGCTCTGCAATAAAATTTCCAAATTAATCAGCTTTTTGAATTATAGTGATGGCAGTGATATGAAGCGATTACATGAGGAGAAGCGAGCATACCTCTGAAGCCCACAAACGGTCATGTGTCTTCCGGGGAATTATATGAATGTGTGTCTAAATATGCCACAAAAATTGCAGCTAACTCAAGTTATTTGATGTAAAACAAGATTCAATAATTAACTAGATCAAAAACATTGCAATCATTAAAAAGGTAATTGTAATAATCTTATTGTAACTATCATGTTTGTAAAACTTCTGTGGTTATAGTAAAATATCAAGGAAAGAGGATCCACAGCATTTCACTCACATGGAAAATGACTTGGCCAGCTGCTGCACCATTATTAACCAATAGGTTGAAAGAATCTGCAAGATTTCGATTCAATATTGTCAAAATTAATTTGATAGCAAGATATTAAGCTACCATTTGGAAACGGTGGGGTATAGTGCTAGCTAAATAAGTACCACTACTACAATGCTATGTCCATGCAACGTACACTCCACTAATTTTCCACCCTACCACCATCACATCCATATAACCATATAGCCAATCAAAGATTAAGCCCCATAAACACCAACATATGTAAGCAAAAATCGCAACATACAACTAGCTCAGAAACAAACTCAAAACAGCTCAATTTTGCCCACTTGCTTAACTCCTTGGACTTGAACCATGATGTTGATTTGGAGTCTCTCAAATCCATATCAAAGATGGGGACAAGGAGTCTCTCAAATCCATATCAAAGATGGGGACAACAGAAATGCAGGCTTCACGAGAACCCTATGGAAAAATCTACAGATACCATGAAGTGCACCAGCGTAAGAACCAAAGAGTGTAACAGAAAAGAGTAGTAAGCAAGTGGGAGTGAAGCCATAAGAGTGTATGAGAATATACGACTATTTAGTAAAATCATTGACACTTCACAAGGTGAAGTTCATCACCATGAACATCAACAAAGAAAAAATGATGTCAATACATCGAGATGATAAGCAAACTCTTGTTGCAGTTACCAAATGACAATAAGCTCCTCATGCTAGGAAGCATCGGACAACAATGAAACCAAAGCCTCAAGCGATTTGACACTCTCACCAAACCTCAAAGTCTATTGTAGTATCTAAAGTTTCTCAAGGACATCATGCTACACATATTTCCTGGAACAGAATAGAATGGATGAACTGGCTGTCACTACTACCTAAAAGCAGGGAGCAGGTTTACAATTTATCCATGGACATTGACCAATAAGCTTGAGTTCAGTCCATGACAAGGTCACATGCATGGAATTAAACCTTCAATTTCTCCTCTCTTTTCAAACATTGGCCAAAAATATTTGATGATTTAATTATATAGTTGATGAAACATGATATCGATAGATTTGGTTATATTATGTTGTAATAATGCTTAATAACTAAAACAACAAATAAGGTTAGAACGTATTAATGTGAATTTTTTTAAATACGCCTTTTTTCCCTGGTCACATGTGCAACAGAGCTAGTGGGTCCATTCCATAATAAGATTACATGTGTTAAGGAACTAACTTACCCAAAATGCTGCCAACCATTGAAGGAAAACAACACACCCTTGGGTTCGGCTCCCCCCCCCAAAAAAAAAAAAAAGGGGGAATTTCTCTTGCAAGACCCCCAACTAGTTCTATTTGCATTTACGATGATAAAAAGCTAACATATTATCCAGAAAAAAGGACATTAAGCCAGCCAATGAATGCCAACACATTCAATCCTCTAATACTCAGCCTATAAGCAAATGACGTTGTACAATTCTCCCGAGCCAGTAGAAAGAACCTTAGTGGCAGCAGGGGCTCCCATCATTGGACACAAGGCCTTTCACTCTTACACCTTAAAAATAATCAACTGATCCAAAGCATAAGTTGATTAGTAAAAACCAAACTTGTACTGAGCATGACACAGTTGAACTCTCACGTGGCTTCATCTACTTATTCAAACAATTATTAATTGTTAATTGTCTCGATAAAAAGGTTCAGCTTTCTCCATTCAGATGCATCAAAAGAAACCCTCTTCAAGGCCTTTGATTATACTCCTTTCATTTCATTTTCTAGAACACACAGAATTTCGGAAAATTTACAATCACCACCAATAACTTTCATAATTGTATTCTTAAACTTTTTATCATTTTATCGTAAGAGCAATCGGGAGTTCATAGTTCACCCTAGAATACCGTGTGGCGTGCGCCTTATCTAAAAAAACGAGCAGGGGGAGTAACAGCATATGCCAGAAAATTAATATCGTGTTTGTTGCCTACAACTATATCTCCCACGTCCCACCGCCATTTGGACGAGCATTTACCAATTTCAGCAACTGTTTCAGGAGACCCACCCACATATCAAAGAGCATACTGAACACAGCATGCTAAAAGGGAGAGTACACAGTCAGAATGAAATTAAAGTAGTTGGCAAACAACCATAAAAAAATCAGGAAAAAGCCCTGACGACTTACCACAGCCTGTAGCTTTCTTTATTGCATTGCTAATGAAGGGTATTTTTGAACACATGGCAGCTATCACCTACACCACAATCAACTCATACGCTAAGTAAGAGAGATCATTATGCAGATAGGTTTCACCAAATATTCTCCATGAGTGAAGAACTTTAGAATATCAGCGTGTAAAACACAGAAAACAAAATCATCTACCTTTATAGAAGGTCATTGTGAGGAACTACATTCTATAAATTTGGTGTGTAGACATACCTCTTATGCTAGTGCAGGTTACATGATTATACCTTTGGCTATTTTCCAGTGATAAAGTCACCAAAACTAGCATTGACTATTGCACAACTACTGGCTATGGCAGATCATCTTTGGACATAGAGAGGGTGTCATGAGAATTGAGAACAAATAAGGGAACAAGGCCGAAAAACAGGGAGGAAAAAAGGAACAAAAACCAATGACGGTTTGTACACTTTTCTCATTGCAAAACTGCCATAGGTATTATCGTGCAACCATAAATGCTATAACAAGTAGTTCTCCACTATATATATAGAAGGTAGTTTCTGACAATTTAATCCTTTTGAAAGGTACTATTAAACAAAATTCCAAAACAAAACAGTTTCAAGGTACTTCTCAATTAATTAATCATAAGCCATAGATAATAAAATGAACAGTTGAAAAAAAATGAAACAAGAGACGAAACATTGCCACTTAAATCAATCAACACCTCAGTTCATCGATATGCCTAGCATAAGATACAAGGGAAGCGACGATATTGACACTAGAACTCAGTAATGAAACTTCATTAAAACAGCCCATGTAAACATGTCTGCAGGATCTCAGTTTTTCTGGACACATCTTGGCGCAAATATATTTTATGTTTACAATTTAATGGGTTCACTTCACTAATTGTATCAATATACAAAGTCACTTACTCCAACGGTAAAAGTGTGCAGTAGCTCATTGAGGCAGTTCCTGACCAGACACACACTCTATCAATTATATTGACTTAATACATAAAAAAAAAAATGAAAGAGGTAGCACATTACAATTAAGTTTTGCAGTTGAATAACATGCAATCAAGGATCTAAACTAGGTCTCACATTGGAAGACATAAAATAGATTATAGTCCCTCGAGCTAACCAAACAGCATTATTTGAGTTTCTGCGTTAGATTTAGTAATGACCCAATGCAGTCTCAGTCCAGCTACAACATTGATAAATTGCAGATAGACAATCTTCTAGCAAAGACTAAAATTCAAGGAAAGGTATGTCATACATCAGTTAAGGTCTGATAAAGAGATCGCACTTGCTGGTCAATCAGTTTAATACTTAAGAAAGAGTCACAGGTTAACTTAAAAGAACCCAACTGGATCAGAATAGGTCAAAGACCAGGAATACCAGCCTTAAAGTGATTAAATCAACCACCCACACAGACTGGATTATGAGAAGTCAGCCTGACGAAACTTAAAGACAGAGGAGCTGAAGCCACAAAAATATAAAATTTATCCACCAACATACTATTATCACAAAACTATAATGATTTTTGCAAGCTAAAATTACCTATATTCAACCAACTTCGACCTAAGAGTATGGACTGACTGCAACAGCCAGAAGGCTCTCTTGTTGTGTTTTTTAACAACTGTCAGAAAGCTGCTAGCAGCAAGATCTTCTCCACATCCCAAACCCAGAAAAGGCCATGCAGATGGTGGAGTGAAATAAATGGTAACATACAAAACCTCCAGGTAATATAAATAATAAAATAGGATCTGTCAGAGCATTTAAAAAATGCATATTGACTCAACTAAATAATATGACCTTGATATACACACACCCAATTTCAAGCAGCGTCTATTGTCAAGACTTGGACACCAGAGCAATGATCAATCTATGGCCATAGTTGTGAAGGCTACTTACAGATGGAGGAGTTGCATCTAAAGCGCAAAAATGACGTTTTGGAATGAGAAGGGAGTGCCTGTCAGTTGAAGAGTTTAACAGGAATAATTATGGAGCATGATAAAAGTACTCTTTAAGGGAAATTTTACAAGAATTTAAGCATTATAAATTGATGGTACCTTACCCACGACTGAGTGGACTTGTATCCAAAATGCAAAGACACATATCATCTTCATAAATCTATGAGAAGAACAAGCATAAAACACCAATGAGTTGGCCATACAAATAAAGACAACAATCTATAAACAATAAATGAGCTTAATTATTCATAAAAAGTGCAAATCAGCCTGAGTAAATCTCCACAAGAACGATAACAAGATCACGAAATACAGCTCGTCAGGGTTCAGCATTAAGATATATAAACCCCCTCCCCCGAACAGAAAAAAAAAATTGGATGATTCCAAACCCCTACGCTAATTTCAGTAACCTCTCTGCCTAGGCCATTGGATAAGTCATTATAAATGCCAAAGTGGTTCTCTTTCAACTATTACACTAATCATACATGTTCATCAAAATTAGGCAAGAATCCAAACTCATAAGAATAGAGTACATGTTCGAATAGAGTATATGTTCAAATAGAAGATTACTCATGCCCACTTTCCATAAATTAAAGACCTTCTCATAAGATCCTTTATCATTGTTAGGTCCCATACAGTTTCGGTTCGGTTCAGTTCAGTTCACATCAGCTCAGCCTAGAAGAACAGGGCCTTAGTCCCTCCATTCCTTATTTCCTTACGACTTGTCCACTTCTCTCCTCCAACCCCACCGTACAATCACAAAACACACACAAATGAATATTCATTCCCAATGCAGAACACTACATTCCATAATTAGGCTTCCTTTGGCTTTTAAAAAGTACAAATGTACCCTATGTTACTTTAGACTCCACAACCGTACGTGTCCAAGTGTCAAACTCGGCCATTTTATAATAAAAAAAAGTTCTCAACTATTTTCTCCAAAGTAGAGTCAAGTGTTCATACCTATGAGGGGTCCCATTCTTGAGGTGAAATGAACACTTAAGTAACATAACCATAGATATACTATATACAGCATTACAAAATAAAACCCACAAACCAATTTGTCAGTTTCAAACATTTACTCTCCTCCTCAGTCCTGAACCACAAATTATAAACATTCCAGTACCAAACATTTCTGACTTCCCTTGAAACATACATATGCACCATAACTTGAAATAAATGCCACAAAACACCAACTCCAGCAACAAAAGTTATGCCTATTGCGGTATTCCCTAACCTAATAACTGCGCCAAAATTTAAATGCAGAAACAAAAACCTCAAATTTAAAGCAAAAAATATAACACACAAAGTAATAATAAATAACCCACCAACCCAATTTAACATATATACCCATCATTCAATATTATGTATACCTTGAAAGCAGGGGAATTTCCTTGAATAATTTTACAAAAAACGCAATCTTTCTGAAAATTGGGATTTTCCACCAAATCCCTAGTTGAGTCAGACGAGCAATTCGAAGTGGATACTATCTGGGTATTGCGCGAATCGATGATTGGTGGGCAAAGATGAGAGCACAAAACAGCCATACGACGTCGTTGAGCTTCAAAATCCATTTTTTTATTTTTGGGTATGTCAAGTTTTACATTCGAGTTGCTGCAGTATCTGGGGCTCAGGGGAGGGGAGAAGAGGAGAGAGAGAGGGACAGGGAAGGAAGAAAAAAGGGAGGATTTTGTGGTTTGTTGGCTGCTTATCCACTTGAATTCAACGACAATAGACGATGATGAGATTACCCATTGATTTTTGTCAAACTGTGTCCTTTACTCCCTTCCCCGCATAAATTATGCAGTAGTTACTAGTTAGTAGTTAAATAATTTGATAATGACACAATTGTCCAAACCATCACATACAGTCGAAAATTTTCGATTTCTATGTCCGAGAATAGATGAGTCAAAATCTTTTGTCCCACGTCATGTCCGGCAATAGATGAGTCCAATCAACAAGAGTGGTACACATCAACAGATAAGATTGAGTGGTACAGGTGATGGTACAAATAAGTCGGCTAAAAGTTGTTTAGGGGACGTTGTGTTAAAGGTGTTGGAATAAAAAGGGTGTGATATCATTAATGATCAAAAATTTATTTAGTTGGTATAGGTATAGAACCTCATATCCATACCTACCATCCCCTAAGGATTGAGATCCTCATACCTCTCTTTGTTACTAATAGATTCTAAATCCATACTTTTGGATGAAACAAACAACTAAAAAAGGGTATGGATTGTGTATCCATACTCATATGATTCTCATTCTCATACCAATGCATTCCAAATATTTGAACCAAATTAGGAGGGGGGGAAGGATAAGGGACACCCTATCCCAAAGTTCCCCTAGTGGGGATTGAACCCGATCACAACCTCGAAGTGGGAAGGTTATCTCTTTTCCACTAAGCCAACCTTAGTTTGGTAAAAGGTTACCTATATAGAATCCCAATTCCCAAAATATAAATTATTGATTACAAAAAAAGTGAAATTCTACGATCGTATACAAAATAGCATTTTATTACGAAAATGTCCTCCATCACGGAGATGAATTGAATGGTGCTCCAAAAATCACTTCATTGTGAATAAATGTATCATTTTTAAATTTTTCACTATGCATGCTTCATTTTGGAAAAAATAATAATTATAAAACGAAGAAAAATTTTAAATTGTGTCCCTCTTTTTTTTTCAATTAAGGCCCTCTTTTTTATTATTTATAGTGTCTCCAAAGTATTTAAAACGAACGTAGTAATACACCCCCATTTATTTCATTATGTCTCTCATAAAATGTTTATATCGATTTGCAAAAGTTAGCATTGGACATTTAATATATATATGGAAGACATATAATTATTTAGTTTAAAATAAATGAATTAGAACAATATTGGTTGTGCCATAATGCGAATATTCTTTTTCTAATATATAGGCTTTTTTGCAAAAGGAAAACCTCCACCTTAGAACCTAACTTTCTTTTTAAGTAAACCCGAGCCACTAATGTTTTATACACGCAATTCCCTAGCCCATAAGTCATCTGGAACACAAATGTATGAACAAACACCCAATTTCCTAGCTTCCCAAATAAATCATCGTATTCCTAAACCAATAAATATATGAACAAACATTATACTTACTCTTTCCTTTTCAATTAAGTTTTGCACTCTCTTCATGAGTCACGATTTCTAGAAATATGTCACAAACATTACGTATTATTGGTCCTAAAGATAAACTAGAAAAATTTAATTTTTAGGAGAAATGTACTATACTTAAGTGCTATTGGTGCCTTAATGTATGTGATAAACAACTCATACGCGACTCGAAATAACATTCGTTGTGATCTCACTAACCAGGTACAACAACTTACCTACAAAGAGGCGTTGGAACGCGATAAATCATTATTCTGCTATATCCAATGAGCATAAGATTAGGATTATGCTACCAATCAAAGTCATGAACCACCAGCGGATACACTGATGTTGGATATTTATTTGATTCACATAAAGGCAAGTTGCAAACAAGATATGTATTGACTTGTGAATATACCGTAATATCATGGAAATCAATAAAGTAGACATTGACGACAACATCATCAAATCATGTAAAATTTGATCGCTTAATAAAGTAGGACGTGAATATGTATAGGTTAAGTAAATAATTAGTCGGGTTCGAGAAGAATGTGGGATGAAATAGATTTCCAACTTCAATCTATGAAGACAACAACACTACTTGTATTATCAAAGTGAATGAAGCGTACATTAAGAGAGTTAGAACAAAGCATTTATCAAAAAATCTTCTTCACACAAGATCTCAATAAAGAAGGAAATTTTGAGATCAAACAAGTTCGATTATGTGATAATCTTGTAAACTTATTCACCAAAGCACTTCCTTTAAAGAACTTTGAAGAAGTCGTGTACGAAAAATAAGAATGCACCATCTTCGAAACTTATGTTATAGGGGGTGTATTATGTGATCCATTAGGTTTTCATCTCACTAATTAACATAGTGGACATTCAAGAGAGCGAGGTGTTATGAAGATAGTATAGGTGATTAAAAAATTGGGCCGAGCTTTAGTACAAAAAAGCATAACCGGATCTGCAAAATTCAAGGCGGATTTTTAGGCCAAAGTGGATTTTGATGGGCTGAGTTCGAGCTTTGTCTTAAAGATGCGTTTTTGGATTGCTCGGTCCTGCATTTTTTTCCTGGCCTAGGCCATAATGGGCCAGCGAGCTTGGGGTACCCTAGATCAACTATAAAACATATCACGAAATTGAATGCTCACCCATTGTTGATTATGTTGCATCATCCACAAATGCAAGCAAATGTGTTTTCAAACCACCTAACTAGCTATAAACTAGAGTTGTCATTGTTGACTATACAAACATGCTATAAAATGTGTCATACAAGTATGTTGTGTGTGATTTTATATTGAGATACGAGAAAAGTATCAGATAGTTTTATGAATTTCATTTTTTTTTCTTCTTTCACAAGAAGGAATTATTTTTATTTTCTAACAATATTAATTATATCTTGAAGTGGATATTTTTTTCAAATACGAACTTCATCTGTTCTCTTTTAATTGCAACACTTTCTATTTTTAAGTGCTTCAATCTAATTAAATAACCTCTTTTGAATATTCTTTCTCTTCAAAACAAGAAAGCAATATTATAATTTATACGTAAAAAAAGAACCTTCGTTCAACAATCTAACTTTTTTCAAATAGTCTTTTAGACCTTTAACTTTCTTAACACCAAATTCCCTAACTCACAAGTCAAACAAAACGAACACAACAACTTTCTTCCCCCTAGGGATGAAAGTTATTCGGATAAAAACCGAAATCCAATCCAATCCGAATTAGTAATTCGGATCGGATTCAAACTATGTTCGGATTAGAATCGGATTGAGATTTTTTTCAAAAAAAAATGGATTTTTGGATCGGATTGGATTGAGGGTAATTGGATCCATTCGAAAATCCAATATAACCGAATAGTAATATGCCTTGTATTATGTATTATGGATTAGGCTTAAGTGCTTAACTAATTTATTTATAAAAAAAAAAAGCAATGTGCTTAAGTGCTACTGCTGTATTCTTTGTTGTTGAACTGAACCTGTTGTATTCTGTGTTGTTGGACTGAATGTCATGTATTCTGTTACGTTCTGTTGTAATGAATTATGGTCTATGGGTTTGTTATTAGCTTATTAATGGACTATGGGACATGTAATGAATTTGATAATTGTAAATCTATTGGGCTGTTGTGGTCGGCTTGTTGCGCCTAATTTATTTCATAAAAAACAGAGTTTCAAAAAATCGGATTTTCGGATCGGATCCAATATAGAATTTTAAAAATCGGATTGGATTGGATCAGATTCGGATTGGAAAATTGAAGTCCAAATCTTGTTCGGATCAGATTGGATTATGCTCAAATCCAAACCGTACACCAAACTTTCACCCCTACTTCCTGATAAGTGCCTATTTATTATACACATATTTTTAGCCCTCTAATATACCCCTCTCCCGGCCCGGTCAATTTTTTTTTTTTTTTTTGGGCGGCTTTGACAAGCAAAAAAACACTTTTAGCCTAAAATTTGGGCCGGCCCGTTTGGCCCCAAAAGCCCCCCCCAAAATACCGGGCTTTGGGCACAATTTTGGCCCGGATTTGGGCCGGCACTTCTAACTTTTTTTTTGATATGACCTACTATTTATACATATTTTTAATCCTATCTACCTTTTTTACCATTGGCCCATTTTTCACTCTCTCTCTCCAAATTTTTAGATATGACCTACTATTATTTTAATCCTTCTACCTTTTGACCATTGGCCCATACTCTCTCTCCTCCAAATAAAATAATACCACTGGCCCACACTCTCTCCCCACCAAATAAAATAATACTACTTTTACTACCTACTAACTCCAATCACATCTACTTTTTCAATAAAATAATAATTGATAACCAAACAACAACTTATCATCTAAAACTACGTGCCCTGATAAGTGTCAAGAGTATTCTGGGACGGAGGGAGTAATACTTTTAGTGTCGTCTGTTGAGTTAATGGGTTAAATATTAAACTTTTAGGATATTTCGATTTAATCACTTGACAATTATTTTATAACCTTCTTATTCCCTCTTAGTAGCTATTCATTAGTATTATGAACTATGAGTTGTGGGTTTTAATCATTTTTGTAGGTTACCTAGTAATTGAGTTTATATGATTATTTATTAGCTTGTCCTATGTTATATTTATATTATTAATAATTTATTTCATATTGACAGGTACATAATTATATTGGAGTCAAATAATTGGATATATGGGCCAAATCCAATACTAATACTTTAAGTTTAACCCATGCAACAAGAAGTAAAAGAAACTAAAGAAAAGAAGAAAAATAAAAGAATATTGTCTTGGGCCTTGATTAAAACAAACCCACGTGGGGTATCGAGAAAGAAAGTGGAAGTGGGATTGGTTTCTTTGGTTAGTAATACACGCAGTAAGGGTTGGATTAAGAAAAGCCACACAAAAAAACAACAGAGAGAAGACAGCAGGTGGGAAACGAGGCATCAGATAGACAGAGAAGAACGCAGCTGGGTAGCAGAGATGAATACGAGAGAAAAGGAAGGAAGGGAAGACGAGATTTCAGTCTAGAAATTCGTCCCTAATGAGTTTTCTCTACTCTCTTCTATCTATTTTATTGGTTTTTATGGTTAATTTAGAGTAGTTATCACTAGTAGGAACATGTAATTGAATCTTGTTATGGGTTTATGAGATTATGATTTCTGTTTGTTCAATTAATTAGTTTGATTGGGTATTTAGACAAAATTCATTATCTTAGTTTATAATTTATGAATGTTAATTTTAGATTGATCACCTAGGGTTATACTCATGGTTATTTGCTTGGATTAACATTAATATTATTAGGTTGAAGCTTTCTTGTCTGATATTATTGCTGGAAATTTGTGTGATGTTAATTTTAATTTAGTTGCAGCTTTCTGGCTTGATCAAAGTTAACTGATTGGTGTTCTTAAAGCGATCAAGTTTGTTAATTTAATATACGCTTTCATTGTTAAATTGATATATTTGATTAGGAATGAACTTGCGTCGTTCACGGGGTTATGTTAGTATGAATTATAAATCAACTAATTTTCTTGCGTTCAAGGGATTATTTGTTAACCAATCTATCTATCGACTAGTTTAATGATTCAACGATTAAACCTTATCTCAAGAGGAAATTACATGTCTCCTAATAGCTTCTTTATTATATTTTTAAAACCAAATTTATTTCCAGCAATTTATATTTTCATTATTTTAGTTTAATAGTTTTAGTATATTTTTGATATTTGAAACCCCCCTATTTATAAAATAGTAGTTATATATATAATTAAATAATTAGTTTAAGATAATAACGCAGTCTTTGTGGGTTCGACCCTTACTTTCCCTATCTATCTGTTAGAGTTAGTGAGTGATTTATAAATTTAATTTTGTTGCGGAAACGACACGCATCACTTCCCCCCAAACAAATCACCAAATCACAAAAAAAGTGAAATTCTACGATCGTATACAAAATAGCATTTTATTACAAAAATGCCATTAGATGTACATAAAATGTCCATCACGGAGATGAACTGAATGGTGCTCCAAAAATCACTTCATTGTGAATAAATGTATCATTTTTAAATTTTTCACTATTCATGCTTCATTTTGTACAAAAATAATTATAAAACGAAGATAAATTTTAAATTGTGTCCCTCTTTTTTTTTCTTTTCTTTTAAGGCCCTCCTTTTTGTTATTTATTGTGTCTCCAAAGTATTTAAAACGAACCTAGTAATACACACCCATTTATTTCATCATGTCTCTCATAAAATGTTTATATCGATTTGCAAAAGTTAGCATTGGACTTTTAATATATATATATGGAAGACATATAATTATTTAGTTTAAAATGAATGAATTAAACCAATATTGGTTGTACCATAATGCGAATATTCTTTTTCTAATATATAGGCTTTTTTGCAAAAGGAAAACCTCCACCTTAGAACATAACTTTCTTTTTTAGTAAACCTGAGCCACTAATATTTTATACACCCAATTCCCTAGCCCATAAGTCATATGGCACACAAATGTATGAACAAACACCCAATTTCCTAGCTTCCCAAATAAATCATCGTATTCCTAAACCAATAAATGTATGAACAAACATTATACTTATTCTTTCCTATTCAATTAAGTTTTTGCACTCTCTTCATGAGTCACGATTTCTAGAAATATGTCACAAACATTACGTATTATTGGTCCTAAAGATAAACGAGGCAATTTAATTTTTAGGAGAAATGTAATATACTTAAGTGCTATTGGTGCCTTAATGTATGTGATAAACAACTCATACGCGACTCGAAATAGCATTCGTTGTGATCTCACTAACCAGGTACAACAACTTACCTACAAAGAGGCGTTGGAACACGATAAATCATTATTCTGCTATATCCGATGAGCATAAGATTAGGATTATGCTACCAATCAAAGTCATGAACCACCAGCGGATACACGAATGTTGGATATTTATTTGATTCACATAAAGGCAAATTGCAAACAAGATATGTATTGACTTGTGAATATACCGTAATATCATGGAAATCAATAAAGTAGACATTGACGACAACATCATCAAATCATGTAAAATTTGATCGCTTAATAAAGCAGGACGTGAATATGTATAGGTTAAGTAAATAATTAGTCGGGTTCAAGAAGAATGTGGAATGAAATAGATTTCCAACTTTAATCTATGAAAACAACAACACTACTTGTATCACTAAAGTGAATGAAGTGTAAATTAAGGGAGTTAGAGCAAAGCATTTATTAAAAAATCTTCTTCACACAAGATCTCAATAAAGAAGGAAATTTTGAGATCAAACAAGTTCGATTATGTGATAATCTTGTTAACTTATTCACCAAAGCACTTCCTTCAAAGAACTTTGAAGAAGTCGTGTACGAAATAAGAATGCACCATCTTCGAAACTTATGTTAGAGGGGGTGTATTATGTAATCCATTAAGTTTTCATCCCACTAATCAACATAGTGGACGTTCAAGAGAGAGAGGTGTTATGAACATAGTAGAGGTGATTAAAAAATTGGGCCCAGCTTTAGTACAAAAAAGAATAACCGCATCTGCAAAATTCAAGGCGGATTCAAAGGCCAAAGTGGATTTTGATGGGCTGAGTTCGAGCTGTCTTAAAGATGCATTTTTGGGCTGCCCAATCCTGCATTTTTTCCTAGGCTAGGCCAGAATCAGCGAGCTTGGGTACCCTAGTTCAACTCTATAACATATCACAAAATTAAATGCTCACCCAATGTCGATTATGTTGCATCCTCCACAAATGCAAGCAAATGTGTTTT
Organism: Beta lomatogona; assembly: GCA_947646795.1. Lineage (NCBI taxonomy): Eukaryota > Viridiplantae > Streptophyta > Magnoliopsida > Caryophyllales > Amaranthaceae > Beta > Beta lomatogona. Next base: position 330,828 of record CANSNZ010000029.1, on the reverse strand, counting down.
CAAACTACCTAACTAGCTATAAACTAGAGTTGTCATTGTTGACTATGCAAACAGGCTATAAAATGTGTCATACAAGTAAGTTGTATGTATGTGCGATTTTATATTGAGATATGAGAAAAGTATCATATAGTTTTATGAATTTCATTTTTCTCTTATTTCGCAAAAAATAATTATTACTATTTTCTAACAATATTAACTATTGTAACAACCCGGATTTTCCCGACCAGCTTACAGAAGATTAAGCACAAAGAGACTTTAGTCGAGTTAACCCGAACTATTACCGTCACATTCACCGAACAACATCGGAGAAAGTGGAACTCAAATCCCATCTCTATTCATTTCAAATTAACTATTACAATAACGCCCTGATTCTCAGACTCCATCTTAATAAATTTCTATAGAAAATCCGGTAGAATTTCCTTTGAAAATAGGACAACCCTTAAGCGGAAAATAATTTAAACCTGTTTACAATCTCAATAAATAAAATATTTCGAACTCCCAAAACTCAACAACCTCAACGCTTTCGCGGAGCAACACCAAGAGAGAATCAAGAGCACCAACGACTCTTAAATAGAGAAATAGATTATAGAAAATAAACTATTAACTATTATAAAGTGGAGTGTCCTACCAAGGATGTTTTGGCCTAGTGGTTAAGATTGAGGTGCTGTGAACAAGTTCGAATCCCCCCTCCCTTCTTTGTACTTTGTACTGCCTTCGTGGCTCATATGGATCAAAAAAAAAAAAAAACAAAGTGGAGTGTCCTTGCTTCGAAAACAAATACAATACTACAACATCTCATATCAGCTTCAACTTGCAAAAGATTAACTTACGACTTCAACCTGAAACATTTAGGGTACTGCTACCCACTAAGTGACAGGCCACAAAAATGACAAAACAACGTACACACATCAGCAAAGCTGAGTACTAAACCCGTAAACAAGAGTAACTCATGCTTTGGTGGCTTTTACTTAAAAACGACTCTCAACAATCATCATGCTCAGATTAATCACATGCCATAACAATGTATAGCATTAGTCCTATCAGACACATACATGCAATACCATTACTCAATTTTCTTCATAGTACACCATCGTTCATATAATAGCAAACAAAGCAGAGACATATTCCCTTTATTTAATTAGCTTTCAACATATCACAATTCTTTATGAGGAATCTAAGTTAACCAACTCCGATATGGGTTATGTAACTTATTTCCTTTAATCGATTTTTATCAGAAATACAACTTATACTTTCTACTCTATCAATCAATTTCTTATACTGTTATAAACAAACCATTATCAGGTAATAATAACATAATAACTTTCACTATAACGATTCCTTATCGGGAATCCAATAACAAGATACGATTCCTTATCGGGAATCCAATAACAAGATATGATTCCTTATCGGGAATCCAACATCAAAATAACTTATCATGATGTGCTTCCTTATCAGGAAACCATATCGATATTCATATTCAAATACTGAATAACCATTTATTACTTACCTGATATGAATACTTATCGGGAATCCAATATCGAAACATCTTACCATGATATGCTTCCTTATCAGGAATTTAATATCAAAATAACTTTCATAATTCGAGATAACTTTCTTTTAACCATGGGGAAAGAGAACGTGGTGGAGGAGACAAAGCTTACACTCCGAAAGTGGGGGTCGTCACCGAACCATTTGCTTTACCTTCGGCTAATAACCGCGACTAGTCCGGAGTACATTTTTCCGCTGATTCAATCAGCCATCCACAGGTTTCACATTACCTGATATATCGCCCGATTATTGCCCCACAGAGCAATGGGCAGGTTTCTCTATGGGGGTATTGTTCATGTCACCTCATCCGTCGACTCAAACGAGGCTACTTTCCCCTTTAGATTACCTTTCATTATCATTCATATCACAATCAAATCATTCTTGGAACTCATCCAATACTTTTGGTAATTCTTAACAAACTTTGAGCAATAAACCAACCACAAGACTTTTCCTCAGATAACTATAATCGCTTTACATAGTATCTTTATAAGTAAGTATTGCATACCCATACATATATGCTTTTATATGCAATCCAATTCAAGTTATAAAACTTATGAACCACAACAATTAATAAATAATCATATTCAACCACACATCCATCACAATGACAAAAGGTCTCTCAGTTAGAATTAACTAACGAGAGTTACTACACCACTTAGGCACAACTCATATTCTTGCATACGAATAATTTATACTCTTTTATACCTCATGATTATTACTCGGCATTTATCTCAACAATGATAACCACCGTTATCGAGCACTAATAACAATCACCATAGATCTCTCTCTTAGAATTAACTAAGGAGAGTTAGCTTACTCTCTTAGAATTAACTAAGGAGAGTTAGCTTAAACACCACACTCCAGATTCATTAATCAAAGGTTGATTATTGAAAGCAATTAAATATGGTTCGTACTATACCATTAGTTGAATTCCAAATAACATACTACCTAAAGATCTGAACACTTGTTGGGATACGTAGTTTAAGGTGATAGCTTGTGGTGTGGTTATCAAATGTTATTTTATTTAAAAAGTAGATGTGATAGGAGTTGGTGGGGTGTTTTTTATTAGAGGAGATAGAAAGTTGGGTAACTTTTTATTTATAAAAGGTAGAGTGTGGGCCAAAGATGTGTAAAAGAAATAATATATTAATGGTGGGACCATGCCAAAAATGGAAGTGTTCAAACTAATTTGGGACAAACATAAAAGGAAAGTGTTCGGACTATTCTGGGACAGAGGTAGTATTCAACAACAAAATCAACTACGGACCATGCCCATAATCATATAGAGTAAGTCTATCTCATTACTAATTCGAAAACTATTCTATTATTTAAGTGGGATTTCTTTAAAGGAATTCAAAACTTACATTTATCTACATAGTTTAACTCATGCACTAATTTGCTTTAGTGAACACTAGGTAAATTGTCCGACTTCATTATATTATTCCATTTATAGTTATTGAACTAAAATAATTTATTAAACACATTTTCACTAATCAAATCCTTAGTTAGGTAAACTAACTCCAATAGTCTTCATATTATTAATAGTAATTAGTTAAACCTCCCTCCGACTTCATGTGAGATTACTAAACAGTATACTCAAACTATTCTTCCACATAGGATCATATAAGGACTCTAGTCGAACCATCTACTCCTTTTTGAAACTAATTATTCATGAATGCATCTCGTTATAGACTTTCATTTAGTTAATCATCTTCTTAGAGTAACAAGAAAAATCATTCTAGTTATAATTAAAACATTAACATTAGAATCAAGAAAGATTGATTGTCTCTTATTAACTCATAGCATTCTAATTTTTCAATCATTCATCAATAACAACTATTTCTCATCTAATTCAGTTAAATAAGAGTAATTCAATTACTTTTTCTTAAATAAGAATCTCTCATGAATCTAATCAAAACTCATTGATTAAGAGACAACTAAACTAACATATTCACCCTTGTGCTAATAACCTTCTAAGAATAGTCATCGCTCTCTAAATAACTCTTCAAGTCCATAACTTAATCATGGTTCAACGATATCAAGTAATATCAAAAATCATTTCCGGTTCTTCTTAATATGAACTCTTCTACTAATTCAAATAATAACCTCGAATCAAATACATAATTCAATTAGATTACTTACTATCCAACATAGCTAGAATAGGACTTTCATTAATCATGCTAAACTAACACATCTTACTAAATTAATTCAAGAACTTATATTCACTAATCTTTTCCAAACTAACATTTCATCAACCTAATCTATCAACCAAGTACAGGAGCATCTCCAATATGCATTTACCACTAACAATTCACAACAATTCAATAATACTCTATTTATGAAATCAACCAACATAAACACCATCCAATTTTAATATATGAATTCACAAATGATTATAATTCAGCAGCATCAATATCACACAACTAGTAATCAAATTCCACAGTCAATAGTTCATAAATCAATTCTTAATTTACATTTAAATTTCTAAAGAACATAAACAAGATTCAGAACAGAGCATAAAGGAGGTTTAGTACCTTCAAGAGAGGTACAAGAAGTGGCGGCAACAACCACCGGCGACATGGTGTCGCAGACAAGCAGCGGCAGCACCACAACACACCAACAACAGCAGTGGCGACACGCGGTTCACGGTAGAAACAGCGCGGCGGCGCAAATAAAAACAGTGGCAGCAGCACCGCCAAGAGCACAACCGCGACGAACAACCACAGCACAACCGCGCACAAAAAAAACCAGCGCGTGACGAAGAGAGAGAAAGAGTAGCGCGGCGCTACTAGGGGGAAAAACTCCGGCGACCTGAATAAGGGGGAAAAACTGACGAGGCGGCAGGCGACGAGAGAGAAAAACGGGGTGAAGAGGAGGGGTTTCACGGGGAGGGTGAGGGAGTTCGAAGAGAGAGATTGATGGGGTAAGGGTTTGGGTTTTGGGTTTTGGGTTTGACCGACTAATAACAAGGCCAAGGGTGGGTTAGTCTTCCTTAACCGACAACATAAAAAGGAGGAAGGAAAAATCTATTTTAGTTTCTTATTTGGGCCAAATACCACGCAACCGATTCTAAATGCTTAAAACTCAAAATAGATTTAATAATAATATCTTCATAAAATTAAATTAAATAAATATACTACAACACGACAAATAAAAATCATATTCCAAATCCAAATAAAATATGAAATTTCAATACAAAATAAACTTTATAAATAAATTAGCATTATAATAAATTCTTATAAAAACAAGCCTGTTACAATTATACCTTGAAGCAGATATTTTTTTCCAATACAAACTTTATCTATTCTCTTTTAATTGCAACACTTTTTATTTTTAAGTGCTCTAATCTAATTAAATCACCTCTTTCGAATATTCTTTCTCTTCAAAACAAGAAAGCAATATTATATTTTATACGTACAAAAAAACACCTTCATTGAACAAATCTAACTTTATTTTTCAAATAGTCTTTTAGACCTTTAAATTTCTTAGCACCAAATTCCCTAGCTAACTCACAAGTCAAACAAAACGAACACAACAACTTGCTTCCCCCTAAACTAATTAATGTATGTGATAAACAAGTAAACAACACATATGCGACTCGGAATAACATTGTGATCTTACTAACCAGGTACAACAACTTACCTAGTTGGAACACGATAATGCATTATTCTGCTATATCCGACGAGCATAAGATTAGGATTATGCTGCCAATCAAAGTCATGAGCTACCAATGGAAACACAGATGTTGGATATTTATTTGATTCACATAAAGCCAAATTACAAACAGCATATATGTTGACTTGTGAATATATAGTAATATCATGGAAATCAATAAAGTAGACATTGACGTCGGCATCATCAAATCATGTAAAATTTGATCGCTTAATGAAGTAGGACGTGAATATGTATAGGTTAAGTAAATGATTAGTCGACTTCAAGAATAATGTAGGATGAAACAAATTTCCAACTTTAATCTATGAAGACAACAACACTACTTGTATTACCAAACTGAATGACGCGTACATTAAGGGAGTTAGAACATAGCACTTTATCACAAACTCTACTTCACACAAGATCTCAACAAAGAAGGAAATTTTGAGATCTAACATGTTCAATTATGAGATAATCTTGTTAACTTATTCACCAAAGCACTTCCTTCAAAGAAACTTGAAGAAGTCGTGTACAAAATTAGAATGTACCATCTTTGTGACTTATGTTAGAGGAGGTGTATTATGTGATTCAAATAGGTTTTCATCCCACTAGTTTTAAAATGGCAAGGCTTTAACGAGTTAGTTAATACCTCATTGGCCAACATAATGGACATTCAAGAGAGCAAGGTGTTATGAACATAATAGAGGTGGTTAAAAAATTAGGTTGAGCTTTAGTACAAAAAAGCATTCCCGGATCTGCAAAAGTCAAGGCGGGATTTTTAGGTCAAAGGGGGTTTTTGATGATCCGATTTCGAGCTTTGTCTTGAAGAAGTGGTTTTTGGGTTGCCCAATCCTACACCTTTTTTCCCGGGTTGGGCTAGAATGGGCCAGCGAGCCTGGATACCCTAGATCATCTCTAAACACATATTACAAAATTGAATGCTCACCCATTGTTGATTATGTTGCATCCTCCACAAATGCAGTCAAATGTGTCAAACTACCTAACTAGCTATAAACTAGAGTTGTCATTGTTGACTATTTAAACAGGCTATGAATTGTGTCATACAAGTAAGTTGTATGTATCTGCGATTTTGTATTGAGATATGAGAAAAATATTTGATAGTTTTATGAATTTCATTTTTCTCTTCTTTCACAAGAAGGAATTATTTCTATTTTCTAACAAAATTGATTATATCTTGAAGCGGATATTTTTTAACAATACAAACTACATCTGTTCTCTTTTAATTGCAACACTTTCTATTTTTAAGTGCTTCAATCTAATTAAATCACCTCTTTCGAATATTCTTTCTCTTCAAAGCAAGAAAACTATATCATATTCTATAGGTAAAAAGAAAAACCTTCGTTCAACAATGTAACTTTCTTTTCAAATAGTCTTAGACCTTTAAATTTCTTAACACCAAATTCCCTAACTCACAAGTCAAACATAACGAACACAACAACTTGCTTCCCCCAAACAAATCACCATCTATCTATATACATATATAAACCTAGAAAAATGAGCTTACGTGTCATGCCCACAATGACTTTGCCAATATGTCGTTTAAACAAAGAGTTTTTGCCACGTGTCTTAATTTATGCATTGTCTAACTAATGGCCATGTGGCGTCGAATTTGAATCTTAATTGAGACAAATTTGTTAAGTTTTAATCTCTATCATAATCAAATCCACAATATATGGCAATAGTAATTAGTATGTGCGATTAATATTTTATATTTTCGGCAATTGTATATGAACATTATTGATTATATATAATAGTTGGATTGGCAAACCCAATTTCACGTTTTGATGGCAGTCTCCAGATAATTAATCTCAAAAAAATCAGTATTTTCTAGACAAGAATCACGAAAAAAATTGAAGGAAAATTAAACAGTTGATTTACACCATCAAACAATGACAAACATACACCCACCAGTCCACCACCTCCTATATTAATGGACTAGCATTTTTTGCACGCGATGCGTGCTTGGATTTTTTTTTCAAAACAGGAACTCAGTTTTCTTCGACATAAGTAAGAGTCAAAATTTAAACATTAGACATACGGAGTATAATTGTTTTTAGTCGCAAAATTTGATTGGTTTAGTCTCTGTCACTTAAGTCTCTCACCAGTCTTTTTTTTTTTTTTTTTTTTTTACTTTTCAAAGTTAAATTCTATGAACAAAATATAAATTTTATTGAATTTATTTATGATTTCTAATATTATGATTTTTTAGTTGATTTTTGAATTAAGTACACCACTTCATAGATTGTGAAGAAATTGGACACTTTGATTTCAAGTCATATTTTTGTGAATGTTTTTGTGAGTATGTATTGACGTTGTAGTGTATTGGTTGTAGTTTGTAAGTGAATTTTTTAGTTTTTGTAAAATTTCCTCATTTGAGTGATTTGTATAAAGTAAATTATGCAATTCTATGATTTTAGTTGACTTGTGAGTGATTGTTATATTTTTATTTTCGGTATTTTTGTTTGAAGCTCCCCTTTGGTTTGTAAGTGAATTTGTAATTTAGAAAGGGAAGGGGGGTAAAATAGTCTCTTCATTCGGGGACACCATAGCTTTCCCCTTCCCTTATATAATAGAGATTTGTGAACAATACCATAGTGGGAAGAAAACATAAGATCATATCAAAAACCCAAAATTGTGTAGATTTAAGGCTAATTTTGATCAAAAGATAAAATCAAGCTTCCAGTGTGGCGAAACTCAAACGACGAGCAGCCATTCAATTTTCCGGTAAAGATGTTAGCACGCAAAATCAAATTTCCGATGAAGATGTAAACTAGCAGCAGTATTTCCGGCAAAAGGAAAATGTCGATCAGCCTTTCCGGCAAGTTAAAAACATAGCACGATGAAAATAAATGGCAAGTATAATTCCAAAAGTATAGAGTGATTCTCCTTTGGCTTTAGATTTTCCCCTCAACTTATATTGAGATGTTTACAATTGAAGTGCAATTGATCTGGAACAGTTGCAGACTTGCAGTAGATTGGAATTTAGCAAAAGAGATTTTTATAGGAGAGAGAAAGACTTTATGGAGAGAGAAGGTATGGCTGGTACGCACAGTGAAGATGTTGACCTCCACTTACTACAAAATTCAAGGTTTTCAGCCTTTGTTCACCTATGTTGAGATTTGATGGTCTAAACTAAGACTAAGAAATATTACTATGTTCTTCGTTTAAATTATACTAATTTAAATTGAATTGTACTTTCAATGTACACACTAATTAAAAGAAATTAGATATGAGTGTAGGAGTGAATTTAGATGTAATTGAGCTTTCAGTTTGTTAATAAATATTAATATTTTTTTCAGTTCTTTATTAAGTAACATATGAGTTTAATTCACTTTTTAAAGAACTAAAAAAGTCCGCAGGGTTGGACAAAAGTACCTATATGGGTGGGTCGTTGATGAGAGTATTAGTTAGATTCAGAAAGGGCGATTTAGTCCATTGGACTAACTTTTATAATGAAAAAGACCGTGTAGTATATGTTGCAATTAATAAAAAACTGAGGAAGTATATACATATAAAATATAGTGTTCCTTGCCTAAAATTTATGTTACTCGATATTACACTAGAGCAAAATTATAATTTTGTTTGAGAAAGTATTTAAATAAGTAATATTGTTATCTTTATTTGGCAATGTTCTTTTCATTGAAGGAGTACGACCATTAAAAATGAAGTTATATTATCATTTCTTCCATTTGTTCATTTTTGAACCATAATGGATAAACTTTCTTAGTGATTGATATACATAAATACACCATTAAATCAATCTACTTGATTTAATTAATCCCATTGTAACCATCTAATTGCATCCCGAAAAGCTCAAATACATCATGAAGAGAAGAGAGAAAGGTCTTACCTTTCCATGATAATGGCCTTAATTAACAAGATCGGGTTTTAAGGACAATCGAGATATTCCACAGACTTATGTATATATATAAAAAAAAACATTTACGCAAACCACCAATTAAAGAACACCTATGATATTTCTCATCACTATCTTTCTTATTATTTTTGTACTTATTTGTTCAATGTAAATATCACAACATATTAAATATATTGAATTGAAATAATTTGGGTTTTATTTTTTTTCCTTTTAATAAATATGATTAATATTCATTGTGAACATATAGTTTTCTCACTCACGCCTGAACACCATGTATTATCGATCGAGTGGGACAATTCATCTCGATCAGAAAAGAATCAATAGAAAATGAAAAAATCAAAATTGATTATTTTTATATGTAACACAATTGATATAGATATTAAAATTTAGTACGATAAATAAAGATATAAATTTACATGATTTTAAATTGAGTTTGAGATAAGTTTGAGCACTAAAAAATTAGTAAAAGTTAATTAACTTACTCTAGGCAATGTACGTGTTTTTATTTCAGTGTCAATTCTAGAAATAATAAATATATTACAAATTATTATAAATAAGTAATAAGTCAACAACGTGCAACGAACGGGTCGTAAACCAATTTCAAATCATATTTTCAATACTAGGTTATACTCCTTTTGTTCCACAAAGATCTTCCTATTTGCACCTTTCACTTTGTCAATATATTTTGTATGATTAATATCTTTAATTACATATTAATAAAAATTACAAAAATTTGATATTCTTAATGTACATGACTATTTTATATAGTATATTGGAAAGAATTTAGAAGATTATGTTTAGTTATGAATAGTGTCAAATTTGTAAATGGAAAGATTTTAGAAGAACGGAGGGAGTAAACTTTATTTGAAAAACAAGCTAATAGTTTTAAAATTATCTTAGAATTGTTCAAATGATATTCTCAAATTTTGTAAACATTGACGATAGGCAATGCGGTATTGATAGTTACATGTAAAAAATATTTATTCCTTCTCTAAGAGTACATTAACTTCTTTTCTTCCAGGTCAAAATTTGAAATATTTCATATAATCAAATTTTAAAACATTGTATGTCTTAAAATAGTAAGTACGATATGATTGGATCCATTTGTTAGGAATAATTCTGAAAAAAAACACTAATTATCAAATGTATTCATTCAAGACCTTGAGAAAACAACATTGGAGCATCGAACGAGTCTTTTTTTTCTCCAAATAAGTAAATAAGTGTTTAATCTTTGATTTCCTGTACACAACCATCCATTTTTTTGGAAGATTGTACATATGTAATCTTTATTTATAATTTGTCGTGTTAAGTGTTATTTCTCAAACTTATATGGATTTAGCTTTTATATTCTTAACTTTTATATCATTATTCTTATATATGGGTGTGTATTCTATATGTTTCAAAACCAGTGGTAATGTGGGTGTAGTCATAAATCAAGCAATTTTTCTTCCAGAGCATCTCAATTTGCAAGAGAAAATGGAATAACATACAGATTCAATGTTTCATAGTGTCAATTATAGGGAAGTAATAACAATAGTACTATTTATTAATCATTGTAAATAAAGTTTTATATAATTCATAGTTGTTGGACACACGAGTCATAAGCCAATTTTAACTATTCTCAATACAATATCAGTGATATGCAAGACAACAAGAGAGAGGGGTTGAGCGGGACTGAGGAGAGGGGGAATGTAAGTGCTTGCATGATTGAGTGCCAGTAGTGGTGCGAATTGTGATTTTATAGGAGCTCTAGATGAAGCAATGAGCATAGCAACAACTTCTTCAGTCTACTTTTTTTAAAATAAAGTTGCTCACACATGGATTCTAATAATTATGGAATCAATAAATTTGGAATAAAAACAACTATTTAATAAACAAAACAATTCATACGCATTATACATGAGTCCAAATAATATCTACATAAAACCTCCCGTGCATTTTGCACGGGTTAAAAACTAGTATATATATATATTCCTAAACTAATAAATGTATGACCAAGCACATTTTTCTCCTTTTGCAATAATTACATATTTTAATCATTTTTTCTCCCTTCACGATGTCAGCTTCTAGAAACAAGGCACAAACATTACGTATTCCCTAACATCATATTCATATCCCTCCCCTTTTAAGCTCTCTTCTTTCCCCTCCCCACAAAACATTCCCTCATTTCTTCCTACCTTCCTTTTCAATTTCTTCCTCACCAAGCCAAAAATCTTGACTTTCTTCCACTTGAAAAAAAACTACCAACCCATAAAAATTAAATAACAGACATCCCACATTTTAGGAAACTACATTGCACATTTTTTCATTCAAAAATCGGAGATTTAAGAGAGAATAAACAAGGGAAGTGATGAAAGAAGAATCAATTGTGCCAAATTTGGAATTAAATCAATTGAAAGTTTTTGGCCCAGTTGGAAGAGGAGCAAAAGGCGTGGTTTTTCACGTTAAAATTGATGGTTTAGGCGAAGATTTGGCGTTAAAAGTGGTGTTGAAATCTGCCATTAAAAGCAAAAGGGAGAATCAGAGTAATGGGGTTGAAGTGCAAAACAGAATATTTTTTGAACAACAAGTTTTAAGGGAATTTGATCACCCACTTTTGCCTAAACTTAAAGGGGTTCTTGAAACAGAGAATGTTTTTGGGTATGCAATTGATTATTGCACAGGTGGTAGTCTTAATTTATTGAGGAAGGAACAAGTTGAAAAGATGTTCTCTGATGATATTATCAGGTAAATTTTTCATATAATCTCTCAAATTTCGGAGCTTTTTAAGACCAATAGATTTATCATTTTTATTATGAAAACCGACAATAGATTAATCATATTTCGGCTAGTAACAGGTTCTTAATTTAAACTCTTTATTTTTAGCTATTTATGATCTTAATTATTCTCAATGTTACTGGTTGACAAATTATAATTTGTACCCAAGTTTTTTTTTTTTTTTTGTTATCAATTTGTGCTCAAATTGCTCATTTGTTGAGGTCTGAATGATTATCTTGTTTTCTCAAATCAAATCAGGGAGCTTATAACTTTCTTGTCTGTTGCATCAGTGTGGATAGCTGGTTTTTTTTTTTTTTTTTTTCTGTAAGATGTTGGGTTATTTATTTTGAGGAAATCAGCTGATTTTGTGGGATCATAAGACTTTATGGAGTTCTGGGTTGTCAAGATTTTGGTGTTCTTTGCTGTTCTAATAAGTGAATAAACTGTTTCCAGAACTGGGTTTTGTTCCCAGTAATCCTTGTGTGGTTAAATTGGCATTTGTAGAACATCATTTGGACTTGAATGGTTTATGCACTTGGGTGTGTTTGGTTCGATGGAAAACATATTCCATGGAAGTTGGTTTTCCGTGAAAATCATTTTCTAGAAGAAGACGATTTTTGCCATATTCAATTGTTTGGTTGGACAAAGGATTTAAAAAGGAAAAGTAAGGTGGAAAGAGTTTTCCATCCCTTTGAAAACATTTTCCTTCAAAATTAGAAAACTCTTTTCCTCCATTCTCTCATTCCCAACATCTCCATTTTCCCTTTTTAGGTTAATAGTTTTCCATCAAACCAAACAAAGGAAAACTAATATTTATTTGGGTTAACATTTTTCATAGAAAACCATTTTCCATCAAACCAAACGGACCATTAATTCTTGATGGATTTTCCTTCATTTAGTTGCAAAGAAAATAACTAGAAGAAGGTAAGGGAAGTAAGGGAAAGTGTGGCTTTTCTTGCCTCATGAGGGAAAGTGATTTTCCGCCCTCGGAAAACAAAGTTCCTCCCATATTTTCCCCTCTCAAGTCCGACCCAAACCAAACAAAGGAAATTATGAAAAATAGTTTTCCTGGAAAACACTTTCCTCCCAACCAAACACACTCTTGAAGTAACTTTTTTTCCGCTATGATTTGATGATTGGTTGTATTGAGCCATTGATTGAATGAGGTGATTATAATTTTGTTCGACAGCAAGTTGTATTTTGATAATTTGTTTGACCGCGAGTTGCATTTGAATTGTATTGACTATTGAGTGTGCTTTATTTTGTTAGTTTTGAGCATATGAAAGAACTGCAAGTGAAGACCAGTTATTTGTATATGGAAACGAGACCAGTTGCATCACAGAAGCTATAATCGTGCTATTTTTAGTTGTGGGTTGGCTTTGATAATGTTGCCTTTTTGCTATATCTTATAAAGTTATATCAATCTGGATGTCCAGTTTCATTTCTTTAATTGCTGAATAAGTTTTCTTTATTTTTGATTGCTTAAGTTTTCTTTAAAGTTATAGAGAGTTGGATGGGATTCGAATTCTTTGTATACATGACTTTATGATATCTTAGTTGTTTTTTTTCATGTTAGTTATAGAGATTTTTGTTGGTTTATTGTTGATTTATGAGGAATTTGAAGGGGAGGTGGTGATTTGAATTGTAATCTAGATCATATGTTGTGGTTTTTGTGTTTTAGTTGTGAGAGGCAGATTCATCTACTTTTGAATGCTCAGGTGGTTATGCAAATTTTTTTATCATACAAACGGGTGTACCGTGAGCATGGTACACCTAAGGCTATTTTTTTGCTCATCGCTCATTTGAAATCATCCAACTGGGCAAAATGTACAAAAAAAAAAGAGAGTTCCAAATGAGCAAACGAGCGAAAATTAGTTTTGGTACACCCGAGTGTATGATCAATGAACTCGTGGTTACGTTACTTTGTGTAGAATGGTTTATTAATCCGAGTGTACTAGCAATCCTTTGATGGGCTCACCTACTATATTCACGTTGTGTACTGCTTTCTATCTTTTGAGAATAGAATACCTGCAGTGTACAACTTGCTGTAATTTTTTTTTTCAAAAAAGCAAATGCTACGGTTAAGGGAACATTCGTACATACAAATGTTCAACAACCAGAGCATTTAGCAGTTCAAATGCTCCGATTTTCTCCAGAGCATTTGGAAAACGCTCAAATGCTCGTGTGAGGTCTATCGTGGGTCAAAATTAAAGCATTTGTAGGCTTTTTAACCGGAGCATCTATGCATTCTTCCACTAGTGAGAAAATTGGAAATTAGTACTTCCTCTGTGCACTTTTAGTTTCAACATTAAAGATTTTGCATCTTGTGATTTATATACAAGATAAAATATAGTCATGTGAGCTCTTGTTAGATTCGTCTAAATATATATGCAGGGCTAAAGTTATGTATTTGCAAGTATAAATGTCAACATGTTGCAACTAAAAGTCAATGGAGGAAGTATTTCGTTTTGTGTTGTTTTCAGAAAAATTGAAAATAGAATACAAAAAGCAAAAACGAACAAGCCCTAATGAAGTTGTTAATTCTGGTTTCAGGTTTTATGGGGCTGAGATGGTTTTAGCATTGGAGTATTTGCATAAAAAAGGAATAGTGTACAGAGATTTAAAACCAGAAAATATGTTAATTCAAGAAAATGGGCATTTAATGCTAGTGGATTTTGATCTCTCAACCAAACTCGTTGCGAAATCGCCAAAGCGGGCGAGTTGCGACTTATTGAAGAAGCCTGAGTTAGAAAGGAAAAGATCCCAGTTACCCAGATTATATTCCTTTTATAAATGTAGTAAATTTGGGATTTCACCGGAAGACTCGGTGAAATCGAGTAAAATAGGGGACGAGTCGGGCAACTCGTCCGAGTCAGACTCGGTCGGAAAGTCCAACTCGTTCGTTGGGACTGAGGAATACGTGGCGCCAGAGATCATCCAAGGGAACGGTCACGATTTCGCCGTAGATTGGTGGAGTTTTGGTATCGTTTTACATGAAATGTTGTACGGAACGACACCGTTTAGAGGGGTAAATAGGAAAGAAACTTTTTACAGAATATTGTCAAAGTCACCTGAGATGGTTGGTGAAACGACGCCGTTGAGGGATTTGATCAGGAAATTACTTGAGAAAGATCCAAAGCAGAGGATATCATTAATGGGAATCAAGGGCCACGATTTTTTCAAGGGGGTAGATTGGGATATGATCGTACGGCTGGAAAGGCCCCCTTTTATTCCTCTAGATAAAGAGGTGGAAGAGGAGGGTATAGATGGAATAAAAGCAATTGATGTGGAGTCTGTTGTTTATGGAATATTTAAAAAAGAAGAGGTGCCTAAAAATATTAGTGAAAGTAATAAGAAATTTGAGGGAAATGAAAATTGTAAGAATAGTAGTAGTAAAATGCATGAAGAAACCATAAGAAAAGGTGTGTGGGTTGAAGGGTTGGAACAACCTTCTATGTCAGATAATTTTTTGGTCTTCTAACTTGTATATTCTTTGCTTGTTAACACCATTTAACCTTTTTTGTATGATCCATTCATTGTGGTAGAAATTCAGTTAATCATTGTTTTGTAAAAGAGAAATAAATAAAAACAAAAAACACACGTTCATTTTTTCTGGTTGTTTTTGGGACAATTTAACACTTTTTCTGAAATTTCTGAAAGAAAATCTTAGAACATCGTCGGTCTTAGGGCATGTTCTCCCCAACTTATTTTCATTTCAGTTCGGTTCAATTCAGTTCAGTTCAGTTCCTAAATGATAATCATTACTATTAATTAGTTAAAATTTAATTCAGTTCAATTCAGTTCAGTTCAGTTTAGTTCAATTCAGTTCAGTTCAGTACAGTTGTTTTATGCCGAAGAGAACATGCCCTTAATTGTTATCGCTTGTTTTAAAAAAGTTAAAACTTTATATTAATATGTACAAATCATAAATTTATTTACATAGTTTACTTATTGTATATATTAATATGATAAAGAGAACGACGCTAATGGAATTAGAACCTCTCATACTTGAATATAATCTCACTTAGCAAACAAGAAACTTAAGGAGCGGAGGAGGAAGAATAAGAGAATCTCCCACTTCTAAAAATCACAATAGGTAGAAATCGATTAGGTAAATCTCCTCCTAGTTAGTTAGCTAGATCAAGCAGCTATTTTTTTTGTTTGAAGTGAAAAGTCATTCATTGATTTGAAGGCATACGACATATACAACAGAGATCAAAAACTAACAAATACAAATCAAATTGAAATAAACACAATTCTAATATGGCAAAACCACGATCGTCGAGTAAATCTTGTACTAAAGAAAACCCTCGTCTTTGCCATCACTGTTTGATGCATCCTTATGCGAGGAGATATATCGATCTAATGTAGTTTTGAAATAGAATCGAATTTAATTCAATTGATTAAAATTAAGAACTGACATTTATTGCAGCCCAACACAACTTCCAATCAACAAAACAACCTTCAACTCGAGACTCTAGATCTATTGGATTTAACAAACACGCAAAAGCACCTAACGAACAAACCCACCATGATAAACATAGGAAGACTAGATCCCAACAGGGGGGGAACTAACCCCATACAGGGGACAAAAGCCATCACAAAGGATGGAGAGAAGCTCTCATAAAGAGACTAATTTATTGAATCTACTAAGAAACTGACTAAAAACTGAAAATAAGAGAGAAAAATGGGCTTACCATGGACAAGAGTATCCATGACAGCCCCTAGGATTATTTACCTTGAAGAGGAAAAAAGAGAAGAGTGAGGAGAGGAAATGGCTAGGGTTTCTCTTGTTGATAAGGGTTTGGAACTTTTTTCAATTTGTGGAAAAAATTATAATATTTAATAAAAAAAAATTGTTGTATCTAACAATAGTTTAAACAATTTATTATTGATGGTTATTTAAAAAGTGTTGTATCCTACAATAGTATACAATATTTCCTCAGGTACCCCTGAGGTTTGGCGTAATTCTCAAGATACCCCCCATATTTGGGGAATTCCTCAGATACCCCTGAGGTTTGTGTTTGGGCTCAAGATACCCTTACTATGGACGAAACCCTAACGCCGTTAGGTTTTCCGTCCATAGTATCCCCATTTTCTCTCTCCTCCCATTCCCCCACCCACTGCCAACTTCCCTCCCCCAGCCAGCGGCCGACGGCCGCGACCACCACCCCCACTTCGGCGCCGGCGACCTTACCCCCTCCCTTCGCCGGCCAGAACAGCAGCACCCTCTGCGTTGAAGCCGGCGCCGGCGACCCCACCCTCTCCCTTTCCCCGACCCTCGACATCCCACCCTTTCCCCATTCTCAATTCCCCCATCCCACCCCACCACGACACCACCCCCTCCCCCCTTTCCCACTATCGGAAATGGCCCCCTTTCCCTGTCCCCCATAGTGAGTCGACCCCCTCCCCTTCCCCACCCAGATACGCTTCCCCAAACCCTTAAACCCACCCCCGAAAAACCCTAGGGTGCTGTTGTGCTGCTGTTTTGCTGTTCTGGCCGACACCAACGCCGGGGGTGAGGAATCGGGAATGGGGAAGGGAGGGGTAGGGTCGCCGGCGCCGAAGTGGGTGGTGGTCGCCAGCCGCCGGCAGCTGGCTGGGGGAGGGGGGGTTGGCAGTGGGTGGGAGAATGTGAGGAGAGAGAAAATTAGGGATACTATGGACGGAAAACCTAACGGCGTTAGGGTTTCGTCCATAGTAAGGGTATCTTGAGCCCAAACACAAACCTCAGGGGTATCTGAGGAATTCCCCAAATGTGGGGGGTATCTTGGGAATTACGCCAAACCTCAGGGGTACCTGAGGAAATATCCCTTTATTATTTGGTATTTAATAAAAAAATTATTGTATCCAAAAATAATGTTTAAAGTAGCTTTTAGTGTTTGGATTCAGTCAAAAATCTATTAATGGTGAAGAGTAATGTTTGAAGTAGCTTTTGATGTTTGAACTAGTGTTTCGGAAAAGCTACAAGTATTAAGTTTTGGGGGTAGAAGTAGCTTTTGGAGTAGTTTTTGAAGAGTGAAAATAGTTTACTTTTGTTGTTTTTATAAACTTACAACTAGTTTTTACCGAACATTAATTATCATAAAAGCAACTCTCATGCATAGCTAAACACTAATAGCTATTATATGACAATTAACAGCTAGTACAATAACTCATTGCTATACTACCACTGCTGCAATTAACAATTACTTTTACTAAACAGACCTAAATTCATTATGAATCAGTGGTAGATAATGCCATAAGGGTAAGAGAAGGTCACTTGCATAATCCATTTTGTTTCCAAGTTTTTTTTTTTTCCTTTTGCTTCCTTTTTTTTAATTAAGAAATTCAAATTCAAATGGTTCCTTCTATTTTCTTCAAATGAGTTTTGTAATTTTTTTCTTTAACATTGGCTTACATGCACATTTTTAGTCAATATAAATCTTGAATGTTGGCTTATACGACTAGCTCAGTAATCCTTTTAGTCAATGTTAACCCAAAATTAGTTAAATTTACCCTGCCTCTAACCAAAGTTACTCTAAAATTAATCAAAGAATCGATTCACCTAAATTTAACATTACCTAGAACTTAATCAAAGTGTCCCTTAAAGTAATCAAGACGACACTTTAATTAATCAAATTACTATTGGAAAATAACACAAACATTCAAAACCAAACTAAATCTTAAAAAATAAAATTAAAGTGAATTGTAGGTTCGAGCTCATCATATAATGTAGTTACCCGTAAAATATCAAGGTCACTGTAAAATTACTGAAAGTTATCCTACAACTATCTAATATTACCCTTAATATAGTCAAAGTTACCTTGAAATTAATCAATTTTACAATTAATCAAAGACACCCTCAAATAATCCAGAGTTACCCTTAATTTTATTGAAGTTACCGAGAACTTAGCCTATGTTTAGTTCACCTGAAATTTTCTGATCTGAACTTATCTGATCTGATCTGAACTTATTTTTTCTAATCTGATCTGATCTGAACTTATTTTTTCTGATCGATCTGATCTGATCTGATCTGATCTGAACTGATCTGAACTTATCTTTTAAAAAACATATTATTACTTTGTATTTCATTACTACTATTACTATTACTATCATTTTATTACTATGCACAACTTTCAATAATTATAATAATAATAATAATAATAATAATAATAATAATAATAATAATATAATAATAATAATAATAATAATAATAATAATTTTATAATAATAATAATATAAATAATATTATAATAATAATAACAATAACAACAACAACAACAACAACAACAATAATAATAATAATAATAATAATAATAATATAGATAACATAATAATAATAATAATAATAATAATAATAATAATAATAATAATTATTATTATTATTATTATTATTATTATTATTATTATTATTATTATTATAGCATAATTAGTTTTTTTTTTTTTTTTTGAAAAAGAGCACATTAGTATATGTACATACAATTAAAAATAAAAGACAAAGGACTCTTGGGTCCAATGGTATGGCTTCTTACCTCCCACATGGGAGACCAATGTTCAAATCTTGGTGAAAGCATATATTTCAATATTGTTGTGGGTGGGGGAGGGGGTTGGGGCTTGTTGGGTCTTTGTGTGAGTGAAAAGAGCATACAAGATCTATTTAGGTAGTAATGAAAAGAACATATTATGATATTAAAAAAAGAACATATACTGAAAGAGCATACAAGATCTATTTAAAGAACACATTTTAAAAATAAAAGATATATGTTATTTTTATATTGATGACATGTTTGGATTTAACTAACAACATGTTCTTTGTCTTTTATTTTTATTATAAATAAACCTATAAATATATATAATCATATGATCTTGAATAAAATGGTTAAATATTCTTCTTATATCGTTGTCTTGTTCTATATAAACTTTGTTTTTAAAGATAAGTTGAAATCCTTTATAGGGAAAATTTTGAACGTGATGACAACACCATTAGGTTATCCCATGCTACTCATGTTTTATATAAACTAGTAAAGAACATCACATATCAAAATTAAATATAAAAATGAACACTTACAAATGCCAAAAGAACATTCTTCTTCTTGAACACAAATAGCTTCAAATAGTGATATCAATGACTTTTATAATAATAGCAACGACATTAATAATAATTACCAATATTAATAATTAATAAGTACAACAACGACAATAATTATAATCTTTTTGAACAAATGTACTAGTAAATAGTAATATTTATAGTAATAGTAATAGTAATTGTATAAAGTAGTAATAATAATAATAATAATAATAATAATAATAATAATAATAATAATAATAATAATAATAATTATTATTATTACAATAACAATAATAGCATTAGTAATACTAATAATCATAATAATCAAGATGATAATAATAATAATAAGTTATTATATATAAGCATAATCTGAACTTATCTGATCGATCGATCTGATCTGATCTGATTTGAACTTATCTGATCTGATCTGGTCTGAACTTATCTGAACTTATTTTTTCTGATCTAATCTGATCTGATCTGATCTGAAATAAGCAAAAATAAGGTGAACTGAACATAGCCTTAGTCAAACTTATCCTTAGATAATTGAAATGGTGATCCACGTACCTGGTGAACAAAAATTATTACAAATTTTACCAATAATCAAAGTTATCCTTACCTTTAGTAAATAATTTCACCTTCAACTGGACAACGTCACCCTTGTATTAGTCAAAGTTATCACCCAAGTGAAAAGAAGTCACTCTTACCATAATCAAACTTATCCTTAGGTTAGTCAAAGTTACCATATCAAAATTTTCTTTAAACAAGTGAACCTTTTGGTTTTATAACATTAGCCTAAAATTAACTCAAAATTAATTAAGTTACCATAAAATATATAAGTTTACTCTAAAAATAACCAAAGTTACTCTAAAACAATAGGAAAAATTGTCAAGAATAAGTTAACCTTTAAGCCATCCGCTAAAAATAAGTCAACCTTTTGATTATCCTTGAATAAGTCAACCTTTAATATCAATCTGTTTTTAACAAGTCCTTGCCTGTTATTAACTTATTTAACCGCTTAAATATGATATGTGTAACTATTCAAAGGAATGCGAAAGAAACCAAAAAGCAATTAAAAATTACAAAAAAAAAAGTCAGATTATTTGTAATTTAACTTGTTTAAAATTCATAAGTACTAAAGGTAGACTTATTCAGGAAATAATCAATAGACGACTTATTTTAGTGGATGGGCCAAAGGTTAACTTATTATTGACAATTATTCCAAAATAATAATAGAAATTACCATAGATTTTTCCTAAAATATTTAAAGTTGTTGTAAATTGGCCAAAAAACTTACCCTATATCAAATCAAAGATACCCTAAAACTAATAAAAGTTAGTAAATATTTAAGGGTTCCCTAAAAATAATCAAAGTTCCATTTGTAATAAGATTTGGGACGTAATAAACAGAGAGGTAAAAAAAAATAACCGAAGTGCAGGTTTTGGGATCAACAAAAGAAATAAAATGCATTTGTAGTAATTGAAATAAAAATTGAACAGATTAAACAAAAAAACAAATTGAAGGCTATGGGATTCGACCACATGACCACTCCTTCAAACCACTAAGCTATACCGCTAGTTTTGAAGCAAAGCGAATAGAGAAAGAAGTTGAAAATTGATTCTCATCCACTCTTTTGATGATATTTAAAGTTCTACAAATCCAAGTGCATTGATATTACTTGGGCTAGATTCTACATTTCAAGAGCTTTCCAACGTGTGGCCACTTGCTTAATTCCGACAAATAATGCAAGAGTTATGGCGTTTTGAAGATGAGAATTTTGGTTGTTTTATTCCTGAAGACCGCCCGGTCGGGTAACATCCGCCCCACCGGTCGGGCGACATGACTTAGCCAGTTTTTGGGTTTGGAAAGAATTGGAAGCAAAGTTGCTTGCGGGCCCGACCAGGCGAAATCCGCTCGGATTGGTCGGGCGGGACGATCTCATGTAGGAAAAGAAGCAGCTGAAGACCACCCGGTCGGGCAAGATCTCGCCCTGTCGGGCGTGACGAAGATTTATGGCACCTGACAACCGCCCGGTCTGGCGGAATCCGCCCCGGCGACCCGGTTGGGGCTGTTTTTAAGAGTTTTAATGCGCGTGTTGCGCTGGTTATTATTTTTATATAAATACTTATCCATTTAGAGTAAAAACACAACACTTTTATTCTCTCAAGAACCCTAGTTTATTCTACTTTGTAACTACATTGAAGATTCAATAGAGTAATTGTTTTCAATATTCGTTCTTCAATTGGTATTGTTTCTCATCCCGTACTATTCTCTTTTCCATTCTTCTTTGTTATTCCATCATGTTGCTTTCTTATTTAATTTTGATTATGTTTTCCCCAATTATGTGTGAGTAGTTTATTTTCTAGGATTTGGGGATCTATGTATGCATATGAGGGATTGATTAAATGATTATTTAATTCATTGATTTGTTTGATTCTTGATATTGAGTTATTAAGTTAATCTACAAGTTTGGCCAACTGTGTTGATTATTGTTGCAATACAAAGTTATAGACCGAGAGGTAGGATTTTGTATAGGCTCTTAGTAGTAGGCTTTGCGATCTATGACCATACAAGAGCGGCTTAGTGAGATTCGAGGGAGGTAATGTTCGAGAGAAATTACATGTGCCCTGGTTAGATTATTTCGTTGAGTTCTTCAATCATTCTTGATATCCTGAATTGCATAGATGGTGAACAGTTCCCTAGTCTTTCCCTTAATTGATATTTGTGATTTGATTATTTGCTTAGTTCAGTTTACCAACCCTTTTCATCTGATTTAGTTAGTATAATATTAGAGTTCAGATATAATAGTATAACTATCTCCCTGTGGATTGGATCCTGACTTCCCTGAGTACTAGTTAGTGGACCTTAGGTTATTTTTTATTAGGTGATATGACTTTAGCCTGTCACTTGTCTAGCATATTGGGATCAATAAAAATGATTTGTGGGTTAAATGGGTCCATTCAGTGTATATCAAGTCTTAGAAATCAGAATTGGTGGGACTTTGAAGCCCCACAAGGTGCAAGCTGGGTAATAAAGTTTTTGTGCAAAGTAAAGGAAGAGCTGAAGAATTTGCATATTCATACTTGGCCTGTTAGTACAATGTATAAGATGAATAACATTTATCAGCAGCTAGTAGGGGATACTGTCAGACTCAACTGGGTGAGTTGTGTGCGGCATAAGATGTCTATTCCTAAACATAAATTCATTTTATGGTTGGAAATTCAGACTAAGCTTCAAACCAGGGAGAAGCTTCACAAAATTAGGGTCTACCAACAAGATACTTGATGTATTTGTGGAATGCAGACAGACTCATAACCACTTGTTTTTTTAGTGGGTTTACAATGTGAGATTATTGAGGGCAGCTCTTGATTGGATTGGTATTATTCATAGGCCAAGGAATATGGCTCAATGGCTTATGTGGCCAAAGAGGGCTTATAAAGGGACAAAAACAAGAAAGCAAGTCTTACTCATTGTTATAGCTGCTGTTGTCTACCAGATATGGAGAAAGAGGAATGAGGCATTATGGAATCACAAAGTGTATAATGTAAATAATAGCTAAGATACAGTCAAATTCAAAGTCAAATATAGAATTTTATATTGTTTGCCACAAAAGTGTAGTTCTGTTGATAAAGTCTGGGTTGAAGAATTGTAATTAGGGTGTTTTTTGTTGAGTTACAGAACTTAGCAGGTATGTGTTTGTTCTCTTTTGAGAACCTAGGTTGTAATGGGGTTTTGTTTGGTTTGATATATACTAGACCTGTTCAATGGGTCGGGTCCCAAAAAAAGCCATTGATCCGACCCTACATTATAGGGTCATGGCCCGACCCAATTAAAATAAGGTCGGGTCGTACAGGGTCTGACCCTAATAATGCATTAGCGGGCCGGGTCGGGTCAAAAAAGGATCACTTGTGTTTGTAGAGGGTCCAACCCTCCTTCAATTCCAATTCAAATACTCCCGCTATTCGAAAACAATAATAATCACATAATTCCAATCCCTCGTAATTATTAAAAAAAGAAAAAAAACATCATTTTAAAAAAACACTAGATTATTCCAATCCCTCGTAATTATTTCAAAAAAAAAAAACATCATTTTTCTACCCAAAAAAAACACTAGATTCATATCAAAAGTACTTCTAAATGGCATTAATTATTAAAATTCTGATTGGAAACATGTATAATTTCGCAATTACATTAATATCCACCGGTAAATTGAATTCGAAATCCAAAATTGATAGAAAATCACAATTATCATACACAGGGCCGTCTTAAACATTTTGGAGGCCCTGTTCTAATATTAGAATTGGGCCCCTAATATCATTTTCTTTTTGCAACTTAAAGGATAAAAAATTTCTTTTATAATATTATATATCTATGTTCTTGCAAATTGAAAAACCAAAACTTCAAACTATTTGAGATTGTATATATATAACAACTCAATACAAAACAAAGCTATTACCAATGTTTCTACTTACAGAAAATAGAGATAACATGCATTAATAATTTTACTATGTCACCCTAAAAAGTTACAATAGAAAAGAAGATTTATGTGATGAAGTAGCTGAACCTATTAATTAGTAAACTAGTGGCAGCAAATTATTCAACTCTTCTTTGGCAAATATCGCACTTCCCGAAAAAATAAAATACCATAAGGAATGCAAAAAAGGAGTAAGGGAAATAGTTGAAAAGTAAGAAATGCTATGCAAAGAAGATTCGAAACAGCGTCCTCAAGACTATATCTTCGGAGTATTAAAGTCAAAGACCATCTCTTCCAACCTCTGCAATTGAGTTCTAAGCGTCATAAATACATTATATTGTTATGTTTTCCAGATTTTAGGCCTAGGAAATTCGGGGCCCTGTGCTTTTGGGCTGTTTGCACAGCCTAATAGCCGGGCCTGATCATACAATTAAAGAAAGAAAAGAAAAAAAATTACCGAAAAATTGAGATGATGATGATTCATGATAGCATGAATGGCGTGGAGAAAGGGATTGATGGAAGCGGAAAGAAAGAGAAGGATGAGAATTGAAGGAAAATAGAAAGTGAAGAGTGGTAGAATATCCTTGAGATTACAAATTACAATCATGAAAATTAGTTATATCCCGTTCATTGCAGGCTTGATGTTTTTGGGCTGGACTTCTAAAATGGACCAAGACCATAAACCTTCAAAACCAAAACCCTGCTCATCTCCTTGTCTCTCTCCATCATCAAAATTCACAAATCTAAAAACCCCAACAAAAACCCTCATCCATCATCATTCCTAATTTCCCCAATTTATACTCTCTCCAAAAATCAAAGCCATAACAATGGCGTCAAGGGTAACAATGTCTTTTTATTCTCTCCGACGACACACCGTTTCTCTCTCCTCCTTCAACCGCCTCTTCTCTCGTCCTTTTTCTTCTACACCCATTCCCCGGTACTTTCTCTCTCCTCCTTAATCGCAATTTTTCTTCTTGGATTTTTTATGTAGAATTTTGGGAATTTATTTTTGTCGAAAGAATGTTAGGGTTTTAGTGTCAAGTTTGTTTTTTTTCTTCTAGTGTTTCTGTACTAGTTTTTTTCTCAGATGATGATATGAGGAAACCCTTTTTTCGAAAAAGAAAAAATATATATGAATTGAAGTATGAAATTGATGAAATCCCTCCCCTAATATTGGAATAATAAGCTTCATTGTGCTTGTTAAGGGAAATTAGGATCCATTTTTTTGTTGATATTATATATTTGGGTGTATAATTTACTACAAATGTTGTATATTGAATCATGAAATTTACATATCAGGCCATCATCTATCAAGTATATTAGGAGAGCTCTGTGTTGCAGCATTAATTATTCTATATAGGGAAATTCTACATGGTAGCCTCCAACTTTTAGGTTTTCTACATGGTAGCACTTCTTAAAGTTTTTTATACTTGGTAGCACCGAACTTTTAGGTTTTCTACATGGTAACACTTCTATAGCAAATTCCGTTAAGTTGTCGTTAGTTTTGACATTCATTAATCTGGCACATAAATCGAGTCTTTTTCTACATCCAAAACAAATATTTCTAATCATTTTGTGACAATAAGGGGGGGTAATTTTGTCCTTAAAAACTTAATTAAAGGTCGGAATTGTCAAAAATGATTAAAAATACTCGTTTTGGGTGTCGAAAAAGTCTCGAGTGCGTGTCAAACTAATAAATGTCAAAACTAACGACAACTTAACGGAATTCACTTAAAAAGTGCTACCATGTAGAAAACCTAAAAGTTCAGGCTACTAAGTATAAAAAAATTTAAGAAATGCTACCATGTAGAAAATCTAAAAGTTCGGGGCTACCATGTAGAATTTCCCTTCTATATACTATATCCGTTATTTAATATAAATACATTTTAAACAATGTTGGGGTCAAAAACTTGTTCCTATAAGTTAGGTACTGGGCGTCCTTTGTCTTACGCGTGTACGAACTACAAAGACCAGATTATCGAATGATTAATTAGCGGTTGTGTCATTTCCCAACCTTCATGAAGTGAATAAATGCTTTGTAAGCTTGCAAATTCTGCCTAGTCATTTGCTTTAGGACAATGTACTGGTAGGATTTCAAGTTTATCTTGCCTGTGCGCTTAGTATTAGAAGGAAGATGTTTGTACTTTACATTCCTTGTATGATGCAGGGGTCTTGATGTGAAGTGTGCCAATTCGCTTAGTGTGTGGTGTATGTGATAAAGGAAAGTCTTGTTATAGTAATTGGGATGCCACACATAAAAGTGAAGTCTTGATCCTTGGGTAAGCTCTGCTTTTGGGGGTTATTGGAAATATCCTCTCTCTGCTGCTCAATTCAATATAAAGGAGGTGATATTATTAAAAGAAAATTGTGAGTGAGATTAGAAGTTTGAGTAGATGATGGATGTCAAAGTAAGGAGAGGTCTTTCTACCACCAACTACCAGGTTGCCAATTATGACATTTGGGTATCTGTATTAGATGGATATCTAGAAATTTTCCGTGATTCGTGTGTCACTTATTCACTGGTCATTGAATTATAACCACTTATCTGATTTGTGCGTGGATGGAAGGACAAATCAACTGCTAGTAACTATCTTTTGCTGCGTTCCCCTATTGACTAATACTTAGGGATATTATTTAACTTGTTGACCCGTCAAAGGCATTTGCCTTTCTTTCAAATTCCATGAGTGTTTCAAAATCGCCAACCTAGTTCCTCTCCTTGTTTCCCTTGTGGGTTTTGGTCTTTCCTATAAAGTGCGTGTTTCTTGTTTTTATTGAAAGGATCTCTTTTATATGATTTTGGTTTTTGTTTTGCTTGAGAAATGATTATGTTGATGATATTGCTGTTTTCCCCCTTCTTGGTGGTGATGGAGTGAGTTTGGACTTCATGTTCCGTGGGGAGAAAATACTTTTCCTTTTGTTTTTTCTTTTTTAATATATACTTTATTTATACTTGAGAACAATATTGAAAACTTTGTTTCCATGAAAATTGTGAACTTTATTCTCTGTTAATTCAACACTTCATTGTTCCTTACGCACCCATGTCAAATACTTAGGTTGTCCGTCCAGGGTTTCAAATCCGTACCTGGCACCTTTATTTGAGCCTAATAACTTTGTTATGTAGAACCATGTTACCACATATCTATAAAGAATATATGTAAAAGAAAGAGAGAAAGAGATGAGAAAACTTGGTGATATATGTCACAAATAGGATTCAGTTCACAATTCAAACACAAACTGGCAAGCGAGTCAACCTGAAGTGTGTGAATTATTATATGTAATGTGAGTAGTGCATGTAAAGCCATAAATGTCGAATAAACGAGGGTCGAGGAATATGTGCTATGAATGTCGTGTCCCCATATCCGTGTCCCATGTCAGGACAGTGTCACCGTGTCAGAAATTTTGAGCCTTGGCATATTGACATTTGGCCATTTGGGTATGTACCTATACCTGACACTTTTATTATTGTCCGACTTTTGTGATGAAGCGTTTTTATTTTTTATTTTTTATCTTCTACGTAGCTTCTATTAGGGTGCATTCTCTACTTCTCTTCATCTTTAGAAAATGAAGTTTAAGTCTAATAAGTTGATAGAATTTCAATAATTTCTAATAAGTTTAGAGTAGTGTATTTAAAAGCGCACCTAGACGTTGAGGTGCAAAGCGATTAGGGTCAAGCACTTTATTTGTGCTAGGTGAGCGATATCAACAAGGCACAAAAAATGCTCTTAGGCGCACGAAAAAGCGCATCAAGGCGCACCCAAGGTGCACAATGTTATTTTATGTTAGATTTTTTGAATTTTCTTTGGTTGTGCCTCTCTTCAATGAGGTGCACCTAGCCCGCACTAGGATCCCTATCGCCCCAATACGCCTTGAGCTTTGTTTTTCATTGGTTAGAGTAGTTGTAGCACCTTAGAAAATAAAATTCAATAGCTTCTTATTAGCTCCAATAAGTTCAAATAAGTTCATGAAAAATGAGGTGAAGAGAACACACCCTTAGATTATGGATTGTGGATTGAAGCATTTGAACTGCTGCATAAATGTGTATGTGTTTCTGGTTGAAGGTACATTGTGAAATAGCTTGAATACATCTGACAACGTTTCTTGTGATAGGTACTTCGGATTCAGTTCTGAAATTGGTGAAGAAACTGCAACTATAGTGAAAGGTTTGTGACCATATGCTAGATCTTGATTGCGTTGCTGTATATGTGTGTATGTTATTATCAGTGTGGTATTGTAATATTACTGTATATTATTTGTTTTTGTTTTTTTAAATAGAAGATAGAATACGATGTCTAAATGCAATTTCATTGCAGAATGTTTTGGAACTTTTAACATTGTGTTTATTTAGCTTAAAAACATTTGATTTCTTTCATCCATGCATATCATGTCGTTACTGATGGTTAATAGGATATCTTGAAGTATATGTCCATGTTGAAGATGCCATGTTTAGTTTATTTGTTGGGACTCGGGTTTACTATTATGTGGAGATCTTGTTTTCTAGAAGCCAAACAGTGTCATTGTGCAAAGGGCCCTGGGAATACCATCAAATATTCATTACTACTTGTTTCAATAAGGTCATATATTGAGGTAATATTCATGAAGTTCCTATGTTATACGGACAAGGGTACAACTCTCCGTGGTTTATAAATAAGGATATGGTGGCACTTTCTTTTATAAAACGTTGACAAGAGCTGGGCGAGCGTTCTACAAAGTTCTTTACCAAATATAATCTAGATATAAAATTATGAATTTAAATGGATTAGGAGAATAGGGGCCTGGGCCCAATGTACAATGAAGCAAGTTTATTTGATGTCCACTCTTTCCTTTTACCACCTTTACATTTATTTATATAAGCTCTCTTCTCTACCCTTTCACGCTCACTCACATCTTCATTCTGGGTTCACAGTGGTCTGAAGTATCTGATTGCAAGGTTGTCAGGTTCTGATTGTGTATTTATGTTCTTGTCATGGCATGTCATGGATTTGATAGCAAAAATTTTATGCATCAAATTAATAGGTTTTTTTAAGTGTCATGTGCTATGTATATGTCCATGGTAATTATAATGAACATTAATATAGGAATGCGTATTAGTTATCACTACCTCAGTTAATGACCTAGTAACAATTTAATAATTAGGGGTCTTTGTGGTCGGCCCATTATTTTGCAATGGTGCTGAAACATACATTCTGGTCTATTTTTTCAGTTCTGCATTACCTTGGTCTAATTTTTATTTCTCATTTTTCTACTTATTTGTTGCAAAGTAGTATGTAGATTGCCTTGTTGATTCAAGGTCTGATGGAGTCAATATATGTGCAATCATTGTGGCACTCTAGACACATTTGATCCCTATTGTCCAGAAAGTAAACAGTAGGATCTACTCATTGTCCAAACAGTAGGATATCCTTGTGATTGATCAAATAGCAGTGTTGTCCAGGTGAGTTTTCTCAATAGGCTGTCATGTTGAATTTCCTGAATTTCCATATCCCTTTCCACTTGCATTGAGGTTGTTAAAAAGACCTTTATTTTTTTTAAATTCTTTTAGCAGTTGTCAAGCATCTAAGAAGTAGCATTCAAGTTCCATATGTTATACTGATACATGCACATTCTAGAGCATATATCAATTATTGGAAAATAAGTATCTCCTGATAGGAACTTTGACATTGGGATTAAGGCTTTCACAATTTTAATGTAGTTTGATAGGAGCTATCATCTCCATCTTCCTATGTTTGTAATTGTACACTGACATCACCTCATGGTGTAACGTTTTGTGTTGAAGCACATGATTATTTTTCTAAACATCCTGCTACCTTCCCGTGGTGGATAATTGTGTGATTGTCGTAGAAAAAGATCCACTAGGAAGTACAATGTATGAAGGTGGGCGAGAAATCGTTTGCTACGTCCTCTTTTCTTTTTACCTACTAAACTTCCCTGAAATGGAAATGTCATATTACTTGCTACATACTACTTTTGGACATCTTTTCACACTTGAAAAAACAATTATATATTTGTTATCTATTTAATGCTAAAGTGTGCATTTAGGACCATGTTTTTAATGTGAAAAAAGGGGATTTTAGCTACTTTTTTGGCCCCCTCCTTTTTCTCTCTACCTTTCTTAGAAATCGTGCACTTTCTCTATGTAGCATCTAAAAAGAATCGGAGGGAGTATATTATTTGTGAATGTTTAGTTTGACAATGAATATGGTCATGGGATTGTGATACATTTTTGCTCATATACTTTCTATCTGATAATTTATGCTGAAATCTCATGTTAGGTCAGGCATACTCATTGGGTTCATTGAACTCTGGATTCACCTACCAGCTGAGTGAAAACCGTAGGATGTTTCTAGTGACCCAATCCTTCTACAGATCATATGCATCTGCATCTGCATCAGACCCACCTCGGCAGAAACAAACAGGGGTGAGTTTCATTGCCAGATTTCGTTTATTATAGTTGTATTTATGGGTACAACCTGCGTTTCCTTCTTCTTGAGCACTCGCTTACTTGCTTGATAAATTCTGCTGAGAGAGTAAGTTCTGAAAAGACATTCCTGAATTCTTCCTGATCTGCTTATCAACAGGGAAAGAAAGATATATCCACGGTGGAAGATCCTTTTGATTCACCTACATATCATATCCCAGAAAAACCTGTCACATTTACAGAAGGTGCATCCTACAGCATTGTGATTCTTGCAGGCCTTGGAATAGCTGCAGCTGCAGGATATGGTGTTTTTAAAGAGCTGATACTTGAACCAAAAGAGTATATACTCATGCCTTGCCTACTACTTTGAGTTCATTATATCTTTTTGTAGTTTTTTAATTGTAGTATTTATGCACCTACAATCTATTACAGGTATAAAATATTTAGCAAGGCATTAGACAAGATTCAAAATGATAGTCAGGTTAGAGGTTAATCTCTATCTTACACATTATTGTTCTCGTATGTATGTAGCTGTCATTATTTGTTTCGATGACAACCGTGTTTATGCAGTTCCTAATCATATCTTGAAGAAAATTTTATTAAGTAACGTCTGTGAGCTAATGCCTGTCAAATATTTGTTTTTGTTTTTGTCAGGTCTTTTATATGTTTGTCTATCTATGTATGTCGTTCTGCTTGGTTGCTGTAAATCCATTTTTTTGTCTTTTCTTTTAATTCTCTTTTTCTCCCCCCACCCCGCGCGGGTGTGGTGTTAGTTTCCCTGTATGTGGAATTTATTAAGTTAGATTTTAAAGCTTCATCTCATGTAGTTTGGCTTTCTGCCCTTGATAAGGGATATGCAAGAGTTGTTTTCTGTTGGGGCCGAGGTGTAGTGGGAATACATTTGGGTTTTAATTCTTGTTATTTGCGAACTTGCCTTAGGTCTTTCTTTGTCCATCCAGAGTGCAGATATTGTACTTTCAAATAAAGCCAAAGTGCCTCAATCTCGCCTTTGTTTTGTGTACGGTTAAGGTGGGAAGCACAACTGAACTCATGATCGCACTAATGTGCAAGTGCCTCAGTTGATTGTTGACCCTTCATTGTCGCTCTTTTCTAATCTTCTTCATATATGGGTTGATGGAGTAATTGAGTCATTATATGAGCATAACATTGATTATGATGCTTATACTTCCTGAGGCATTCTGTAATAAGTTAAGGCACCTTTTTTAGGTCCGAGTGAGGATTGGATCGCCTATTAAAGGATATGGCCAGGAGTCCAAAAATCGTGCTGCTCGCCAAAGAATACCGCATAGAGTATGGACTGACGAAGATGGGGTGGAGCATGTTGAGGTAATTGTGTCTTTTTCTTTTTTCGCTGTACTTTTTTGATGCACGCATACAACTATACACCTCCCTCCATGTCTAGTTGCTAATTAAGGTAAATCGGGTATAGGTTTTGGAATACTATGTCTAGTTTAATCCCAATTTCCAACAGGTAAATTTAGTCAATCATGGTCAAACTATCACATTGAGTTATAAATGCACACTCATGACATAAAAATAGCTTGTGAGCTTATCTTTCGTCTAATTTTTGTGGATTAGTGAACTAGTCTTTTCATTTTCGATAGTTTGCAGCACACAGCCAGAAACCACCTCTTTTTGAAATGGGTGTTAGTCTAATAGAGCCATAGAGGGACATAATGAGTGTATATAATTGGTTGCTAATGAGAGGGACATAATAACTGTAGTTATTGGTTGTATTTTGAAGACTGATCTTTGTCAATCTTGGTAATCTTTAAGTTAATTGTTTCTCAAATCTCTTAGGAGTCCATGAAAATTAGTATCTGAGAAAAAAATCTTCGAGATAAAGTGTAGTTCAAAATTTTTGTGATATGTTAGAACTACCCCCTTTTACAATGAGTATTGCTAAATCCTGCCCTTAGTTTTAAAAAGTGCGCCCAAGGAGCGCCCAGGCGCTAGGCGACCGCAGGCGCACGGAAAATCGCCTTAGAAGTCCTAGGCGAGGCGACCTACGACGGGCGCAGGCAGGCGTGCGCCTCAGGCCGCTTTTTGGGGAGGCGCAAGGCGGCCGCCTTTATCGCTTTCAGGCTAGTTGCGGGAAAACGAAAGAAGATCTTGATAAATACCTATAAAGAAGCAAAATTTCTTAAGATTAAAACTTACCCAAGATTTATAACTGAAATTCGAACCAAAGCCCTCAATCAATTGCATAAAATTGGTTCAAATTTCATCCCTAAATCAAAACCCTAATCTAGAAAAAAACCCTAATTTTCGAATCGCACAAATACTTGTATTTTTGTGGGCAAAAACACTCCCCTGTGACTGAGCAATCTCCGGTGGTCTTCGCCGTGAAACATTTCAGGTAAGTTTCTCTCTCCTCAATTCTTCTTTACTGTCTTCTGTTTCTTCGTTCTTCTTTCTGTCTTCTTTCTTCAACTTTTTATTTTATATTTTTAGTTGTACCTGCTTTGATTAAATGGTTGACGCTCACGTGCCCAACCCACTGCCTTTATCTTCTTTTTTCTTTCTTTCTTCTTTCGTTTCTTTATTTCTCCTTTACTTTCATCTTTTTTTTATTCTTTTTTCCCCTTCTTCCTCCCTCTTTATTTCTTCTTCACGTGTCTTCTTTGTTTTTTTCCCCTTATTTCTTTTTTTTTTTTTTTAAGGATTCTTCTTTCTTTTCTTTATTTCTTCTTCACGCATTATTTTTTGTGGAGACAGTGAGTATAGGCAGTGATTTATTTAAAGAAAAAAAAATCCATATACATGCTTCTTTATTTAATTAGTTTTGATATATCATTTGATTGTAGCTTCTTTATTTATTTAGTTTTGAAAACTTTATTTGTTTTTTCTTTCTACATAGTACTTTCACTTGTTGCGGTGTTTAGTCGATGAATTATGTTTTATTATATTCTTTAATGGGTCTTTAATATAATTTTTTGTTGTTTTAAGTATTGCAATGCTTCTATATTTAATTTCTAAGTTTTTTGGCACCAAGGGTGCTCCTCGCCTACGTGAGGCATGCGCCTTCGCCTTGCGCCTTGCGCCTCGGTGCGCTTTGCGCCTTTTAATACTAAGATCCCGCCCTAGTTTTACTTGCTATCGCCTAGTATATTTATACTAGAATACAAGGGTGTTTCCTTTTCTCTCCCCTCATTCTCCCTTTCCCTTTCATTATAAAAACCCACTTCCCCTACCATGGTACCACCCAACCACAAGTCAACCACCACACTTAATCACCACAAATCGGTGGAATTTTGTTGAACCACCACCGCACGCGTTTCCTTTAGGTGCGTGTACCTTTGGTCACGGATTTTCCGTAGACGCCTCCACCTTTGGTCAGGCGCAATGATACCCGGTACAGAATTCGATTCGATTCGGGGAACGAGAACGGATACGGGGTACGCTACCTATGGGTGTATTGGGGTACGATGGGTGGTGTATCGGGTACGATGGGTAATCTTAAAAAATAATCTTTTCCCAAAAAAACAGGGGCACTTGTTTAGGGAATAGATGAAAAATTGTGATTTAAAATAAACTCAAATTGAAAAACATCTTTTCCCAAAAGAAGCCCAGATAACTATAGCCCGTATACCAATTAAAGTACCTTGTGGGATGAAAGAGAGCAATTAAGAAACACAAAGCATTAAAAAAAAAAAAAAAAAAATTGCCGGTGGCGATCTTTGAGAGAAAAAAAAAAACTGACCACGTGAAGTAAAAAAGCCCAGCCTTTAGTTTTCTCACTCCTCACTAAACCTAACCCTCATTTTCTCTCTCCTTACCCTGTCTCTTCCGTTCTCATTTTCTCGATGACTTTCTCAGGCGCCTACCCGACCATTTCCGAAGATGCATAGATTGCAGATCTAGGTTTTGAAATTTTTCCCTAAATTCTCGACTTAGCCTTCGGCCAAAAGGGTTCGCTTGGATGCACGAACTGGTTCGCGGCCCCCGGCGATCTGGAACACGTTCGTCCTGCGATTGGGAACGTCCGACCTGGGTCGCCGGTCGGAGCACCGTACCGCGAACCGGGTATCATTGGTAAGGCGTCTTCCTTGGACGCGTGTAACATAGGTAAGGTGTTTCTATAGACGCCTCCACCTTTGGTTAAGCGTTTCCCCTGGACACCTGTGTTTATTTTGTGTTAAGCCTTTTTCGTTTTTAGTAAAATACAATACATTCCTAATTATAGCTCCAATATCTGATGTTGACTAGTTTTCTTGTACTTCCTCGAAATAAGTGAAATACTTCTCTCAAAAAGCTCACGTAAAAGAGACATGTTTCACTTATTTTAGAACGGAGGAAGTATCATTCAAAAATAGGTACCATGCTCAGATTAATGATAGAAGCGGTGTTAATTATAATTTTTAGATTTAAAACAGCGGAAGTATGCGATACGTTAGATGATGTATGAACTATAATACTATATTAACCTGATCGCACTTAGCATAGAATTTGAATTAATTAGAGACTCGTTCAAGCACAATAAAGGGTCCCCTAGGTTGTATTGCATAGGTTTTCATCAGACGACATATCATGGAGATAAGGCGGACCCCAATACCATTAATCGACCTAATACGTCAATAAAGTCATGTGGTTGTGAATTCATGTTACTTTTAACGGAGAAGTTGGATGATTTAAAATGGATTGTGACGCCTCTTTGGATTCTTAATTATGGGATTCACAACCACACATTTATAGTGAATAAGGCGGGTCATCGACGGACTAGTGGTCTCGGTGATGATGCAAGACATACGGTTTGCCAAAAGAGGTGTTGAGATTGTGCCGAGAAACATACAAGCGGCTGTTATTAAGGCATAATTACATCTTCACCAAAACATCAAGCATATATACGAACAGAGTTTTTGTTAAAGTATTGAAGGGCGTGAGGTGCGGTCTTCGAATGAACAATTTCTACATTTTGGTAGGTTAAAGAGTTACGTGTCATGAACGTTAGAGGCTGCAGATCACGTGATTACCCATACAATCATAGCTCATCTTCTTGGTACGAATCCAATTCTACATATCCTTGGCTAGTTAATATTGATTTAACATATAAGACGAATCAATATGATATGCCTTTCGTTGAGTTGGTAGGTGCTTACTTGATTTTAGAGTTTGATTTTTTACCACCTTGGTTGGGAAACAAAATTTATACTCTATTTTATTCACAAAAGGAATGTCTTAAAATATTTGATTATTTAATAATTAAACTATTTAATAATTGGTTATTTAATTATACTTGGAGTTTTATTGCTAAGACGTTGGTTTCTCTTTTTTTGTTGTTGGACTTTGTTTTTTTTTTACAAAACATGAAGTCTCACATTAAATTCTTAGCAAAAAGAGCGAAACCAAGTTATGAAAGCATATGTAGAGTGAGTTTTTTTTTTTTTTTTTTACAAAATATGAAGTCCCACATCGAAATCTTTGCAACGCTAAAAAGGAAATTAAGTTATAAAAGCATATGTAGGTTGAATTCGTTTTTCTTTAACAAAACATGGAGTCCCATATTGAAATCTTAGCAATGCTAAGAGGGAAACCAAGTTATAAAAACATTTGTATGGTGAGTGAAGAAGCTCAACTATTTGCTTGAGCTTACCCAATTAGGCATACTTGGGGCTATACGGTGGGCCTAAGTTGGTTATTGACTTGGTCCATAATTGGGCTTACACATGTCTTCATGGATCATCCTGTTGGGTAGTTGGTAATGATTCAACGTATAAGACGAATCGATTTGGTATGCTTTTGTTGATTTGGCGGGTTTAACTTGAGCTTTTTTATCAACTATGCCATACTAAAATATGAAATATGAAATTGGTAGAAATCTAGCCAAATTGAACAACCATCGGTAACTCTGTGCACTTTCATATTTCATATTTTAGTATGGCATAGCTGATGAAAAAGCTCATGTTCATCGGTGACACACCCGCCAAATTAGCATACCATATCGATTCGTCTTATATGTTGAATCATTACCAACTACCTAATAGGCAATAAGATGATCCATGAAGCCATGTGTAAGCCCAATTATGGACCAAGTTAATAACTAATGCTACACTTAGGCCCAATTGGGTAAGCCCAAGCAAGTAGTTGAGTTTCTTTTCTCACCTTACATATGTTTTTATAATTTGGTTTACCTCTTAACATTGCTAAGATTTCAATGTGGGACTCCATGTCTCCATGTTTTGTTAAAGAAAAACAAACTCATCCTACCTATGCTTTTATAACTTGGTTCTTAGCATTGCTAAGCTATCAATGTAGGACTCTATGTTTTGTTAAAGGAAAACAAACTCATCCTACATATGCTTTCATAAATTGGTTTCCCTCTAAGCATTTTTAAGATTTCGATGTGGCACTCCATGTTTTGTTAAAGAAAGAAAACTCACTCTATATATGCTTTTATAACAAGTTTACCTCTTTTTGCTAAGATTTCAACGTGGGACTTAATTGTTTTTTTAAAAAAAAAAAAACTCCAGCCAAAAAAAGAAAGAACGTCTTATCGATAAAACTAAGTGTAGTTAAATAACCAATTATTAAATAGTTTAATTATTAAGTAATCAAATATTTTAAAATATATTTCATTTCTTTTGTGAAGACAATAGGGTATAAATTTTGTTTCCCAACCAAGGTGGTACAAAACCAAACTCTAAGTTAAGGTAAGGAGTAACCGTTTACAAAGAAGATAAGGTTGGTGTTTGTTTTCTTAACCAATGTGAGACTTTTGTGGATTACAATTTAAGGTACAAGTTTTATTAAAAATCAAAATACGAAATTGTAATATAAAATTTATCGAACATCTTTGCGAGTTTGCGAGCCAAACTCCATCAGGCTCAGCTCGCTAAGGTCTCAACCCGATCCGAAACTCGATTCGTTAAGGTCTCGATCCGATCCCGAACTCGAATCGTTAAGGTCTTGACCCGATCCCGAACTCGAATCGGGCCCTTCTAAGCCAAGCTTTGACCGAGCCGAATCCGAAACGTTTACGAGCTGTCCTGACTCGTTAGCACCCCTATCTACACCATCTTCCATCACCAAAGTCTTGAACAATGAAGGGATCTCATGAAGGTAGAAACCTCGATTTTCTTACAAGCATTTTGTATGGTACATGCATATGGTATTACAAATGTAGATGTAAAAGACAAACACAACGCTCATAAACTTCGAGTCGAAGGTTCAACCTTCTAGTATTTTCCTTCCTTAGCAAATCAAGGCTCTAATGTAAAACACGCCCAACCAAATGCTCAAAAGGTGGTATCATTTGCATCATTCCAATTTTGCACCCAGATTTCTCTAACCTGTATTTGATCTTGATCATTTGGCTATTAACCTTTAAATTAACACGTCTCCACAAAGTATGCAACACCAAAATAGAAGTTTGTAGCCAAGTTTTCAAAGCCGAATGAGCACTCTCGAGTCTCGACCCACATGATTGTGTTTCCAAACTGAAGCACGCGATTGGTCCGTGCTCAAACGAACTTGTGTTATGATGGTTTAGCCAAGTTATCTTCGCAGGCTCAATGACAAATGGTTTTCACGCCTAAGTGCTTTTCATTTCTATCATACTCATCCATTATGTTTGCATTTAAGATCTTCCACCAATAACTATTTTTGAAACGCTCTTCAAAAGACTTGGAATCCATATTCTCGTTACTCATACCTTCAAATCTTGGTTAATATGCCATGTACAAAAGAGATGGATGGAACCCAAAAAAAATAGCACAAAATGGTCCAACAAAACCTAATTTACTATCTGTAAATATCACTTTCGGGCACACGTTAACGTCAAACAAGTTATGTAACGACTTCAACACCCATCAATATCTCTTGCATTGTAGTCATTTAGAAAGTTCAAGCTCGTCGAGTAACACACCTACCAACTCAACGAAAGGCATATCATATTGACTCATCTTATATGTTAAATCAATACTAACTATCCAAGGATATGTTAAATTGGGTTCGTACCAAGAGTATGAGCTATGAATGCATGGGTAATCATGTGATCTGCAACCTCTAATGTCCATGACATGTAATTCTTTAGCCTACGAAGATGTAGAAATTGTTCAACCGAAGATCGACCCTCGCGCCCTTTAATCTTGTAAAGAAACCTCTCTTTGTATATATGCTTGATGTTTTGGTGAAGATGTGGGTATGCCTCAGTTACATGGTGCTGTCTCAAACACCTTGTCATTTGGCAAACCATCTACGTTGCATCATCATCGAGACCGCTCGTCCACCTATGACCCTCTCCATTCACTATAATTGCGTGGTTGTATATCCTATATTTAGGATTTTGGAGAGACGGCACAATTAATTTAAAGTCATCTAAATTCTCCACTAGAATAATTTCAGATATAAAGCCCCATGACTTTGTCAACATATTAGGTCGTGTTACGTTACTCAGAGTTCGTCTTATCTTCATAGTTTGTTGTCCCACGAAAACATTTGCAATACAACATAAAAGAACTCACATCATTCTACTTGTTCGAGTCTCTAACTAATTCAAATCAAAGTGCAATTAGGTTAACATAGTTAAACGCTTCATCTAACTTATCGAATAATTCCGCTATTTTTAAATCTATAATCATAAATATTTAAATTATACAAGAAAATTAATATAATTAAGAATGCAATGTATTTTGTAAAAAAAAAAAAAATCTGCTACATTAATACAAAATAAACACATGCGTCTATGGAAAATGCCTGACCAATGGTAGAGTGACCTATGGTAGAGGCGTCTAAGGAAAACACACGGGGAGTCTATGAAAATATGGTATAAGCGCCTAAAGGAAACGTCTATAGGCCCCTACAGCAGATGCCTTCACCTTTGGTTAGGCGTGTGCCTTGGACACATGAACCATTGGCGGGGTGTCTTCTTTAGGTGCCTCTGGTGGAGTGTGACTAGGTTTTTCAGGCGGGAAAAAAATTTGAAGCATGGTTTTGGAACTTTTTCAATAAAAACGCTACAAAAAAACTTACATTGGCTATCATGACGCATGATGTGCGAAATTGATGGTGAACACCAAAGTCAATGTCGTACATTCAACAGAAATTCGCTGGTTTGTGGTGTTTGAGCGTGTTGGGTTGACTTGTGGTAAGTGGGCTAGATTGACTTGTGGTTGGGTGGTAAGTAGAGCTGTCAATTAGGTCATCTCATGTTTAGTTCATATTCGTGTCATATACTAATCGTGTCAAAAAGTCTCGACCCTAACCCTATCCGTTTAACTATCGTGTCGAAACCCCTTATACTAATCTGGCCCGTTTAATTAAGCTGTTACTCTTGTCGATCCTTTTTAACCTTTTTATTCAAAATTCTTAAAAAAAAGTTACAATAATTTGATTTTTTATATCCGATATTTATCGATCCATGTTTATTTAGGTAATAAGTTGGTATATTAGGAATTTTTTAAAAATTCATTAGTGTTTTGCTAACTTATACCCTAAATGGTGCGAAAATGTTAAATTTTCCTATATGTTAAGAATTAAACGTGTAAAGTCAACCCAATCCGTTTATTAAATGGTAAAACACTTATTGACTCGTTTATATAAATGTATCAAAAAAGCTTGACACTAACCCTTTTTTTTGTGTCTGGTTTGTGTCGTATTGTCGTTTCTTCTCAACTTTTGACAGCTTAGTGGTAGAGCAAGTGGGTTTTAATAATGAACTAGAAAGGGAGGGGGAAAGAAGAGGAAAAACCCTTGTATTTTAGTATAAAAATAGAGGGCGATTGTAAGTAAAACTATGGCGGGATTTGGCGATATTCTTTACAATAATTACTCGTGTTCATGTTCCAGATGTTGAATGTGAATATGAAGTCTTCTCTAACAAGAAGGAATACCTTGTAAAAATGACAAATCTTATCTTCATCATATTTTTATTTTCATTTTATGCATATGTTGTGATATGATTGTTTGGATCATCCAGAGGGTTTTGCGCCTTTTAACCGCTTTCGAATGCTCTCCTCCATGCATCATCTTTGCATGCTTCTTGCTGAAGAAGTGTAGATCCTTCCACTAGGAAGAAAATATAGGTTCTGTGATTATATGTTTGTCATGCATGATACACCTTCACAACTTGACGTAACTCTTCATATCTCTGGAAAATAGTGAACAAAAAAGGGCCTTTCTAAAACCTTAAAAAGCACTCAACTTTTTCGAATGTTTCAATACAGGTGAACTTTTACATTCGTGGCCCTAATGGGAATGGAAAAGTTTATTGTGAGATGTTTAAAGATAAAGCAGACAACCAGTGGAAATACATGTATTTGATCGTCGACATTCTTCACCCTTCTCCGAAAAAGTTGATCTTGGAATCGTTTCTTCCAGCTTGAAAACTATTGGCAGGTATCCTTGACAACATTGTCCTCAATTATCGTTCTTTTACGTGCGCATCATATTTCTGTGAGCCACTGTTTGATTTCCCCAATAGTTCTTTCCCCAAAGGTATTCAAGGCTTTCTTTATATTGGCTTTGCCTAATTACTGGTCCAAACTTTTGTAGAGCCAAGAGAAAATTGTAAAGATTCAGCAAAGTTCTGCATTTAAGGAATTGTTACAACTTAGAATAGCCATGTATCTTTGAGTGAAAGAGAAGTGAGTTCTCCAAAATTTTTGGAATTGCAAAATGAAGAAATGAGAAGGAATTGGTGTTTAGGGTTGGGGCTTTGATACTTTCTCGTCTATAATGTTTGGACTCAAATAATTTGATATAGCACATTATCACTCGAAAGTGTTTTGAGCAACCTTAATTGTAGCAACTTGTTGGGTACGATATGCTTCTCTACAAACTGGTTTCTACTCAGTTTACAAGGAGGAAATTTGCTAGCCTTTTTCTGTGGACTAACTATTTGTAAACTGACATATTGGCTAAACTCGATAATGAATAACCAAGCCTTGGCTATAATCTTTCGGTGATTATGGTTGTCGTGTGTACTATTAATCTATTATACACTCCACCCTTGAATACTTAATTGACCACAATTTTTTATTAGCTGAAACATTGTAATCATGTACTATATACAAACTTATTTGCTACGTGGTAGTAAATAGTGGTAAACTGGTGATGGTAATAAATTCATACTTCCTCCGTTCCATTTTAAATGAAATGTAGGGCCTTGGCACGGGGATTTAGAATAGGAGAGAGATAGAGAGAAAAAAAAGAAGGGACCCATGTGATGAGGAGAGAGATAGAGAGAAGTGAATACCAAATAAGGTAACGTTTCACTTATTTTGAAAGGCCTAAAATAGTAAGTGTTTCATTTAAAATGGAACGGAGGAAGTAATAGTTTTGGGTATTATGTTAGTATTTATATATTACATATCCACCTCCCAAACTTGTGATTTTTAAGGTCTACTACCATGGTAGAGGAACTATTGAGATGAATAATTGGAAAGAAAGCATGTGTTCGGGAATGAGATTCCATTAAACGTAGAAATGGTATGAGATTTTCAAGTTGTATGATTTCGTTATTATTGTTACCATCTAGTACTGCCTACAATCGGGCAGTTAATGTTACTTTTTCTTTGCATTTCTATCATTAAGTTTAACAGCACAGTTGCAACCATGTATTTTCTTACTGAATTGATTGTTTCTTGACGAACTAAATAGAAAGGGAGTAACAAGAATGAGGGAGTGGAAGGGTGGTAAATCCTTTCATCTTCCACCCACATGTTGTGGGTTCGATTCTCATTAGGGGGGTTTGGGGGCTTTGGAGTATGTTGTATTTAGGTGCCCTGTGAGAGGGCATTAATGTAAATTATCTTACTAAATTTAAAAAAAAAAATAGAAAGGGAGTAACTTATTATTGGGGCCGATGTAGAACCATTATGACGTTTGAAAACAAATTGAATGCGTCATAGTTGTGTCGACTGATTTGTCCTAAAAGTTATACAGCGTTTTCCTATATAAATTTAAGACCCTTTTGTTTACTTAAAGAAGATGCTGCTGAAGTACATAAAGGACACTGTAAGAAAAGTTTTCGTGTATTCGCCACTACCTTTAGCAGTAAAGCAACTTCATTGAAGTTTCTGGTCACTAATTTTATGGAGAATTTTGCCTGATAGTGAAATGCCTTCGTTAAGTAAATGGAAACAAGAAAAAAAGAGTAAAGCACGTAAATGTGTACTGGTGTCATGTGTGAATAAT
Source organism: Beta lomatogona (assembly GCA_947646795.1). NCBI lineage: Eukaryota > Viridiplantae > Streptophyta > Magnoliopsida > Caryophyllales > Amaranthaceae > Beta > Beta lomatogona. The sequence goes on along the minus strand of CANSNZ010000029.1, from coordinate 287,882 downwards.
GGGACTAAACGTCTTTAAGACGATGACTGCTAACGTACACAGTGTTTGAACTTAAAACAAGCATTAATTGAATCTTGAATAAATAAGCAAAGGAGTCATTGAATCTTGAATTTGGCATGGTTTGCCCAAAAAAAGGACGCTATATATTTTGTTGAATACTTTTAGGGAAAAGCATATAGGAAAACATAGATGCAACGGAAGAGAGTGGGACATTAATATTGATATTTAATTTTTTGGTGCGAATGAGCTACAAGGCGCGGGGATGAGAATCGATCCCAGGATCACTTGGAACCGGGAGGAAAGCTCCAACCAACTGAGCTATTCCTCACTCTATAATATTGATATTTATGATGGCAAGTATATGGAGTATATGAAAGGAGATAGTCGGCCCAAAAGGTGAAGTAAGAAATAGAAAATTAAGGGGTCATTTTAATTAAAGATAAGTATTCAAATTAATTTATGACAAATATATAAGAAAAGTGTTAAAATTGTTGTGGGAGAATTATAGTATGATTAATAACTAGTTATCCTTGGGTTATAATAATTGTTTTTGAATGAGGGTGTATTTTGTTCCTTTAAAATAAGGTGGTATGGTGTCAATTTTTATCCTACGTCTGGGTTTGGTGAATGTATAATCCTTTTACATTCTTCACACATGTTCTCAAGCGTAGAGCACATGATGAAGGAGAGACAGTGGTACCATGGTATAACATGCTCTAGGTTTGCCAAGTTCTATAGTAAATGAACTTGTGATTTGGTGTGCTCTCAATTTTCGGAGGTCCTATTTGAACTTCGATTCAATTTTCACCAACGTATGAGAATATGTGTTATATTCGTTTTGATGTGAATTTTGAAGATTAGCAAGCACGGTTAACAATCTCTTTTTGAAAGAAGATATGCTTTGATTCTAATACTACTAGTAAGAGTAGCAACATAAAAATAGACTAATATGTTTAGACTTTAGCCTAAGTCTAAAGCCCAAAATTTACGGTCTTTGAATATTATACAATGCATCCAGGAAATTAATGAACATAATTTCCACCTTCCCCTATTTAATTTAAAGTCAAACTTCCCATTTCCAGTAACCCACATGAAATAAACTGTAACCTAACATTCTTGTTTTCTATATAAACCTTCCCAACTTTTGAAACTCCCAAAAACTCACACCACACTCAACTAACAAAACCAACAACCTCCTCTGTTCATTTCCCCTGCATTTCTTTCACAATGTCTTCTTCTCTTTACATTCTTTTCTCATTCTGTCTCCTCTCTCTCCTCACTCACCCAACATTCTCCAAAACCACCTGCAAATCTCTAAAATTCTCCTCCAACACAACCTTTGAAAACTGCAATGATCTTCCTACACTCAATGCAGTCCTCCACTGGTCTTACAACCCTTCCAATTCCTCCCTCTCCATGGCCTTCACCGCCTCGCCCTCGCAACCCGAAGGCTGGGTTGCATGGGCTTTGAACCCAACCGATACCGGCATGGCCGGAGCCCAAGCACTGTTGGCTCACAAGGCCAAATCCTCTGGCCTTGTAACCGTAGAAACGTACGACATCCGTTCCTACAGTAACATCACCAAGGGCCCCATTTCTTACAACGTTACTTCCGTCTCCGCTGTTGATTCCTCCGGTGTGATCACTATCTTCGCCACTTGGGCCCTGCCCAAGGGTCAGTCAACTGTCAACCATATATGGCAGGTGGGCCCTGTGGTTAATGGTGACGTAGGAAAGCATGCTTTTGAGCCGGCTAATTTGGGCTCTAAGATGAAGCTTAGCTTGATTGCTAATGGTCCAAACAGCGGACCTGCCGGAGCTCCTAACGGATCTCCTTCCGGTTCGCCTTCGAGTGGACAGATCGAAGCGCCGGCTCCAGGAAGTAATGGTGCAGGAGATAGACTGGTTTCAGGTGTTTTGGCGTTGGGTGCCATTGTAGTTTCCTTGTTGCTTTAATTAATGGTTGAATCCTCATTTGCACAAGAATGAGAAAGCATGAATTTTTTTCACATTTTGCAATTTCGGGTTATATACTACACATACTAGGTTCTCCGTTGTAGTTGTATTATTAAGGGATTGGTGATTTTTTTTTCTCCTCTCCGCCCTTTGGTATTGAGTACAATTTTTTCTCAAGAAAAAAAATATGTAGTTCTCCTAAAGTTTTTATCTTTTTGTGCTATATGACTTGTTTGATACATTCCTTGAAGTCTTACTGTAGTTGCAATATTTGCTTTTTTGCAGTTTTTAAGGTACAATTTTGTTCGTTAATTATTTTTATTAGAATTTAGTAAGATAACAAATAGTTGATGGGCATTTTTAAAATATAAATTCTAAAAAACTAATAATAACAAATCTCTCATCTACCATTCTAGTCTTTGTCTAGAGTTAATGAGTTGAATTTGTGATCTGGAAAGGTCATGGATTCCACTCCCTACCACTAAGGGCACTGTGAAGTGAAATTCTCACTTTTTACCTATTCTCAGAGTGTATTGGACTAAGACTCTGTTTGGCAACACATTTAAGTCACCTTAAATGAGTAGGTGTTAAAAGTTTAAGTCACCTAAAATAAATAGTCGTATTTGGGGTAAGAGCTTACATATAATTTAAGTTCAAAAATTAATTGAAATTGAGTTGGTATCAAATATAGCATCTCAATTTAAGGTGCTGAAATTTTCAGCTACCTTATCAGTTCAGCTCCTTTCAGCTACCTTATCAGTTTCAGTTCTATTTCAGCTTATGTTCCCAAACGTAGCTAAGAGCACTTTGATAATAGGCCCTTGTTTAAGGCCATTTTCATTACCTAATAAGATCGGGAAAAAAAAAATCTCTCGTGACAATATTAGTAGAAAAAATATGTCAAAGTTGATTTAACTCTCACCATAATTAATTAAATGTTGCAAATAATTTGAATGGAAAGGAGTATTTTCATTTGATTGAGATACAAAAAAACATCTAGCATATAGCAAGTAATTAGGCAATTTAGGAGTGCCATTAAAGAATGTACTTACTAAAGTCTAACTACGATTAGTTTCTTATTGTTATTAGGACCTCTTTCCGTGGAGACAGCCAGACGGGTTATAATTACCCTAATTAGTTTTTAGGCTCGTGTTATACCTCGGGTAATTATAATTTTCATTTATTAATATTTTACTACATAATTATAACATCAAATATTACTTGGTTTAGTGGTTAGGACTTTTTTAGTATATAAGTTTGAAGTCATGGGGTCAAATCTTATAGCATGTATTTTCTAATTTTTTTAATTGTATGTGGAGTACATGAAGTAGATACTCTAATGCAGAGCGCCACGTGACACAATTCCTTGTTTAGAAAAGCCTTTTAATATATTAGTATTGATATAGATTTCCAGAACTGGATGAGAAAAAGATTGTTGAAGAGAAAGATGAATATTTCTTTTCTTCATAGTGAATGAGGAAATCAAAGGTTGACAGATACATCATACATGAACTGTAATGTCCATTTCTAGATCTTGAAGAAAGGGGGAATATTCTGAAGTTATTATATGTAAGATCATAATGAGCATAGTATTCTATTTGTAAAAATAATTAGCCTAAGTATAGACATTGTTCTTAACATGGAGTGATTATTAGACCTAAAAGTATAAATTTGAGGCCTGTCAACCAAAAAAGATCTATTATTATGTGAGCAAAAAAATTCCTGACTACGAACATTTGCAGCATTAATTATTAAGGCAAGGTGCAATGAATGTCAAATACTCAAATAGTTTGCATAAACATAAAATTGTTTCACATTTGTTTCTTTATATGAGAGTGAACTTTTTTTTCGACTTAGTCATGGTAGGATTTTTTTTTTTTTTTTTGGACAGGGGTAAATTTGAAAGATGTGTCTTGCAAATTTGTAGATTTGAATATTTATTGGTTTAAGATTGCAAATTTAAAAAATTTGTCTTGCTAATTTACCGTACAGGATTATTGGTCGACAGGTCGAGTCTTATTGCCTTGTCTGTGTTATACATTGGAGCTTTATCAAGAACGATGCAAACACATTTAAATTTTCAGCATTATAGAAGCAATGCTATTAGTAAATACTGGGTGTTTGATACTTGAATTGATATTATAGACCCTTTTGGAGATGATTGTACATGCCAAATGATTTTTCTTTGATGAAAACACCCCTTTCCTATTTCTTTCAATGCAAAAAAAAACGTAGACAACTAAGGACCTGCTCGTTATTGTTTTTTGTCTTCAATTTTCAATTTTTTTTGAAAACAAAAAATAAAAAACAGGAAACCAAAAATTTAATTCGTTCACTTTTTAGTTAACTGTTTTCAAAATCATCATCATTTAAATAAATTTAAATAATTTTTTATCCATTATAAGACATATATCATATGAGTTTTAATTTTTTTTTTTAAAAAAAAGCTAAAATCTACTGTGATAGTGTGATACCGAATGAGTCCTAACAAATTAATTTCCTTTGCAAGTGAAAAAAACTTTGATATGATAAAAAATTTAAATATCTAACGCTTAGAATGACTATTAACAAGTTATCATCCTTTAATTAGTTGTCCTATTTTACCCTTTTACAAATTATGGTTTCAAGCTCTTCAAAGACTAAATGGCACAAAATAATTAAGCCATCCCTTAGAAGATTAAGATAGTCAATACACGAAGCCTTTAATTTAGATATCTTAGCCTAAATATGTTGTGGATCCACACCAGTTTTTCATTTTCATGGATTAATGATGATACACTTGTGAGTTAATTGCGAAGTCAACTTATTAACGTGTACTCTATATAGTTAGTGTGAATGTCAAAGAGGTCAGGTGATTGATCATCAATAAGACAGATAATCTTAAAATGTAATCTGATAAGCACATGCACGTGTTTGCATGAAATCTTACACATAATTGGCCCTGGCATCATCTGAAAATTAAAGGCATCATCATGGGTAAATTACAGGCAAACGTTATTCTACAATTTATGGTCTAATTAACTACATTTCAACGATCAAATTTCTCAATACCTATTTTTTTTAGAAATATTCTCAAAGAAACTGTTAGGAAATATATTGTATTAAGGAGTTTTCCCTGTATAGGAGTTTTGAGTTTGTTATATGGTTTCCTATTTTTATGTAGATTAGGATTCCTTTTCCTTTTCTTTAACAGGATTGTTGTACCTATATATTGGTAGATTTGATCAATGAGAAGATATCACGAATTTCCCCAATCATATTTTACATGGTATCGGAGCAAGATTAAATTCTTTTCCCCCCAAAACTCAAACTCGTCCCACGATGGCAGGAGATTCTTCGTCGAACTCCACGCCTCCCTCCAATCCAAAACTCGGCATTACTTCCCCGTTCTACCTTGGCACTGGTGATCGCCTTGGTGATTTCATCACTCCTACTCGCCTACAGCATGATAATTAGTATGATGAGTGGGCTGCTGATATTCAACTTGCTCTTGAAGCACGTCGCAAATTCGGATTTCTTAACGACACTATTATCGCCGCCGAACCACCATACTCATCGGCAGATTTGGCTTCTGTCAATGCGATGTTGATTTCGTGGATTTCCAATACTGTTTCGCCTTATGTCAAAGGTGTGTTAACAAAATTTCTTGAGGCCAAACGTCTTTGGGATCACCTAAAAACTCGATTTGCCACTGTTAATGGACTCAGAATTCAACAATTACGTTCTGCTATTGCTCGTTGTGATCAACCCAAAAATATGTATGTTTCGACCTACTATGGTAAACTTAATACTTTATGGGAAGAGTTGGTTTATCATGTTCCCTTGATTTCTTGTGCTTGTTGTTGTGAATGTGTGGTGGGTTCTCTTCATGAGGAACGTCGTGAAACAGAGAAAATTCATGACTTTCTTATGGGTTTTAATTCGGAGTATTATTCGCATCTTCATACGCAAATCTTATCTATGGATCCTTTACCCTCCTTGGATCGTGCTTATCAATAGGTAATTCAAGATGAGAGGGTTCTTTTAGCCACATCCGAACCCCCTCCACCGACTAAAGTTCTCGGTTTTGCTGTGCGTGGGGAACCGAGCCGTGGGCGTGGCTCGGGTGAACGTCCGTTTTGCACTAACTGTAACAAAATCGGCCACGACGTGGCTCAGTGCTGGCAGCTATTAAATTGCTCCCACTGCAAAAAGTAGGGGCACGATATCAAAACCTGCTTTGAAATCGTCGGGTACCCAGAGGGATGGCCGAATAATACCCGCGGTGTTGGCCGTGGGACTCGCACATCTGCTGGTCGAGGATGCGGCGCTACGAAAGCCAACGATGTGGCTGCCGTCGGATCTCTTGCCACCTCATCATCTCCGACTTCTTCCTCCCTGTTTTCTGCCGAGCAATGGAAGGTCATCTTGGGTCTCCTCGGCAATGTCAAGCTCCCCGACGAACGTTTAAATGGTATGTTTTCCTCTAATTCTTGGATTATTGATACTGGTGCAACGCATCATGTTTCTGGTGAAAAAGGTTGGTTTCATACTTTGGTTGATATTAAACCTTGTCCGGTTGGGCTCCTTAATGGTAAATCGGTGGTGGCAACCCAAACGGGCGCGGTTATTCTCTTTCCTACAATACTTTGGCTCATGTTCTGTATGTTCCTACCTTCAGTTGTAATTTACTTTCGGTTTTTCAACTCACTAATGATTTGCACTGCATTGTTCAATTTTCTTCTTCTGTGTGCTATATAGGACCAACTGAGGGAACTGATTGGAACGGGGCGTAGAGAGGATGGACTTTACTACTTTGATGGAGTTGTGCCTCAACAAGTTTCTGTTCATGCTACTATATCTGAGTTTCAGTTATGGCATCAACGTATGGGACACCCTTCTGAGAAAGTGGTGGGGTTACTTCCTCATTTGTGTGGTCATAAGGGTAGTTTAGATCATCATTGTGAGATTTGTTTTCATGCTAAGCATCCTGGAGACAAATTTCCTATTAGCTCAAATAAGGCTTCTCAAATTTTTGAGAAAATACACTGTGACTTGTGGGGTCCTTACAGGCATGAATCATCCTATGGAGCCCGTTATTTTTTAACCATAGTTGATGACTATTCTGGAGCTGTTTGGGTTTATTTAATGATAGATAAAACTAAAGTTTTTCGTATGTTCATGAATTTTGTTGCCATGGCTGATCGCCAATTTTCTTCTACCATTGAGATTGTTTTGAGTGATAATGGGGACTGAGTTCAATTGTTTGTATGATTATTTTAATGCCATGGGAATTATCTTTCATACTTCTTGTGTCTTAACTCCTCAACAGAATGGGTGGGTTGAAAAAAAACATAAACATATTTTAAATGTGGGTAGAGCCTTACTTTTTCAAGCCAATCTTCCTATTTACTTTTGGGGGGAGAGTGTCCTTACTGCAGCTCATTTGATCAATCGCACTCCTTCTCTCTTATTACATAATAAATCTCCCTTTGATGTTCTCCATGGCTTTTCCCCTGCTTATGAGGCTATAAAAACTTTTGGGTGTCTTTGCTTTGCTCACAATCATAAAACCAAAGGTGACAAATTTGCTAGTATAAGTCGAAAGTGTATTTTTGTGAGTTACCCATTTGGTAAGAAAGGATGGTAATTATATGATCTTGATGCTAAAGAATTCTTCGTGTCTAGAGATGTTAAATTTTTTGAGGAAGTATTTCCATTCCTTTCCCCTGCAGATGCCAACATTATTGATCCTCTTTCCTTGTTTCCTCCCACAAATGAACCTATTGATTTAGATTTTACTTCCTTAAATTTTTTGGAAGATGAACCTACCCAACCCACTCCATAAAAGCCCCTAGCTTTCTTGGCCTCGACTTCTGATGAGCCCAGCACCACCCAAATATCCCCCCACCCGTTCAATCCAACCCCATATCCACTCAGGCCCACAATCCTCTCCCTTCAACTTCCTCGCCTAGGTTGCACGCACATCAAGCCCACCCACCTGATTTCCCCGCGTCCACTTATCCTTCTCCATCCTTGCCTGGGCACATTTTTCCCCAGGCCCATTCTTCGCCTACCCGCGCGCCTACCAGCGCTGCCCCAAGCCCAGACCTTGCGCCAGATTCTTCTGGGCTCTCTTCGCCTCCCTTGGACACCTCCTCATCCAATCAGGCCCATCCTCCCTCCCCTATAGCGGATCAACCTCTTTCTCCTATTTTTGGTCGTGGTTTAAGGGAAAAATACCCATCAGTTTTGCTCAAAGACTTTGTCACTAACTCTGTTCAAGTGGATAGTCCATCCTCCACTACATCTCCTTATCCTATAGCTCATTACATAAATTGTGCAAATTATTCTGTGAAATATCAAAAGTTTCTCGCTGCTGTTATTACTAACACAGAACCCATGTCCTTTAAGGAGGCTATGAGGGATGATAGGTGGAAGAAGTCTATGCAGGATGAGATTCGGGCTCTTGAGGATAATGGTACTTGGACTTTGGAGCCTCTACCTCATGGTAAGAAAGCTTTGGGGAGTCAATAGGTATATCGTATCAAATATCTGGCTAATGGTGACATTGAACGCTTGAAATCTCGCCTGGTTGTCTTTGGCAATCATCAGGAGGCAGGTATTGATTATAATGAAACTTTTGTGCCTGTTGCCAAAATGACCACTGTTCGTGCTTTTCTTGCCATTGTTGCTTCCAAAAATTTGGGAGCTACATCAGATGGATGTTCACAATGCTTTTCTTCATGGTGATCTTGATGAAGAGTTTATATGAAGCTTCCTCCTGGGTTTGAAGGATCAAATCCTAATCTTGTCTGCAGGTTATGCAAGTCCTTATATGGTCTCAAAGAAGCTCCTCGTTGTTGGTTTGTTAAGCTTGTTACTGCTTTGAAAGAGTATGGTTTTCAACAATCTTATTCTGATTATTCTCTGTTTACTTACACTCATGAGACTGTTCAGGTTAATGTATTGGTGTATGTTGTTCAATATTTAAAAGGTAATCCGGATCAAGGGATCCTTTTGCGATCCGATAGTGAGCTTTCTTCGCAGGGATGGTGGGATTCAGATTGGGCTGCTTGTCCTCTCACTCGCCTATCCCTAACTAATTGGATTGTGTTTTTGGGTAACTCTTATGTTTCCTGAAAAACTAAGAAACAACACACAGTGTCTCGTTCATCTGCAGAGGCATAATACCGTTCTATGGCTGCTATTACTTGTGAGTTAAAATGGCTAAAGGCATTGTTGTTGAGCTTGGGAGTTAATCATCCTAAGGTTATTCCCTTGTTTTGTGATAGTCAATCTGCATTACACATTGCTAAGAATCATGTCTTTCATGAACGAACAAATCATATTGAGGTTGATTGTCATTTTGTTCATGATGCTATTCTCGAAGGACTCATTTCTTATGTTCCTACCAAGGCACAGTTAGCAAACATTTTCATCAAGGCTATTGGCAAGACACAATTCGAGTGTCTTCTTTCCAAGTTGGGTATTCTCCAACCATCCGATGCTCCTAGGAAATATATTGTATTAAGGAGTTTTCCTTGTATAGGAGTCTTGAGTTTGTTATATGGTTTCCTATTTCTATGTAGATTAGGATTCCTTTTCCTTTCTTTGTCAGGATTATTGTACCTATATATTGGTGAATTCGATGAATGAGAAGATATCACAAATTTCCCCAATCATAATTTACAGAATCTCCGTCTTTTTTTTTTTTTTTTAGAAATTAGAGTTGCACTATAAATATTACAGTTTTTCACCAAATACCCCAACTTTTTGTCGAATTCACCATATACCCCTGACTTTCTAAAAAATACATCTAAATGCCCTTAATGACTAATAGCGGTTAACTTCGTTAGTCATTAACCCTAATTAATCCTAATTAACCTTAATTAACCCTAAGTAAATGCTAACACTCTATCTCCCTAACCCACCACCCCGGCCCCACCAGCCCCCCTCCCCCGAACCCCCATGCAGCCCCCTCCCCCCCTCCTCCGCAGACGCGCCTCCCCCTCCCCACCACCCCTAGCCCGCAACCCTAACTCTCTCTCTCTCTCCCTACCACCCCCAGTCTGCAGCCCCCTCCCCCCACCCCCCTTCGAATCCCGCATCATTTTTCGGTGAGTCTTCCAAATTTCCTTCTCCTATTCGAAATGTAATCGACGGCGGAGGAGATATTCGTCAATTTGTTCGAATTTCTCTGAGGTCGGTCTTCCAAATTTCCTTCTCATGTTCGAAGAATAGTAGTCGACGTCGGAGGAGAAAGGTGGCTCCTCAATCCTCTATTTGTAATGCTTCATTTTCGATTTCATTTTCCGGAAATCGTTTCAATAATGACGTGGAAGGAGAACGGTGGTGGGCGAGGAGTGTAGGTCTTGGGAGGAGGGAGATTGACATTGTTGTGTGTTGCTTATGCTTCTTGTTTAGCGTTAATGAGGGTAGAAACGAGGTCGAAGATGTTGGAGGGGCTGCGGGGGAGGGGGTTGCGTGGGGGGTGCGGGGGAGGGGAGGGGATGGGGTGGGGGTTTGGGTGGTGCGTTAGGGAGATAGAGTGTTAGGGTTTTTAGGGTTTACTTAGAGTTAATTAGGGTTAATTAGGGTAACTTAGGATTTTTTAGAATTAATTAGGGTCGACGTTAGTTATTAAGGGCATTTGAATGTATTTTTTAGAAAGTCAGGGGTATATAGTGAATTCGAAAAAAGTTGAGGTATCTGGTGAATAAAAAAACTTGTCAGGGGTATTTGGTGAAAAACTGTAAATATTATATAATATTGAAAAATTAAAAGTTATTGATTGATGTGAACTTTTTTTTAAGTTATTTTTTATTATATTATCCTAGTAATTAATATTCCTGCTATACCTTTAATAAAACCCAAAAGGCAAAAGTATTTGTTCTTATAAAAAGAAAATCTCAAGGAAGTTTGACTTCAGATGTGTCTGCTACTTTAATTTGCTTGAATTGTGCGCGAGTTTATATATTTCCACTAGATGAAGAAACCACTACTTTAATTTCTTCCGCTACTTAATTTTTAAGAATTTACGCCATTTTTAGGTGTCTGTAATTGACCGTTCTCACGGGGTTCACTCTGAACAATTTGTTCATAGAATTCGGCCGAGTCTAGGACCATTTTGACCAATATCCAACTTAATAATGCTTCTAATTAATACTTCAAGAGCATGTAAAATTGTAAATAGAGTAATCTATTAAAATCTATTAGTAGTAGATAATCTCGTCTTTAGGATTCAATTTTTTTTTACTTAAATGTGGAAGACATTTTGAAAGTTCAATTCACTTTTATCTTGTTATATACAACCTTTTGAAGGTGCATATATTATTTTTCAAACGCTAAAGTTTCCTTTGTTCTGTGAAATAGGGACACTTTTGCTTTTTATATAGTTATCCGTGTACGTTACAAGTAACCTCGTATAAAGGTATTAACTGTATTATGCATAAAATTCCACTTTTGTTACCAAGCAAGGCTTGACCTAGTGGTAAAGATTTGGCCTCATGACTTCAAGGTCATGGGATCAAATCCCACTAGGGGCTCTTTGGGGGTGAGGTTTCCCTTACCATCCCCCTCCCTCCAAAGAGTCTGACCTGCAAACCTGGCTGGTTGTACCTGTGCGAGGTGCCAGTTCAGTAGGGTCCTTCATCTTACCAACTTAAAAAAAAAATTCCACTTTTGTTATCCTCTATTCTTTTACCACTATCATCATTTAATCAATACTCCGATCCATCCGTCTTCTTTTTAATTGCTACATTGTGTTATGCACAAGTGTTTAGGCAATGTCACTTTCAAACTTTTTGGATGATACTTTTTGACTCATTTAATATAAAATAATGGGGAAAAGTGAAAAATTAGTACTTATTAGGGGAAAAAGAGAAAAACAAATATAACAGTATAACTTTTTAGTGTGCCAAGTACCTCAAATAAGGAAAGTTTAAACAATGTAACAATTAAAAAGAAACAACCATTTAAAGAAAATGTAGCAATTAAAAAGAAACGTTTGAGTAATTTCAAACACCCCTCAGAAACAATCAATAATCTGAAACGAAAATTATGTACCAAAAAAATGTTGCTCCTAAGATGAGTCAAGTCATTCCAATCATCCCCTTAAAAAACTCACTCCAATATTATATTTAAATTGGTATTGCTTTGAAGATTATAAGATACTCCTTGTGTATTTTTTTTTTTTTTTTTTTTTTTACTTTTGCGCAGTCTCCAATATACATATTTGACCGTTGATATATCTAAGTAGGTATTGATAAACATTATAAAGATTTGATATTTCTAAACTACACATCGAGACAATTAACGGAATCTCACATGACTATATCTTTTTATATATAAAAATCACTAAAGATACTCAAAATTTTCTAGATGTGACTTGAATATTTCAAGTTAACAAGATAAAAGAAAAGGAGATAGCTAGGTTACATAGTCATCATGACATAGAGCATGACGTAAGTGATCACTTGTCCATCAGGTAATGTTGCATTTTGTTGTTACTCCAATTGTTGCTCCAAGTTCCACAATAATAGATGCTACCTGAAACTTGGGATCATCCGAATTTCCCGCGGAAGTCTATTAGTAGAGAATGCTGATTTTGATATTCTTAATTAGAAAGTGATCATAGTAACACATGCTTTTCAGCGAGACGAGCACTTCAATTGAATTGATTCTATTCTAAATTAATGCAATTACGCATGTGCCTTCCGGAAGTTCTATGGAGTGTCTTTGTACGTCTCCTGCTCTTTTAAGATGGAATTTTAACTCCACTTGAAAAAAAAATGCAAGATGGAATTTTAACTAAACTACTATCCCCTACTGCTAACACAATAACACTATTGTGATGAGTGATATATCTCCATTTTTTGCTGTGTCCTCTTTCACTTGTTCCATCATGTAAGATAATATTATTATATCACATCAAAACAAAGTTAATAATAGACAAAATTAATAGGATCAAATCAAATGGTGGTAAATGTGAGTAATATAGTGCTTCATTTGCAGACACTTCTGGTTTCTTTTGCTAATTGAAAGTGAAAGTTTAATAATATAAGTGCATTGTTCGAATTGTTTCTTTCTGTTTACAACTAAAGGTAAGGAAAAAGAAAAACATACGAGATCCTCCTCTTGACGAGAATTCCTAACGCGTCATGAAACAAGGATATAGCATAAACTAAAATTATGATATAGATTAATAGCAATTAAATAAAGAGTCAACTAGTTGTCCCTCAATTTGTAATATAATTTGTCGCTATATGCTTGATTTTCGATTGTAGAAAATCTTCAGTATAACATGAATATATGTGATGGTAGCTATTTCCCGAGGCTAGCAAATCACATGGTTAGAAATAATAGACAAAAGTCACTAGTCACTAAAGTCACTAGTTGTATTTTGTATATACTTGTTACTTAGGATTGAGCTCACTCGAAGAGGAAAACCCAAGGTTCTTTGTCACACTTGAAGTTGTCACTACCAGCCATCTAGTCTAACTGTCGAAGACAAACTAATCAAAGCCCCAAGTCCAGGTACACCAGGAAGTCAGTAAACGCTTAATATCTTATTGCCTTTGTTTTTGTTTGTTTGAAATCCTTTTGAAAGGGAAAATTCAAAATTCCAATGTGTGGGTACTATACTACTATAAACCGTGATGTAATGATTAGCGCAAGATGACCTCATAAGTCATAACGTCCTCGTCTAAAATAGGTGAAGGAAAAGTAAGATACGGTTAAAGCCTTTATCGCAAAGGCAAAAATCAAATCACCAATCAGGAAACATATTCTGATTTTCCTAGATTTTTGCATTCGCTTATATTATAAAATGGTATTTTCGCAAAGAAGGTGAAAATTAGTATTGTTATAGGCTAATAGCACATTATGAGGTCGTTTGGTTCACCTCAAATTTCACTGGAATTTGGATTTTCTAGGAAGTACAAAATAGGATATTTGTTTGGTATGTAGGAAATAGGGAATTCATGAAAAATATGTAGGAAATATTTTCAATGAATTCGATTCAATTGGAAATAGAATTGTTCAATTGGTTAATTCAATTCGATTCTCGATTCGGTTCGAAATGAAATAATCATTACTATTAATTAGTTATAATTTAATTGATTGTTGAAATTTCACTCAACCCTTAATCACCAACCCCCTTGGTGATTATAAATTCCTGTGTCAATTATAAATTCCTATATTTAACCAAACACCCAAAGCCATTTCCTAGGAAATTGACTAGGGAATTTACTTCCCATGAAATAAGACTTCCCATGGAAAGTAAGTTCCAACGGTAACCAAACGAGTCCTAAGTGCCAATAACTAAACAAATTCTAGTATCATTTAAATATTTCTAGTATCGGTACAAAATTTTAAACAAATTGGTAATATAAGAGCGTTTTTTAGTACCACTTTAAACCATTTCTAGCACCAATCAAACCTTTCGAGATACCAATATACAAAAAAAAAAGTGATACCATTAGAACATTTTTAGTACTGTTAGAACATTTTAGTTACAACTTACAACTAAAAAGCTTCTAGTACCAAATAACTCCTTCCAAGCATGAAACTTCCAACCACAATTAAAAGAATGAGTTTATATTTACTTATTACTCTCTTAGATTTTTTTTTTGGACATTTACTTTTGCATATGGACCAAGAAAAAAGTGCAAAAGGTAAACATTGATAGTAAATGTAAGACAAAAGAAAAAAACAAGAGAGAAAAGGTGGGCTGACGTATTATAAAAGGACAAAGGGTCATAAGTCCCAACTAAAAAGACACCCCTAAAAGACAAAATGTCTCAATTAATAAAAAATTGAGGGAGTAGTTTCAAGTAAACACTATTGTTAGTGATGATTGGGAGTTTCTCCTTTGATAATCATCATGTTCAATGCATAACCAAGAAGGTTTATTAGCAACTAAAGTATTCACATCGCCTCGTTGACACTAGTTAAGAATGCTCGAAATGAAACCACTAATCAAATTCAGAAATCCTTACCATTAATTTGTTACTTTTATCTTAAAGCTAGTCTTACTATCAAATGATCTGGTCGAACTTTTTTGTCAAATCAATTAAATATTTGTATATTTTGCTTAAATTTGAATTTCTTGTTCATTATTATTAGAAATTTTAGGAGCTTTTGTATAATATTATCATATACTACCATTATTTTTATATATGTACTGTGTTTATTATATTTTCTTCAAATTAATGTCTAATCTAAATCGTCAAACTATCTGATAGTACAGGAACTTGTAAAAACTATGAGCTCTTCGACAATGGTTGATCTAAATATATTTTCAAGAGAGTGTACTATAATATTTGATAGAACTATGCCAAACAATAGAATCACTAGGTAATTATCATGATATTTTAATGGGTGGAAAAAAGTTTCGCTGAAGACGGGAAATTGTCCTGTCAGAGATGGAACATTTTCCTCTCTAAAGAAGGAACGCCGCATATGTTCTTTTCTATCCTTTGCAATTTGCATTCCTCTTCTCTTTTCCCATTCATCATATCCTCTATATTTAATTTATTTTCTCTCTAACTTTTTTTTATCTCTATTATATAAGTGAAGGGGAGGAATATGATGTCCCCTTACAAAATGTTTTATATACCCTTAATGAATTTAAATTGTCATATATATTAAATAATATTTTATTCTTCCTACTTGCCATATATATTGAACAAGTTAACATTGGAATTGAATTTGAAATTTCAATTAAATATTATATTAAGGAGAATGATTTCCTCTTCTTACATATGTGTGAAAAACTTTGATCAGAAATTAGATTGACAATATAATTAACTTGATTGCCACAATCAAAAGAAAACTAAAAAAAATTGAATTTCATATTTATAATTATACTAATAATATTTTAAAACCTAAATGTTGATTATTATTCGTTAATCTCTTTTATATAAATCAAATTCTTCCACTTTATTACGGAGTAATATTCAACGATTGAACTTGATACACACATTCTTCCACTTTATTTGAGCTCAAGCTTTCTTCCACTTTATTAATATTCAGCTATTGAACCTGAATAATGATGAACAAGTACCTAAAAAACCAACGAAACATTGATTTAAGAAAAACATATTAAAAAATTTAAAAATAATTATAAATGTCTGTTCGAATCATTTTTTTTGTAACACTGATAAATAACTAAAGGAGAAAAAAACATTAATATATATGACACGCACGCATAGCGTGCAAAAAATGCTAGTAAGAACTGTTTTAAGCAAACTTCACACTAAGGCTAATTTGCTTGTAGAGGGGGATGACAATTAACTTGTGATATAAAATAAGTTACGTGAAATAAAGCGCGAAAAATAGTAAAGGACACAAGACAATTTTTTATGTGAAAAACCCTTAGAAAATAGGGAAAAACCACAGGAGGATTGGTATCCTGCCAATTCACTAAGTATGCTCGAGCTTGCGTATGAGTACAAGAAAGTAGCAAAGCTAAAGAGTAAGTAATGATAGCAGTGAGTGTGAGATGATTTACAATGCGAGCTGATGAAATATTTATACTAAAACTAATATGAATGTTGCATTTTTAACTGTTTATTATTCTTTGGATCATAATTGGCCTTAGATCCTATTCTCAAGGGATCATGGAGTATCTTCTCAAATGCGGTTGTAATTGTGCTCCATTTCTTCTTCAATGCAGCGCGCTT
The DNA here is from genome assembly GCA_947646795.1 of Beta lomatogona. Lineage (NCBI taxonomy): Eukaryota > Viridiplantae > Streptophyta > Magnoliopsida > Caryophyllales > Amaranthaceae > Beta > Beta lomatogona. The sequence continues at coordinate 271,260 of CANSNZ010000029.1, read as the reverse complement.
CTCCTAAATTTAGGAAGTCCTCAACTGCTTGACATGTCAGCGATCCTCTCTTTCTTTATTCATTCAAACACCTGCTGCCACCTGGCTGTGCAAACTAACACAAATTACTCGAGTAACTTGCTGCCACGTAGGACAAAAACTGACCCCTAACAAGAACCAAATAAAGAAAAACTTATTTTAATGTTCGGTTTTTTCACCATATACCCCTGACAAATTTTTTTTGCACCATATACCCTTTCAACTTTTGAAATGCACCATATACCCCTCACTTTTTAAAAAATACATCCACTTACCCTTAATGACTAACGGTGTTAGACTTCCGTTAGTCATTAACCCCTAAACCCCCCTCTAACCCTAATTCCCCCTCTAAACCTAATTAACTAACCTAAACCTAACCCCTAACCCTAACCCTAACCCCTAATCTAATACCCTAACTCTAACCACCCAACCACCACCCCCTCCCCTAACCCCACCCACTCCTTCCACCCCACCCCATCCCCTCACCACCCCCAAAGCCCCTCTCCCCCTCCGATCCCCCCTCCCCACCACCCCCCGAAGCCCCCTCCCCTTCCCTTGCATCCCCGCAGCCCGCCTCCCCCCGGATCCCGCAACCCCCACCCCATCCCCCCCCCCAAATTCCCGCAGCCAGGCCCCTCCCACGCATCCCCGCAGCCCCTCCCCTTCCCCTTCCCCTTCCCACGCATCCTAAGCCCCGCAGAATTTTCGAACCCAGAATCTTCGAACCCAGATTTGAAGAACCCAAAATTTTCGAACCCAGATTTGAAGAACCCACCTCCCCTCCCCACCTGCAGTCGTGCGATTAAATCTCTCTCTCTTTTTATCTCCTTCTCTCTTTTCTTCTTCGATGAATTAATCGTCGATTTTCGGTCATCCGATCGCTCCTTCAAGGTGCAACAATGGCGGAAGAACTCGCGAAACTTGTCGAAGATGTATCATCTGCTCAAAGTGATCTATCTTTGAGACTTCGAACTTCCAGTTCACTGAAATTAGGGTTGCACCACTTCTATTCTATCCTCAATTACAGTGTTGAGCGATCGATGGCGAAAATGAAGCTGATTTTGATGATAATGCGCAGAAGTTAGGGTTTCAATGTTGGAGCCTTTCTCAGATTCATTATGTTTGTTCTGTTGCACTTTTCAGCAGGGGAAGGGGAGGGGAGGTGGGTTCGCGCAGCAGGGGAAGGGGAGGGGGAGGGAGTCACGGGGGAAGGGGATGGGGTGGTGGTGGTGACGGAGTGGTGGTGAAGGGGGTGGCGTGAGGGGGTGGTGGTGCGGTGGGGTAAGGGGGTGGGGGTCTGGGGGAGGGGTGGTTAGGGTTAGGGCCCAAGTTAGTGTGTTAGATTAGGGTTAGGGTTAGGATTAAGGTTTGATTTAGGTTAGTTAAATAGGGTTAGGGGAGGATTAGACCCTAATGACTAACGGAAGTCTAACACCGTTAGTCAGAAGGGTAAGTCGATGTATTTTTTGAAAGGTGGGGGGTATATGGTGCATTTCAAAAGTTGAAAGGGTATATGGTGCAAAAAAAAATTTGTCAGGGGTATATGGTGAAAAAACCGTTTAATGTTTTAATTTGTTCTTAATTAAAAAAAAAACTCCATAAAATATTTGTTTTCATTGAAAATGATTTGCATTCAATTATACAAATTAAAGCCAAACTCATTTCTTAACAAAACTTCAATTATGACTGTTTGCCTAACAATACGATTTTTTTGAGGTGTCGTCTTATGTATTGATGGACTCTATTTCCATGAATTAATATTAACATATGCACCTCTTTTTCCCCTAAAAAAAAGTATGGACACGACCTAACACGCTACTGGGCGTATCTGTATTCGGTAAGGTATTGAGTACGGGTACAAGTGGAGCTCCCATGAATTTGTGTTCAAGCACATGAAAAAGTTGTGTCCGAGTTTTTTTTTCCCATTATTTAGACACTTGGACATGCCACACGGGTGATATCTTAAGGTGACATAGGCACATAGCTTTGTTTGCTTAATTTTGGGACACGCTCCATCGTATTTTGTATGCTTTTTTGTTTGGTAAGGAGAAACCTTGATAAGTTTGGGGGGAGTAAAGGGGATTCCAATTTGTCAAGGGTGAGAATCGATCCCAACACCTCTTGGAATTGAGAGAGATGCTCTAAACACTGAGCTATCCCTCACTTTCATCATAACCATCTCCGTATATTAGTTAATTATCCCCTTCTTGAGTCTTGGCTATTGAGGATTCTTATACTTTCTTTCTATTTCTTCATGTTTTAGAGTTATTTGGTTTTATGATTAGTAAAAAATAAATGTTGCTTAGCTTGGTTATATGATTTATAAAGATTAGTCCTTTGTTTTGTTCATATGCTACGATATTCTCTATATTCAATTTGATTTTGCTAAATTTTTTGGGATGATTAGATGCCATTCTTAGAGTTAATCATTGAGTATCTTATAAAATTTCATACTTTCGAAATACTATATATATATATATATATATATATATATATATATATATATATATATATATATATATATATATATACGATTTGAAAATTCTCGTACTCATGTCCCCTACTATTGTTCGACCTTTTCTTGTATTCATTTTGTATTTGTATTCGCTCTCGTTTTGTCGTTCATATCCTAGCTGATCATAATAAAGCGCTAAGGCGAGCAAGAACATATGTTTAAATTTTTTGAAAAACATACTCTTGAAAAAGTTAAACTATAATATTGCATCGGATTGTTATGTACAAATTCTTCTTGATCTTATATTAAACAACAAAGCAAAAGAAAATATTGTAATATACTTCCTCTGTTTTTAACAGATGCATCATGCTGGCTAAGCAAACTTGCGTGCCAATATACAATTTTGGCCATTAATTAATAATATCTATCTTTATATATCAAATGTGGTTAAAATTAATTTATAAATATTATAAAAAAAAATCAATATATTGCATCTACTAAGAAAAGGAACTATAAGAAAATTTTATTATACTCAACTCATCTTGTTAGCTTTCTATTACTTAAAATAGTAATGGGGAAATTTTTGACACACTTACATAACAATATGATATGAAAACTTCTAAATACAAATTAAATTTTTTGTTGACTTGGCCACCATAATCATAAATTTCCTTATAAAGAACCACGTTGGTCCATCATCCACATCACCCTGACACTCTCTCATATTACGCCTTTTAATCGTACCCTCCTCTAATTCAAAAGATAAGCTAAGTAATTATAACGGCAAGCATAAAGCAATGTGCTTTAACAAATATTTTCCCCTCGTGAACCAACCAAGAATGAAGGAGGAATCAATAAAAAGATGATGATTGATGACAACATAACATAAAGATGATGATTGATGACAACATAACATAAAGGGTTTTTTGTGAGAAAGTAACTAATAAAACACAAGTTTTGTAGGGAATGACCTAATAAAAAAAAATTGTCTAAAAAGACCTACTTCCTCCGTTCCATTTTAAATGAAACACTTACTATTTTAGGCATTTCAAAATAAGTGAAACGTTACCTTATTTGGTATTCACTTCTCTCTATCTCTCTCCTCATCACATGGGTCCCTTCTTTTTTTTCTCTCTATCTCTCTCCTATTCTAAATCCCCGTGCCAAGGCCCTACGTTTCATTTAAAATGGAACGGAGGAAGTATTAAAATAATTCCGGTTGTTAATAACAACCATTTTATGAATTTCAGGTCAAAACACCAAATTTCAGCGTTAACTTTTTTTTTTAACTCCAATTGACTCTTTCAATTCTTTCTTTCTGTCTTACAGCTCACCGCTCTAAGCTCAACTGCAGTTCAACGCCGGAATAAGGTGTTTTGGCCTGAAATTCATAAAATGGTTGTTATTAACAAGCGAAAGTATTTTAATTGGTCTTTTTAGACAAAAAAAAATTTATTAGGTCATTCCCTACAAAACTTGTGTTTTATTAGATACTTTTTGACAAAAAAACCCTAACATAAAAGAGAGGGGCTAGGTGGGAGGGAGAGAGTGGCGTGGACGACGGGCGTGTGTTTTGGCCAAAAAACAAAACACAGAATGAAAGTGAGGATAGGTGAGAATGCACCATTTTGCGAATGAGGGCAAGGGACCCTACTAATTTTGAACAAAGCTTAAATTTAAAATCACTTTGAAATAAAATGCAATAATATCTCAAATATTTGTTTAAGCTTCAATATTATTTGTTCACATGATTGATGATTCTAAACACATTTTAGTGTTGATTTATACCTTTTTTTGTTATCATCATTATCTTAAATGATATTATATTTCTTTGAAAAATGGACTTTATGTCTTATGCTACTTTTTACTTTTTCTTTCTTTTCATGTATAATAAAGATTAGGTTATTGTTGTATATTCCTCAACGTGTTTACATGTTTAAACACATCAGTAATCTCTAGTAGCTTCTTGAAGATCGACATGCTAGAGCTTATACAGTAGCTTAATTAGTGGAGTGATATGATGGGAGTAGTTAAACTTTTAACCCTACGAAATTATATATAAAAGCTCAGATCCAGTTGTTAATAAATTATATGTGCTCAAAGCCTCAACTTTTGGTATGTGAGAATGAGAGTTTAATGATAACATTAATTACTATGAAATTGACAGTGAATTGGTTGAAAAAACTTAATCTTGGGATTCATTTATTTCCCATCCACCTAAACAAACATGAGAATTACCATTTGGCAAAATTCCAATCCCAACTCTACTACCATGAAATTAAACGACCACCCTATTAACTAGTAATAAAAATAACTAGGTTAGGTTTCGGTTACTTTAAAAAAAGATAACTAGGTTAAAGTAGTGTTTCTTGCATGCAAATTTATTAGAAAGTTAGAAAATCTATTTCTTTTTAGTATTAGGTTTTATTTCCATCTGAAACCTTTTGAAAAAATTAAGGCTTTTCAGTTCCCACACTTTATTAAAGAATTATAAAAATTACTTAAATTATTGATTATTAAATGATAATAATCCTAATCATTGAAACGTACTATATGATTGTTTTGAATATACACTTTATTTCACAATAACAGACCTACTCTTCTTTACGGTGGAATATGAGGTGAATTTTGCTTACTTGGCACATACATTTTTTTTTTGAGGGGATACTTGGCACACACATAATAAAGTTTAAATGAAGCTAAGAATCATTATGTATTGTATGTGCGCAACTTTTTTTTATAGAAAAAGAAGATATATGCTCATCGGTCACCACAACCATTAATCTATTATATACTTATATTAGCGTTTTTTGCACTTTAGGCATGTGTGTCATATTCATTTTTTTATCTCAATTAGTTATTCATCAGTGTCACAATGATATTGATTCGAACAGACGTTTATAATTATTTTTAATCTTTTAAATATGTTTTTTTTAAATCAATGTTTCGTTGGTTTTTTTAGTTATTTGTTTATCATTATTCAAATATAGAATTGAGAAAAGGAAATATAAAACAGAAAAAAAATTTATGCTCAAATAAAGTGGTCGCATCTCGCATGCGAGAGCACGCACCACAGCTAATTAACCATAGTGAAAAAATTAGAAAATAGTATATATTTTGGTCTAATCATGTGTTACGTAACCAAAGTTCACCTATAATATAAGGAAAATGGATTTGTTGTCTAATGACGGATACAAGGAAAATATTATAACGGGGTCACTTTTTAACATCAAAACTAGTATTTGGGCTCGAGCGTTGCCCCGGGTGGTATTTTTTTTCAAACTTGATATGCATTTTTTTCCATTCGCATTGAAATATAATAAAGAAAACTCAACATTTCAAAGGTACAAATATAATAATGTGGACATTTAAAGCATGATTGAAAGTTAGTTTAAATGGTAATTGTGCTAAGTATAATAACTAGATGTCACGGGTTCAAATCTTATTGCAAGCCAATTTAAATTTGTTAGTTGACATAATATATGTACACAAACAAGAAATTGGAAAGGCAAACAATAAAAGTTCCTTTTCTTTAATTTCAAGATTCCTAGAAAATAGGAAACCTATGGCTATTAATTAGCTAGCTAAACGCTTCTATATGGGCCGGGTTCTGTCACTTTCGACTCTTAGTGGAATCCTTTCAACTATAATGGCCATAGATATCCTAGAAAATAACATATTAACAATCTTTCAAGGACATGCTAAAAAAAGAAAAGGGGACTTCCTTTGTCTTGTTGATTACACCCTCCGTTTCAAATTATAAGGCATATAAACCACTTTTACGCATTCAGAATTTAGTTAGTTTTGGTTAGATTTGCATAGGTAATAAGAATTGACATTAAGTATTGTAGTGATAATAGAAAATAACCTATATCTTATCTTGATAACATAAAGTTGCATTTAATTTCACACTGATAATATAAAATGCCTCATATTTTGAAACAAAAACTTTTAGCTAAAATGTCTTATAATTTGAAACAGAGGGAGTAATTTGTTCAGTGCGTTTTCTATGTGGTTGGTCACACTTTCTGGCTGCGCGGCCGTCAACTCATTTTCAAGAAGCTATATCTCACTCGTTATTCATCGGAATTAAGCTTTTGTTTAGGCGTTGGAAAGCTATCGAGTCACATTTTCATCTCTAATTGAATCTTCCCACAATGTTGAGTATGATGTGAGAAACATCCATTTAAAATTGACCCTTGTGCACAAACCCTTCCAATAATCTTGTTTTTATTGCCTCGATGAACCTTCCTATGCTCAGGTATGTGGGATGATGTTGGAGTCAGCCTATAATAAATAAAAACACAAAAGGGTGCATTACTAGTTCTAAAAGATAGCTAAAATACAAATGAATAAAAGAGCTACTCTTATGAACGAATTATTCGTTTGAATAAATGTGGTTACTCTGACAAATGAGGTTACTCTTAGAATTAAAAAGGTGTTACTCTTATAAACAAATGCGGCTAGTTTTATAACAAGGGGATACTAATCAGTTACTCTTATAAAGTACTCCCTCCCTTTTTTTTATTAATTGTTACACTTCACCTTAGGGGAGAACCAACTTTGCAAAAAGCAAGAAAGAAGTACAACCAAAGAAATATTTGGTTTTGGGAAATGTAAAAGAAGTATTAAATATTGTAGGATAGAGAAAAATAGCATAGGTGTGAAGTTTTGGGTGAATTATAAAAATGGGTGCGTGGTAGGGTATATGAGGTAGAAAAATGTAAAAAGTTGATGTACTAGGTTACCATATATATAAGGAAAAGTGAAAGTGTAGCAATTAAATAAAAATGGTTAAAAAGAAAAGCGTAACAATCAAAAAAACGGAGGTAGTTGTATATATGCGTGTTTTTATTTCGCCTACACGGGATGAGCGCGTATTACTGTAAAGGTTTTATTGAAAATTATTTTGAAAGAAGTCGCCAACAATTCTTTTTAGGAAGAATCATAAACCTAATTGGATATGGGAAAACCGTAGGGACAAATTATACAATGTAAATTTCCCCGTCCTAACTCCATAGATGGTCAAAATGAACCAAAGATTGAGTTCAGGGGTTAGGGTACAATATATTCAGGAACTATATTGCCCATTGCTGGCCTCTACTAAATACCGATTCATTACATATTTTATGCCAAAGAATAATCATATAACGTTTTAAACACGCTAAAAATATTTAGTCTAAATTGGTTCAGGAAACACATAAAAAGACTATTTTTAGTGACATGTTATTAGGCAATCAATATTACAGGGAACCTAATAGGTTGTCCAAATTAATCTGATTAATATTAGAACAGTTCTTTAGGTCTTTGATTAACAAAAATAACATGTGGGTGATAAAAGCATTAAAACAAGACAATCATATAATATGAATAGAATGATCAGGCAAGCATATAACAATATATGAAAAGAAATAAAAAGAAGGAAAAAAGGTTTAGAATATACAGTAGAGCGATTTTATATTCAATATCTACATCATGAAATAAATGGTTAGTAACTTCAAAGCAATAAATATAATTGATTATTCAAGGATCCTCAAGATTATACCTATGCGGCTTATATTGAATAGTGCAACGATCTTTAGGCGGAGCAATCGTGGAACCATGATCACAGTATGATCAGGAATAGAAATTGTTTGAAGTATTGAAAGTATTTGAGTGTTTGAGTATTTGGGAATTCGAAGTGTATTGTAGAGGTATCCGTAAGTTTTTGTATGCGTGAAATTATAATATGAAAAGCCGTCCGTAATTCAAGAAATCACGAGTATTTATAGGCAAAAAGGGGCGTGCGCCTCACGCAAGCCCTGCGGCAGGTGCAGACCTACTTGGCAGGCGTAGTGCCACGCGTCAGGGACACAATGGTGTGCCTGACGCAGCCAGTCCAATCAGATTTAAGCACGTGTAACCGCGTTTTTGAAAAGATAGAAAAGAAAGGTTGCGTCTCACACAGGACTTGCGTCAGACGCAGGACTCTGCGTGAGTCACAAATCCACGTGTCAGGCGCTCATTGGCGCGCCTGATGCGATATGGCCAATGTGTTGAACGCACGTGGCGCGCTGAGCGCAGCCGCCGCGTCCGGCGCATATTCGCTTTTGATTCTACGCGTCTTTCGAAGATACTTTTTTATCCCTAAAATCCGAGAATTGAACTTTACGGATTAAAAATCTGATTTTTGATAAAAGCATTATGAAAATATTCATTAAAATAATAAATATTTAATTGGGCTCTTAAAATGGACTTAAAATATTTTATGGGCTTAAAATACAATTAGTTATCATGAACAATTAATAGGGCTTTAGATGTCATTTCAAAACACAATTTTGGAATGGTTCTTTAGATTGCTCTTTTGTTGGGTCGCGCCAACCAATACCGCGGTATGTTTCATCATTAGATCCTTAAATGGGGACACACGATTATGTGTCTACAGTAGTATAAAAAAATGGGGTTACTTTAGAACAAAAGGAAATACTAATCAGATTACTCTTATGAATAATTGGGTCAACTTCAAATGAAAAATTCTCACAACTCACTCAACGTTTTTGGAAGATTCAAGTTGGAGATGAAATTTTGGCTCGATAGCTTTCCAACGATTGGTCAAAAGTTCCATTCCAATGAAAAAGAGTGAGATATGACATTTTGAAAAATGAGCTAACACAAGCACGCGGCCACATATAATAATTTGTGTAATTTGTTACTTTTACCCATTTCCTTTTGAAGATGTCCTTAAAAGATTGTTCAATACATCATTATTTATTTTTATATTTACTATATTTAGTCCTAGAAAGTCTCTTATCAACTCCACCCAAGCAAAATAGAGGGAGTTTGTACTTGGACTAATCATATATACACTTCACTAGTTAAAGATATTATCATCTGATGGCTTAAGGTTGTTATTCCAAGTATTCAAGTTTTGTCTATGAGAAATAACTTCACTTGATATTATTATTCCAAGTATTTTAGTTTCTTTTAGGAGCCTTACACACACTGCACCTACAGGGCTTTCAGTCTCCACCATATTTAAACTTTCTCTCTTGTAGTTAAATTCCAAGAATCCTCTCTAACACACATCATATTCCAATTTTATGAGCTTTTCCCACGTTTTAAACATAGTACTAGCAGGTTCAAAGACTAGTATGTGGCCTCCTTAACATGAAAACAGAGTACTTAATGAAAAATTTAGTTAAAGCATACCACAGTTGTCGGTGGAACAAGCAACGGGAGGAACCGAGTATTCTGACGAGGATGTGATGTCGTGGGCGATGGTGGTATATGTTCGACAAGGAAGAAAAGGAAGATTTCTGGATTTTGGTTTGTAAGTGTTGAGAGCAGGGGAAGTGAGGAAAAAATGCAGGGGGTTTGGATTTTGGTTTGTTGCACTTTGCAATACTTTCTTTTATCAAACCTAAAAAAATAGTTTCGATTGTCCGAACTTAGAAGAACACCATATTATAAAGGAAAAATGGAAAATAATAATCCCACCTTTTGGTGGTCTGCTCAAAATAATCCCACATTAACTTTATATTAGAATAATCCTAACTTTATACCTAATCTGCTGTAAATGGGTTAAGTCACTGGTAACCTATTAACTAGGTAAATTAAACCCTATTTCCCTCCAAAACCCACAGCACATTAACAACCCCTCATTAAACCTTTCTTCTTCCCTTCTGTCAAACACCTCCTCTGTTCCACTGAAACACGAAAAACTTCCATGGAAGGTGGCTTGAGTTCGTGGATTTATGCTGCATAAAGTTTCAAACTTTAGGGTTTCGCGCACCACAACGGATTTCGCATTTTGGGATTGAGGTAAGTTAACAAAATTTTGAAATTGTGCAATTGTAGTCCTTATTTCCCTGAAATTGGTTGCGAAAAACCCTCAAATGTTTGGTGCGCGAAATTACGTTCCATTAGAATCTGGTCTAATTTATGTTAAATGCTTTTTATGTTTGTTGTTTCTGTTATTTGTAATTGTGCCCTAATTCATGCTTTTGCGCTGTTTGTTGTGATTGTTGTTTAGTTTAGCCATGGATGGTGTTACTTTGAAATTTAATCATGGTGGTGTATTCAAAAATTTGAAAAATGGTCATGCATATGTGGGAGGGCAGATTAGGACATTTCTGGTGGACCCTGATGAACTTTGTTTTTGGGATTTAAGAGATTTGGCCAAGAAGTGTGGTAATTATGAGGATATTCAGTCACTGTACTATTTGATGCCTGGGAGGAGCTTAGAAACTGGTTTGAAGAAGGTAGTTGATGATGTTCAGGTTAGGGAAATGGGAGAAATTGTACTGAAGGCAAGGTGCATTGACTTGTATGTAGTTCATAGTGATGTGGACCTTGATTTCCTTAGTGATGAGCCTTTGTCACAAGTTGGTGACAACTCAGCAGCTCAACAACAAAACTCAGTAGCTCAACAACCTAAAGCAGTAGCTCAACAACCTAAACCAAAAAGGCCCAAAAAACTGACTCCCAAGAGGGTTGTTAATGTTCCTATTAGGGTAAGTCCTAGGAGGAAAAACCTTACCCAGGAGTCTGTTGTGGTAAATGATGATACCACAGACTTTCCAAGTGTGGTTATTTTGAGCCAGTCAGAATATTTTGAAGAAATTTCCCAATCAGCATCACATGGTCCCACCTCTAAAGACACCTTTCCACCTAAGAAAGCACTAAAGTCACATGCCAAAAAGCCTACACCAGTCACACCTCCCTTCTCACTTGATAAAATTGCTAAACCTAGATCTGAAACATAGTCAGAAGACCCAAATAACACAACAGCCTTCACTAGGTCAGAAGTTCCTGAGGGTTATGAATGGGAGGATCCAAGACCACTGAGTCCCATTAACTATGATTATCAACCTGATGGGGAGGATGATGATGAGCTTGACCAGGAATATGCACCTTGTGGGGAGGATGATGGTTTAGGAGATGAAAGTGAGGATGATGTGGAGTATGAAGATGAGGAAGATAACCTGGAGTTTGATGTTGAAGATGATTTGGAGCAATTGAAGGACCCCCGAGCAAAATGATGAGTTGGACTCCAAGTGATGATGAGTTAAAGACAAAGAAGGGAAAGGATTAAGGGATTCAACCGAAAGCTTCTTCAAGTAGCTCAACAGCTCAGGCCGATGCTTTTTCAAGGGAAGCTTGGTTCTCAAACAAAAGACACAGTCCCCCGGGCCTAACAGGGTGACTACCACAACGAGAAGAACATGTGTCTGACTATGAGGACTCAGATGAAGAAATCCACACTCCTCCTGCCAGTGATGAAGAGGAGACAGTTCAACGAGAGGAGAGCAAGAAGAAGCCTTCTAGTTGGCAAGGACAACGACTTCACACTTGTTTCGAGTGGAAGGTTGGTCGAGGTTTGGAACAAGGGAGGGTTTCAAAGATGTGGCCAAGTATGGTGTTTTTCGGGCGGGGAACTTACAAATTGTTGTAAGTAACAAAGCAAGGCAAAGAAAGGGTAGGTGTTAGGTGCATTGAAGGTTGTCACTTCAAGCTATATGCATCATGGGACTCTAGAAGAGGGTCATTTGTTGTGAAGACAAGTGGTTAGTGAGCACGGTTGCACAAGAAACATGGACAAGAACAAGCAACCGAAATCCACCTGGCTAGCAGAGCAACCGTTGGAAGTTTTTAAGACAAGGCCACATTGGCGAGCAAAGGAGATTATTGAAACAGCTTAGAAGAGGTTATAGGGTGATCATTAAGAGAGATTTTGCATATAAGGTTAAGTATTATGCTCATAGGAAACTTCATGGGAGCATGAAAGAGCATTACAAGAAGGTGGGAAGGTACTTAGAGGCACTGAAAAACATAGTCCGGTCAAACACTCATTTGGATCTTGTGGCGGTGATGAAGGATGACACTCCACCTATAACTTTCCGAGAGGTTGTATGTTTGTTTTGAAGGGGTCCAAAAGGGGTAGAAAGAGGGGTGTAGGAAAGTAATATGCATAGATGCCTGTTTTTTGAAAACATTCCTTGGGGGCGATTGATGGTGGCAGTAGGAAGAGATGGAAATGATCAAATGTATCCCTAGCATGGGCTGTGGTTGAGGGTGAAAACAACATTTCATGGGAGTGGTTCTTATTGAACTTGCAAAGAAGCTTGGAAATAGGGGATGGGACAGACATTGTGATATTATCAGATGAACATCAGGTATGATCCTTGTCAAATTCTCTTGTATATTCTTTATGTTTTTAATGTGTAGCATGAACTAACATGTCTCTACCTTTGTGTTGTGTTCCATTTGTATCATGTGATAAAGTCCATTGTAACCTGTGATGCATCTGTGCTCCCCAAAGCTGAGCATAGGCACTGTGCTCGTCATATTTTTGCAAATTGGCACAAGAACTACAAAGGGGATGACATGAAGCTCAAGTTCTGGACAATTGCAAAGGCCTACAGTATGGCTGGTTACAAAGATGCTTTGGCAGAATTAGAAAAAGCCAATCCTGCTGCTGCAGCTTCTTTCCAAGCTTACAATCCCAAGCTATTTTGTAGAGCATTCATGAAGACTAATGTCAAAGCAGATGTGATTACAAGCAACATGGCAGAGACCTTTAATGGCTACATAATTCATGCCAGAGCAAAGCATCTGTTGTACATGTTGGAGGATATAAGAGCAGCCTTGATGCAAAGACTTGTGAAAAAAAGACAAGAGCTTGAAAAGTGTTCATCTGACATACTGCCAAGAATTCAACAGAAGCTAGAGAAGGAAAAGGCAGAGGCTGCTATTTGTGAAGTACTGCCCTCCTCTGACATTCTTTTTCAAGTGAATCATTACTTGGACAGCTTGAATGTTAACCTGGAAGCAAGAACATGTACTTGCAGGAAATGGGACCTTAGTGGGATACCATGTTGCCATGCTTGTGCAGCAATATTTTTCATTTACAAGAAGCCTGAGGATTACATTGATGACTGCTACAAGAAAGTGACATACATGAAAGCCTATGCAAACTCCATCCCACCCTTAGGCGGTGAAAGGCACCGGCCGCACAAAGAACCTTATTGTGGACCCACCTCCAATAAAAATAGGGCCTGGAAGGCCTAGAAAGAACAGAAGGAAAGACCCATTTGAGGATCCAAAAAGGCCTGGAAAACTAACCAAGCATGGCTTGGAGATTACATGTAGTGTGTGCAACAACAAAGGACACAATAAAAGGAAGTGTCCCAACAAAGACACAACTATACCAGCAGCACCACAACCAAAAAGACCCAGAGGCAGACCAAGGGCAGATGGACTACCTCCCCAACCAGTTGCTCCTACCCAAACAAGTCACCACACTGCAACAGCTGAACCATCCAGAATTGGGAGAGGTGGAAGAGTTGTGGGCAAAGGTAGGGGAAGAGGTGAAGGGACTAGTGGCAGCAGAGGAGGAAGGGGAAGTAGGGGTGGAGGGAACACCACAGGGGGTAGGGGAAGAGGTGAAGGGACTAGTGGTAGCAGAGGAGGAAGGGGGAGTAGGGGTGGCAGAGGTAGGGCAAGAGGAGGAGTACCACAAGGAGTTGGTGTTCTTGTTCAAACAGATGGCTCTGTAGTTACAAATGTAAGTCATTAAACTTTTGGTTCATGCCCATGCCAAATGTTATGTCCCTTACTGACCTTGTTCTGTCCCTTGCAGGTTCATGGTAGAGGGCCTACTGTGGTTGATGCTAACAGAACCCTAAGAAGTTGGTTTAATTTCAGTCAAGGGTCATCATCAAGTATTGCTCAAAATTAGGGTTGTTGGGCCTTTTTTTGGGTGATTAGTTACACCAACATGGGCTAAGTCTTTGGGTGAATACAAGTCACCAACTGGATCAATTTTTTGGGCTCAACCATGAGATATTTTTTTTTGTCAGTTTTGGTTGAAATTGAACTTAGTCAGTTTTGTATAATGAACTCAATCTTACTTTTTGCTGCCATTGTAATGAACTCATTGTAATGAAATCATTTTATGTTAATGAAAGATGCTTCCTTGTTTCACTTGTTTGTCATTTCACTTGTTTCATTTGTCAACTAGCAAAAAAAAGTGAACTCACAAAGAGGATGATCAAAAGTTGTTATATTATATTGCTGCAATTTACACAAAAAGGGACCATTTCAGCAGCCTAATTCTACCACATAATCCATCATAATCCATCACCCTAGCCAAAACAAAACAAAAAACTAAATCACCCTAGCCATCACCCTAGCCAACACAACAAAAACTACATCACCCACCATCTTCATCCATCACATTACTTGAACAACAATACCATTGCAAAGAAAATCCAAGAAATAAACAAAGCAAACAACAATTTCTTCTCAGTGGTGTTGTTTTTTAACTCAAACATTGTTTCAGTTGTTGCAATGCCCATCTCCTCAACCTCGTCCACCAGCTTGTCCTTATGCATTTTCAACTTCCTCACTTTGTTTCTCATTACATGAAGCTGTTCTTCAAGCTCACATATTGTCCCATCCCTTACAAAAACCGTGTTCTGCAGTTCACGAACATCATCCTCCACATCTGCCCACTTAAAGAACCCACAAGTCCTCTGCAAAATTGGAAATAAACAAATTAGGAAGAACTCTAATTACAATCAAAAAACTTAAAATCAGCCATTCCCACTTACAAAGCCAAGATTCGAACATCCATAAAAGCGTCTCCCTTTGGTTGGTCCTTCCACCCTCACAGTCCCTCGAGGTGCAATTTCTTCATGGAAGCACAACACTTGAACAGGGTGACTAAGTGACCTTGTTGACTTGGACATAGAAGAGGACCCTGAATTTTGGGACGCCATTGAAGCAGCAAATTGAAGGAAGAAGAAATTGAAGGAAGAAGTATAACACCCCCACGACCCCTCCTTATATATACTAGGAGAAATTATGGGAGTTGTTACGCCACGCATGATAATACGTAAGGCTAATCAGAGAATACAGCGGAAGTCTTTTAAAATAACCTGGAAATACTTTAATACAACTGAAATAAGAAAGTATGTAAATGAGTTACAAACTCGGAAACTATTCCATAATAGTCCCGTTTTCAAAACAAGTCAAACCTTGACCCCAATGGTCAAGTAAAATCAAACATACAATTCAAAATAACTCAAATATATAGGAGAGTAATCGTGTACTATAATTCCCATCCGGATGCTTATGATTTCCATGCACATCAAGAACTTGTACCGAAACTTCTCCTCTAAGCTCGCTCGCCAAATGGGTCATCACGGGGTCGTTGAGGAAAAACAACAACCAAAAGAAAACAAGGAAACACATACATCAGCAACGCTGAGTACATAACACTACTAAACTAATGCAAATAATGATGCATGCAATCCTCAAACAACTTCGGCTTGCTCTTCTTGTGACACTACATGCGACAAGCACATGACTGAACTTACTAAATACTTTCTTTTATTATTATTTGGCAATGAACGGGCACCGTCATCCTCTTGGAATCATACGGGCTCCTATTTCTTGTGTAAGAGATCCCACACCTCTTACTAAAGTTCCATGAACTTTAAATAACTTGACTCGAGAAATTAAGCTTGTTAGTAATGAAAGAGGGTGAGAGTGAGCCTCTAGACTCAACATCTCAGAGATACTGAATATGAGTGACGCCTAGTCCACTCAAAGATCTTGATAATTGGAATTCCATAAACTTGCTTGATAAAATAAAAGCATTAGCATCGTCATGCTAAGCTTTATGCAGGAGTGTAGTTTCACACTAACTCCCCCTTATGTTCAATACTCATGGGGGATCCATCCCAAGAGTTTTATTGCCAAATTCCATTATGTGAGACACAATCACAATCATAATACATCTAGCAAATAAATTAATTTCTTATCTTTCTTTAACAGGTGAATGCAACAAATACCATAAATAACTCGATTCTAAATTCTTTGAGACCTTGCTCATCTTATTACTTTAATGACTCCATGAGTCCTTTCTTACTTTCTTAAGGATCCATGATCCAATCAATTGAGTCCTTGCTCAATGATTCAAATACTCGTGAGACCTTGCTCAATAACTTTAAAACTTGTGAGACCTAGCTCAACAAATATATAACTTCTATTGAGACCTTGCTCAATAAAACATGTAACTTCTAATGAGACCTTGCTCAATACAACATATAACTTCTAATGAGACCTTGCTCAATAAAATATTCTCATGCAAGCCCTAGCTTCAAGAATAACATTGAATAACTTTAATCATGCTCAAAAGCAATAATCATCAATCACATGCTTTTCAAATATAGGAATAACTCAAAAGTTCCATTCCTAATCTCCTTTCTAAGTTCTCAACATGTACTCAAACAATTATAAGGCATAAGCCTCTCCTTACTCCTCATGCTCAATAAATAACCTTTAAACACTAAAGTCAAAGGTCATGTGTATGTACCTTGATAACACACAAAATCAACAATTCAAAGGTTTCACTTGCTTTTACTATGCTTGAAACCTATCAAGAACAAAGTACTATTAATTAGTACTTACCAATAACAATTCAAGGCTACTAATAATAAAAATCAGCATTTTAAAATTAATAATAAAGCTGATTTTTCTTTAAAAATGCTTTAAAACTATTTTTGAGTCATAAACTTGAAAACCTTTACTAGTAGGCAAAACCCACTATAATCTAATACTTGAAACCTCATAAAAATCGATAATTTGTTACTTAATTACTGCTGTAAATTATTTAATAAATAATAATTTTTTTTTTTTTTTTTTTTACATGTGGTTCGAAAACCACACAAAAAAAAAAAAAAAAAAAAAAACAACAATCAACCGGCGGCCACCACGAGCACCGCTTGCACCACCACCGCACGGCGGTGGGCGGCGTGCTCGTCGCCCAGCACCACAGCGGGGCCCAGCGCGGCCGTGAGGCGAGCAGGCTGGGCGACGAGCACGCCCGCCCACCGCCGTGCCGGTGGTGGTGCGGCGGTGCTCGTGGTGGCCGCTGATTGTTGTTTGATTGTTGTTTTGTTTTTTTTTTTTTTTTAATTGGTGGTCTTTCGGTAAAAAAGACTAAAACACCCTTACTCATCGAATTACCGAAATACATTTGATGATAAAATTGCGAAACTAATCTTCCTACTAATATAATTAAAACACTTTCTTGAAAAGACTAAAATACTTCTCTCGTGAAAATACTCGATACTCTTCCGGTAAAAATGACCAAAATACCCTTTTGCTCTGAAATACTGAAACTAAATAGCTTTAATAATCCAAAAATGATTAAAACTATTTAATTAAATGTCTTAAAAGTATGGGGGATTACAAGAAGACGGAAATTGAAGAAAGAAGACAGAAATTGAAGAATGAAATTGAAGGAGGAAGAAAGATGATGGAGTTAAATAGAGAG
Organism: Beta lomatogona; assembly: GCA_947646795.1. Classification (NCBI taxonomy): domain Eukaryota; kingdom Viridiplantae; phylum Streptophyta; class Magnoliopsida; order Caryophyllales; family Amaranthaceae; genus Beta; species Beta lomatogona. The sequence goes on along the minus strand of CANSNZ010000029.1, from coordinate 253,462 downwards.
AGAGAGAGAGATGGAACAATCTAAGGTGGGTGGGAGGTAAATGGTTGGTAACGGTAAAATAATGAATGTGAGGGAGATTTTTTTTTAAACAATTTAATAGGAGTTAGTTGTTTCAACAGGTTAAATGAGGGGTGCAACCTAGGTTAGCAGGTAAACATTTCATTTAACCCATTTACAGCAGATTAGGTATAAAGTTAGGATTATTATGATATTAAGTTAATGTGGGATTATTTTGAGCAGACCACCAAAAGGTGGGATTATTATTTTCCATTTTTCCTATTATAAATTACTTTTAGCTTGACACCAATTTGGAAAATATTTTCTTTTCTAATATTACATTATTATTGCTTTGGTTTGTATATGGTCATTTCTTTTTTCAAAACTCATTGTACTTCGTTAGATGAGAGTATTCTCTCAGGAAAAAGGAGTCATATATGGTACTATGGTCTATGCCTCTATGGTAGTAAGTAGCATCAACTTTTCATGAAACACAGGAGAGTTACAAGTTTGACTATAATCAGTAATTTGTACCATCTGAAATTGCAAAATATTCTAGCATCTATATAGAAATAAGAGCAAATTAAAAAAAAAATCTAGATAATCATAATAGTGCTTAAACAGAAACAGTTTCAAAAACATGTGCGTGGAGCATCTGATTTAGGAAGCTCCGCAGTAAGGCGTAACCGCGTAAGCAATAATACTCTGATTACTCTCAGGCACACAGCTCATCTGTACAATATTTTGGCATTCACAGGACCATTTAGGAAACGTCACTGGGTAGATCGAAGATGTTCTAACTGGAGAATTCATAGAAACGACCTCTTTGTTCCACTTTCAACAGTAGGTGTTTACTTATTGCTCATTCTACAAATACGTTTGGTTTAGGGATATACAAGGCTTGATCCCGTAACACATGGGTTCCCATCACCAGGCACTATGAGAATCTCCTAACCTTCTTTTCTCCTTACCTTCATAAAAAGAATTTTAAAAAAATTACCACACTCTCAGAATGTACGTAGTAATGCCAGGAATATGAGGCTCGGACCTGTGACCACGAGAGCCACAGAAGAATGCTCTTACCACTCAAGCTCCCCGACCCTTCGTTGAATAACTGAATGCAGGTAGTAGCATAACTCTCTTGTTGAGTGCCCTCAGCTAGTCAGGCTATGTTTAGTTCACCTGAAATTTTCTGATCTGAACTTATCTGATCTGATCTGAACTTAATTTTTATGATCTGATCTGAACTGATCTGATCTGATCTGATCTGATCTGATCTGAACTGATCTGAACTTATCTTTTAAAAAACATATTATTACTTTGTATTTCATTACTAGTATTACTATTACTATCATTTTATTACTATGCACAACTTTCAATAATAATAATAATAATAATAATAATAATAATAATTAATAATAATAATAATATAAATAATATTATAATCTCTATTATATAGAACCACTTGGTGCCTTTTAGCCAAAATACCCTAATAACTAAACAAAACTAGATTGCTTTATCTTATTTTTTTTTAAAAAAAAATCCCTACAATACAAAAGTACATCTTACATCCGCAAAGTGAAAACTAAAATAGAACAATATTACTTGAATGACGATTAAATTAAAACTTACAAAATCACTACAAGAGTCACGCACGCATCAATACTAGTAATAATAACAATAACAACAACAACAACAACAACAATAATAATAATAATAATAATAATAATAATAATAATAATAATAATAATAATAATAATATAGATAACATAATAATAATAATAATAATATAGATAACATAATAATAATAATAATAATAATAATAATAATAATAACAATAATAATAATTATTATTATTATTATAGCATAAAATTTTTTTTTTTTTTTTTGAAAAAGAGCACATTAGTATATGTACATACAATTAAAAATAAAAGACTAAGGACTCTTGGGTCCAATGGTATGGCTTATTACCTCCCACATGAGAGACCAATGTTCAAATCTTGGTGAAAGCATATATTTCAATATTGTTGTGGGTGGGGGAGGGGCTTGGGGCTTGTTGGGTCTTTAGGTGAGTGACCCTGTGCGAGCGCAGCCCAGAGAAAATTCATCTTACCACGGGATTTCCGAAATAGGCCCAAAAAATTAAAAATAAAAGAACACCCATGTTCAACGTGCGTTAATAATAAGAATTTAGGTAGTAATGAAAAGAGCATATAATGATATTAAAAAAAGAACATATACTGAAAGAGCATACAAGATCTATTTAAAGAACACATTTTAAAAATAAAAGATAGAAGTTATTTTTATATTGATGACATGTTTGGATTTAACTAACAACATGTTCTTTGTCTTTTATTTTTATTATATATATATATATATATATATATATATATATATATATATATATATATATATATATATATATATATATATATATATAATCATATGATCTTGAACAAAATGGTTAAATATTCTTCTTATATCGTTGTCTTGTTCTATATAAACTTTGTTTTTAAAGATAAGTCGAAATCCTTTGTAGGGAAAATTTTGAACGTGATGACAACACCATTAGGTTATCCCATGCTACTAATGCTTTATATAAACTAGTAATATATAATTTATATTATTCTACCAAAATTATTTTAAAAAATAAACATCATATACTATTGTCATGTTCGTTACATGTACAACATCAAAAAGAACATCACATATCAAAATTATTAATTAGAATAAATATAAAAAAGAACACTTACAAATGCCAAAAGAACATTATTCTTCTTGAACACAATAGATTCAAATAGTGATATCAATGACATTTATAATAATAGCAACGACATTAATAATAATTACCAATATTAATAATTAATAAGTACAACAACGACAATAATAATAATCTTTTTGAACAAATGTACTAGTAAATAGTAATATTTATAGGAATAGTAATAGTAATTGTATAAAGTAGTAGTAATAATAATAATAATAATAATAATAATAATAATAATAATAATAATAATTACAATAACAATAATAGCATTAGTAATACTAATAATCATAATAATCAAGATGATAATAATAATAATAATAATAATAATAATAATAATAATAATAATAAGTTATTAAATATAAGCATAATCTAAACTTATCTGATCTGAACTTATCTGATCTGATCTGAACTGAACTTATCTGATCTGAACTTATTTTTTCTGATCTGATCTGGTCTGATCTGATCTGAAATAAGCAAAAATAAAGTGAACTGAACATACCTCAGTCAACAACTTATCATTTAGTAGAGGTCAACAAAGTGCAGAAACTAGGAGCACAATTTAGAAAACAAATCACCACTATCGAGGTAAAACATTACAAAATCCTGTCCTAAGCTAAAACCTGAAATTTAAATTTCTCCATGAAAGAAGAAAAGAATTTAGGAACACACTCGCACAAACAAATGAAACTGATCTCACGTCCTTTCTAAATTTACTAGCTAAAATACATAAGATTCCAGAAGATGAATCTGCATATATACCACAACTATCACAAGCCAATATACACTATAACAACAGACAAGTAGGGAGGAATAACCCCGTGTTAAATAAGTCAACTATAAAAGTCATTGATGATCCAGCAAAATCCAATCAACGTGTGTTCGCAAACAGCCAAACAATCGATCAAGCGTAGGGCTTGGTGGATCTACTAGATCTCCTTCGCCAGACTACGATCCACGTAAAAAGTTCCAGCAACACAGCAATGGCACCCAACACAATAAGAATGCTAACATATGTGGATTTCCATTTCTTTTCAGGATCGAGTATATGTAGACCTTTGAATACATTGATTATCCCAAGGGTAAGGATGGCATATCCAACACCGTGGTGATAGATGTTCCAGTAAAATCTCAACTTGTGCTCTTTCTTCGGTCTTAGAAACAGTGCAAATATCTGCAAGATCAAAGCGGTCCAAAATGAACATAGCCATCCAATGATAAAACAAACTGACAGTCACGCAACAGTTGTTCTTTAGTGGACACATTAAAAGAAGACCAATACTTGTAAGGACCATTTGGTACAACAGTTAGTTATTTCAAGCATCAGATCAAGATTTTTATAAGTTGCAATACCTCGGGGAACTATCTGACACCTAAATAGATTCTTTAACAGCAGCCCTTGGCTACTCTCTTAAGATCAGTATACCATACATAAACCTTTCAATTTCACAATATTAAGATGCATTTAGATCTTCCAAGTACAAGTAGGGGTCAAATAAATGCAGCGTTACCCAATTCACAATGAGATTTCCTACAGATTGGCAGTTCACTACCTAATTTTGTTAAATTAGCATCTAATAATGTTAGATTAGCCTAGAAGTATACCACTTGCAGTTTGTGGGGGGTTAACAGACTAGGAATCATAAATAAATGTAATGTAGTAAAGCAAGAAAAAAATAACCTGTAAAGTAGCTAGTGCAAAGAGGGCAATGCCGATGTAGCGATGGCTCCTGTAAACGATCCCTACCGATTTACTCCCGAGCTGAAGACCGGTGGCCCAGCCCGCAACACCGATAGCATATCCAGATATTTGGCATGAAACATGAACATAAAACCATACAGGATCTGCAGACTCAAATGTTCTCAAGTATCTTGCTATGATAGCTCCAATTGGAAACAATAGTCCCCAACTAATAGCATTCAATATTCCATGAATCTGAAACATAACAAACAAAACCCAGTCCCAAAATGTCAAATTCCAAATCCCAATTACAACAATAATTTAATCCAAAAGAATCACACCAAATAAACATGAAAATATAAACAAAAACCAAAAGGGTAGTTGGTAAGCAACATTCTACAATGCAATTGAAGAAAAAATGGTTCAAGAGTTTCCATTTATGACCATAATTTCATATCTCAATTCCTAAAAATCCAAATTACAACAACAATTTCGCTTCAAAGCAAGCGAAACTATAAATTGCAATTGCTATAATCAATAAAAACAAACAAACAAAAATAGATTACAACTTTTTATTCAAACACTTTCTATCTATCAAACAAAGCATTACAATTTCTTCAAATTCTACCAAAACTTTATTCCACTTCTCTTTCATATATTAACCACTACATAACAATTAAACTATAAGAGTAAGTAACATTAAAACAATTAAGATCCACTAATCATATATTATATTGATATGGGAAAACGAATCAAAATTTTCAGAATCTAACAACAACCCAGATAAGAAAACAAACCAAAAACCAAACCCGAAATAAGAATCAAATAACCCACATTTCTTTTCTTGGTTGCATCATTAGAACTCGAACTATCCGAAGAAGAACTCCCACTTTGACCCGAAACACTCAAATCCAAACTCCCCTTTGACCCGAGATTTTCGGGTTTAAACTCATGTTTCTCAGGAAACCCTTTAGAAACACCGGGACCCACTTGCCAAACATGGTTAATTTTACCATCACCCGGATTCTGAACCGTAGCAAATATGGTAATAGACCCATCACCCGAATTAAAAACAGCCCTTTTATCAGAAACATCAAATGAAAGTTTCCCTTCAACAAGCTCAGAATAAGATGAGATATTTAACGTTTTAACAGACATTAAACCGTCAGAATTTCTGTAAGCGAGAATAGCTTGGGTACCGGCCATGCCGGTGGAAGTGGGGTTAATACCCCAAGCAACCCAACCAGAAGGAGAAGGTGGGGTGGCAGTGAAGGCAATTGAGAGTGACTTGTTGAGACGGTTGTAGGTGAAGTGGAGAGAGGAGGAGAGAGAAGAGAGTTGAGTACATGTTTGGTAGGAAGAAGTGAGTTTTGGGGAAGTGCAAGTTGAGGAGAGAGAAGGAGAGAGAGAAAGTAAAAAGAGGAGAGAGAAAAGTTGGGAGATTTGCAGAAGAGAAGCCATTGTTGAGTTGAGTTGATGAAGTGTGGAGAAGAGTAAAGTTGTGAGGTTGGGAGGTGGAGTTAAATAGGAGAGAGAGAAAATTAGGGAGAGTGATAAGGGGCTAATGAGGATGTGACACATATTAAAGAAATGGAGACAAGAAGTGGGAAAATGTTATGAAAGAAAGAGGGGTATGGTATGGTATGGTATGGTATGGTATGGTATGGGATTTGTCACGCTCATGGGAATGTAATGAGTGAAAAGTTAAAATGTTTTTTGAAAGATTGTTACTACTTTTTTTTATTCTTGGCGTCAATTTTTTTTTACTTTTTGATATGATTTTGCTACTTTGATGAATGTTATCTAGCTTAGTTGGTAAAGTTTTTGTAGAAGTGGTACTTAAGATTTGAAATTGAATCTCGTCTATATCATTGTAGTCTGCATTTACTCGCATATTTGCACATAAAAAATGATTTTGCTATTTTTACAATTTCAATCATGTTAACTTTGGGTAGTTTTATAGGTTTGTTGGTTTACATGGGAATATAGTCTTCCCTGAAAAAGTAAGTTTCAAGTCTATAAGTTTAGATAAATCTAATAAGTTTTCATACAAAGAGTTTTAATAAGTTCAGATGATGAGTTCTTTTTAGATTAGTTTAGGGAAAATAAGGTGAAGGAAATCCATACTAAATTCATATGAGAAAGTATATTTTATGGAAAGTTGATTATTTTACAATATGATTTCTAAAATGTTTTCGTAATATATTTGGTTGACATTTTAAGAAACTCTCAAGGTTCATGAATTTGATTGATCAAGAGGTTGATGAGTAGCCTGAATAACCTTGTGCATGGTTCCAAATGAGCGAAAAATATAGTCTTGAATGTACCACGAGAATGGTACTATCGGGTTAATAATATAATTTGTATTTGGTAGTTTGTTTTTCAGGTTCAATAGAAAATTCTATTTCTAATAAAGTTCTAAAAATCAAAGTTGACCTAGCTGGTTGGAAAATGGAGATTCACCTTCCACCCTTGTGACAAGGATTCGATTCTTGCCCCTTATAAAGTGGAATCTTCAAAATGCACAACTTGTTAAGGATATTCATCTTACTTTTAGAAAAAAAAAATTCAATAAAGTTCTATTTCCTCAACTTTTTTTAGTTCCAACGAAACAACTATATACATAAAAAGCAATTCATATGAAATGTCACCTCCATCTTAGGTGATCAACCAAATGAATATTTAGTGTTAAGTCGTGGTAACAAGTAAAATGGGTAGATAGGAGTTATGTCTCGTATGTAAAAAGGGAGGTTTGAGGGTTAAAAGGAAAAACCGAAAGAGGAGAGGAAGTTGGGGAAAGTATTATAGAACAAGCTTTGTGAAATCGAGGACAAAGTGGCTTTCGATTCCATCATGAGCATGTGGAGTCTTTTAATAAGGTTCTTTATGTCAGCTAAATGATTTGGTTTATAGTCAATATTCCAAAGTCCTAAGAACAATTTGGTGTATAGTCAATATTCCAAAGTCCTTATTGATAAAGGGTCTTAAAAGTTAATATTGCTTATTTTAGATTGTTTCTTCTTACACGCAAATTTGGATGTTGGCTAGGAGAAATAGAGAAAGGCTACACATAAACAAGGTTTATAAGGGGACCACATACACAAGTGATTTCATTGGTTAGAATAAATGGGGTTCAAATTCCACTAAGTTGAAATTTTCATTTGAATTTCAAATCAAAATCTGAAAATTTGATTTTGAATTTCAAATTTGTTGTGGCTCCCAAGGACCTAACCCTTTGAATTTTTTCTCTCTCTCACAATTCTCTCACCTCAGAAAATTACCCTTTCATCTTTCAAACATATTCTCTCTACTAACCGATGCACCACCGGAATTCTTAGCCGGAAAAGTTTGTTCTTGCCGGAAAAATTTTTCTTGCCGGAAATAGAACTCGGACTTTGTAGCCGGAATGTTCGTTGTATTAACATCGGAATTCTTGCCGGAATTAGATCTGGGCCTTTGTAGCCGGAATTTTTTTCGTTTTGTCATCGGATTTGGGATTTCAGATTGAAAGTAGTAACATAATAATTTTTTTAGTATCACAGTATTTTTAGTAGTTACATAATATTTGCTTTCGAATCACACTATTTTTGGTACTTGAATATTCTCTTTCCTCACAATTCTCTCACCTCAGAAAATTACATTTTCCTCTTTCAAACATATTCTCTCTACTAACCGATGCACCACCGGAATTCTTAGCCGAAAAAATTTGTTCTTGCCGGAAATAGAACTCGGACTTTGTAGCTAGAATGTTCGTTGTATTATCATCGGAAGTCTTGCCGGAATTACATCTGGGCCTTTGTAGCCGGAATTTTTTTCGTTTTGTCATCGGATTTGGGATTTCGGATTGAAAGTAGTAACATTTAGTATCACAGTATTTGTAGTAGTAACATAGTATTTGCTTTCGAATCACACTATTTTTAGTACTATCATAATATTTTCTTTCGTATCACAATATTTGGGCATGGAAAAATATTTGTAGTTGTAGGATAACTTTTTCGACCTCTGTTTTTCTATCATATAAATTTTTTTCATTTTAAATTTCTTACTCTCTCTATATTTTAATCTTCCCACAATAAATTGTGAATTTTTTTAATTCAACATCTTGGTCCTAGTTTTTGTACTTAATTTCCTAAAAAACATTGGAGGACAAAGTTGATTATGAATAGATGCAAAAATACTAATATTAATAGTTCTTAATCTTAACATGAAATTAAAGACACATTAATAATAATAAGTTCTATTTCCTAAAAAAAAAAATTAACTTTGGTTCCTAATAATAATAAGCACGCACTTGTCTAATAGTACATATGAACATGACAACAAGACTAGTTTGTTCAATGTGAATAAAACTATCTATTGACTTATTATACATGAATATGAACGATAATTATAAGATTTAATTGAGTTTTTCTCGCTAAAGTAACAATCTCGTTTTATTGGAAATTGATGACTCGTGTTGAGTGAAAGCAAGATTGTTATTAATTAATTGTATATGAATATGAACGGAAACTATAAGATTGAATTTAATCAGTCTACCCTTCCCAACAAACTCGTTTGATCGGAGCTTGATCACTCTTGTTATTTTTTAATTATATATACGACTAATGCTTATACGAACGAAAACTATTTCATCACATTTATTGGATTTAACTAATTGTATATAAATATGAACGAAAATAATAATACTACATTTATTGAATTGAATGAGTCTTGCCCCCGTAACAAAAATTTATAATAGTAGTGTTGCTCACTTTTAAACGATATTCACTTAAATTGTATATATAATTGGTGATGTATGTCACTTTTTTTAACTACAATATTGAATTTAATTAGTTTACCTTTCCTAACAAACTCATTGATCGGAGTTTGATTGCTCGTGTTATTTTTTAATTATATACGACTAATGCTTATGCAAATACGAACAAAAACTATTTGATCAAATTTATTGGATTTAACTTATTGTATACAAATATGAAAGAAATTAATAATACTACATTTATTGAATTCAATGAGTCTCGCGCTCCTTACAAACTTAATCAATCTCTCCCCCATAACAAAATCTTATAAATATGAAAAGCATATCCAAATTTTGTTCGGATTAGAAATTTGAAATCCAAAATTTGTTCATATTGGATTGGACTAGACCCAAGTCCAAACTGTACACCACACTTCCACCCTTAACTAGAGGTGTCAATTCAGTTCAACAGTTTAGTTATGGTTATATCCAAACAGTTCAGTTTATATAAGTTCAGTTTACAAAAGTTATGGTTTTATCCAAACAGTTCAGTTTATCGGACATTCATGACTCTTGTTGAGTAAAACCAATATTGGTCTTGTTTAATTGTATATGAATATGAACGAAAACTATAAGATTGAATTTAATCAGTTTACCCTTCTTAACAAACTCCTTGATCGGTGCTTGATCACTCTTGTTATTTTTTAATTATATACGACTAATGCTTATGTGAATACGAAAGAAAACTATTTGATCACGTTTATTGGATTTAACTAATTGTATATAAATATGACAAAAATAATAATACTACATTTATTGAATTGAATGAGTCTCGCCCTCCTTACAAACATAATCAGTCTCGCCCCCGTAACAAAAATTTATAATAGTGAAGTTGCTCACTTTTAAACGATATTCACCTAAATTGTATATATAATTGGTGATGTATGTAACTTTTTTTAAATAAAACTAATTAATTATAATAAATGCATATATAGAAATAAGTAATTGTTTTTATTTTAACTATTTAATTAGTAACAAAAAGTTATAAATAGAATCTTTATGGTTATAAATTTATTAAACACATTAAATTAGTCCAAATTGAAACTCTTACACTGACGTGGAGGCGAGGCTTAATATATTTAGCGACTAACAATTGAACCAAGATGTTAGGGGGTACCAACATATTTATAAGCGCCCAAAAAATATATTTATTGAAGATTAATTATAAAGAAAAGTAAAGATTATATATAGTATCATTTATATTAAAAAAAAACTTTCCACATTATGTGGAACCTAAACACTACTTAGGTGAGGCAAAGAGTAATCCTTTTCATTTTTAGTATCACAATATTCGTAGTAGTAACATAGTATTTGCTTTGGTATCACACTATTTTTAGTACTAACATAATATTTTCTTTCGTATCACAATATTTGGGCATGGAAAAATATTTGTAGTTGTAGGATAACTTTTTCGACCTTTGTTTTTCTATCATATAAATTTTTTTCATTTTAAATTTCTTACTTTCTCTATATTTTAATTTTCCCACAATAAATTGTGAATTTTTTAAATTCAACATCTTGGTCCTAGTTTTTGTACTTAATATCCTAAAAAACATTGGAGGACAAAGTTGGTTATGAACAGATGCAAAAATACACCTATTGTTTATTGATAACTATTATTTAGATACAAAATATTTGAAATATAAGTCTTTCAAACATTGGAACCCTGGCATAACATGACCTTCACAACAATGAAGTTGTAGGAATTGTTTTTTTTTGCCTTCCTTTATCAGGCCATAATAAACATTTTGAAATACATATTATGCTACCAAAAGTAAACCTATAATTTCAATTATAAATGTCAGTTACCAACACACGTTATTAGGAATAATAATTCTTGATAAACAATTAAAAAATATATTATGTTACTAAAAATAAACTTATAATTCCAATTATAAATGTCAATTACGGACATACACTATTACTAATAATAATTCTTGATAAACATTTAAAATACATATTATGTTACTGAAAATTAACTTATGATTCAATGTCAATTACCAACTCACATTACTAATAATAATAGTTCTTAATCTTAACATGAAATTAAACACACATTAATAATAATAAGTTATATTTCCTCAAAAAAAAAAAAAAATCTAACTTTGGTTCCTAATAATAAGCATACTTGTCTAGTAGTACATATGAACACGACAACAATACTTGTTTGTTCAATGTGAATAAAACTATCTATTGACTTAATGAATATGAACGAGAACTATAAGATTTAATTTAGTTATTCTCGCTAAAGTAACAATCTCGTTTATCGGAGATTGATGCCTCTTGTTGAGTGAAATCAAAATTGTTATTGTTTAATTGTATATGAATATGAACGCAAAATATAATGAATTTAATCAGTTTACCCTTCCTAACAAACACGTTTGATCGGAGCTTGATCACTCTTGTTGTTGTTTAATCGTATACGACTAATGGTTATGTGAATACCAACGAAAACTATTTGATCGAATTTATTGGATTTAACTAATTGTATATAAATATGAACGAAAATAATAATACTACATTTATTGAATTCATGAATGAGTCTTGCCCTCCTAAAACAATCATTAAATCAGAGATTTATCACTCTTGTTCAATGTGAAATCAATAGTGTTATGTATTGTCTAACTGTATGTGAATATGAACGGGAACTGTAAGATTGAACTTATGCAACTTAATTAGTCTCACTTTCCTAAAATATTATTTAGATCGGAGATTGATCACTCATTGTTCAATGTGAATATGAACGAGAAATATAAGATTAACTAGTTATGGACTTATTGTACATAAATATGAACGAGAAATATAATATTGAATTTAATTAGTCGTGCTAAAGCAGCAATCTTGTTTTATCGGATATTAATGACTCTTATTGAGTGAAAGCAATAATATTATTATTAATTAATTGTACATGAATATGAACGAAAATTATAAGATTGAGTTTAATCAGTCTACCCTTCCTAGAAAACACACTAGATCGGAGCTTGATCACTATTGTTATTGTTTAATTGTATACGACTAATGCTTATGTGAATACGAACGGAAATTATTTGATCAAAGTTATTGGATTTAGCTAATTACATATAAATATGAACGAAAATAATAATACTAAATTTTTTGAATTCAATGAGTCTCGCCCTCCTTTCAAACTTAATCAATCTCGTCCCCATAACAAAATTTCACAATAGTTGTGTGGATCACTTTTAAACGATATTCACCTAAACTGTATATATAAATTGGTGACATATGTAATTTTTTTTAAAAGATAAAACTAATTATTTATTATAAAGACATATATAGAAATAAGTTATAAGTTAAGTATTTAATTAGTAACAAAAAGTTATAAATAGAATCTGTATGGTTATAAATTTATTAAACACATTAAATTAGCCCATATAATTTAGGCCACATACACAAGTGATTTCATTGGCTAGAAGAAGTGGAGTCCAAATTCCACTAAGTTGAAATTTTCATTTGAATTTCAAACCAAATCTGAAAATTTGATTTTGAATCTCAAATTTGTTGTGGGTCCTAAGGACTTAACCCCTTGAATTTTGTTCTCTCTCCTCACAATTCTCTCACCTCAGAAAATTACCATTTCCTCTTTCAAACATATTCTCTTTACTAACCGATGCACCACCAGAATTCTTAGCCGGAAAATTTTGTTCTTGCCGGAAAATTCTGTTCTTGCCGGAAATAGAACTCGAACTTTGTAGCCGGAATGTTCGTTGTATTATCATCGGAAGTCATGCCGGAATTAGATCTGGGCCATTGTAACAGGAATTTTTTTCGTTTTGTCATCGGATTTGGGATTTCGGATTGAAAGTAGTAACATAATAATTTTTTTAGTATCACAGTATTTTCAGTAGTAACATAGTATTTGCTTTCGAATCACACTATTTTTAGTACTTGAATTTTTTCTCTCTCCTCAAAATTCTCTCACCTCAGAAAATTACCCGTTCCTCTTTCAAACATATTGTCTCTACTAACTAATGCACCACTGAAATTCTTAGCAGAAAAATTTTGTTCTTGCTGGAAATAGAACTCGGACTTTGTAGCCGGAATGTTCGTTGTATTATCATCGGAAGTCTTGTCGGAATTAGATCTGGGCCTTTGTAGCCGGAATTTTTTCGTTTTGTCATCGGTTTTGGGATTTCGGATTGAAAGTACTAACATAATAATTTTTTTTGTATAACAGCATTTTTAGTAGTAACATAGTATTTGCTTTCGAATCAAACTATTTTTAGTACTAACATAATATTTTCTTTCGTATCACAATATTTGGGCATGGAAAAATATTTGTAGTTATAGTATAACTTTTTCGACCTCTGTTTTTCTATCATATAAATTTTTTTCATTTTAAATTTCTTACTCTCTCTATATTTTAATTTTCCCACAATAAATTGTGAATTTTTTTAATTCAACATCTTGGTCCTAATTTGTGTACTTAATTTCCTAAAAAACATTGGAGGACAAAGTTGATTATGAATAGATTCAAAAATACTAATAATAATAGTTCTTAATCTTAACATGAAATTAAACACATATTAATAATAATAAGTTCTATTTCCTAAAAAAAAAATTTAACTTTGGTTCCTAATAATAAGCACACACTTACTCCCTCCGTTTCATTTTAATTTACTCACTTTTATTTTGGGGGAGAACCAAGGATAAAGTGCAAAAGTATGAGAGATAAATTGAAAAGGTGGAGAGAGAAATTAAAAAGTGGATTAAAGTATTAAAACGTGGATGACATGGGTGGAAAAAGAGGAGAAAGTAGATGTGACATGTTACGAAAAATAGAAAAAGCAACAGTGTGTAGATTAAAAAGAAACGGACCAAAAAGGAAAGTGTGAAGATTAAAAAGAAACGGAGGGAGTATCTAATAGTACATATGAACATGACAACAAGACTAGTTTGTTCAATGTGAATAAAACTATCTATTGACTTATTATATATGAATATGAACGAGAACTATAAGATTTAATTGAGTTATTCTAGCTAAAGTAACAATCTCGTTTTATTGGAAATTGATGACTCTTGTTGAGTGAAATTAAAGCAATATCGTTATTAATTAATTGTATATGATTATGAACGAAAACTATAAGATTGAATTTAATCAGTCTACCCTTCCTAACAAACTCGTTTGATCGGAGCTTGATCACTCTTGTTATTGTTTAATCGTATACGACTAATGGTTATGTGAATACGAACGAAAACTATTTGATCGAATTTATTGGATTTAACTAATTGTATATAAATATGAACGAAAATAATAATACTACATTTATTGAATTCATGAATGAGTCTTGCCCTCCTAAAACAATCATTAAATCGGAGATTGATCACTCTTGTTCAATGTGAAATCAAAAGTGCTATGTATTGACTAACTGTATATGAAGATGAACGAGAATTATAAGATTGAACTTTTCAAATTTAATTAGTCTCGCCCACCTAAAAATATTAAATAGATCGGCGATTGATCACTCTTTGTTCAATGTGAATATATAATATTATTTTTGGGCTTATTGTACATGAATATGAATGAGAACTATAAGATTGAATTTAATTAGTCTCGCTAAGGTAACAATCTCGTTTTATCGGAGATTGATGACTCTTGTTGAGTGAAATCAATATTGGTGTTGTTTAATTGTATATGAATATGAACTAAAACTATAAGATTGAATTTAATCAGTTTACCCTTCTTAACAAACTCGTTGATCGGAGCTTGATCACTCTTGTTATTTATTAATTATATACGACTAATGCTCATGTGAATACGAACGAAAAATATTTGATCACGTTTATTGGATTCAACTAATTGTATATAAATATGAACGAAAATAATAATACTACATTTATTGAATTGAATGAATCTCGCCCTCCTTACAAATATAATCAATCTCGCCCCCGTAACAAAAATTTAAAATAGTGGTGTTGCTTACTTTTAAACGATATTCACCTAAATTGCATATATAATTGGTGATGTATGTCCCTTTTTTTAACTATAAGATTGAATTTAATTAGTTTACCTTTCCTAACAAGCCTTAACTTAGCTTTTTAATTTGGTAAGTGCGATTTTCTCTCTCCTCCATTTTTGCTCCAAATTTGAGCTCTTAACTTAGCTTTTTCAATTGAAGATCTAGTGTTTTTAATGCGAAAAATTTGATTTTGATTTTGTTAATGGCTATTAATTACAATCGTCGAGGAGAAACACCAAAGAGCTGAGGGCCTAAGGAAGAGACCGTTACTCTTGGCCCTGCTGTTAAAAACACTATGGAGAACACGTTTTCGGTGTTGCGCACATTTTGCCTCTTTCAATGATACTTTCATTGTAAGTGATTATTTTTTTTCTATGTTTTTTATTTGAGTGATGTTTGAATCGTTTTGTATAATGCTGTGTTTTTTTTTGATGAATTGCAGCATTTGACTGATTTATCTAGAAGAGAAACTCTTGTTCGTATTACAGGTAAATTTATTGTCTTGTTTATTAATTAGTAGTTATTTTGATTGAATTTGTTGTTGATTAGGGTTTTTCCGATGCAGTTGTTTATTTTGGTTTCAATAATTTTTTTTTCAGTTGTTTGAATTTAGCTAAGTTGATTTGTATAACAAGGTATTAATTTTCATTTGAAGGTCGTTGATCATATCTTAAAAAACCTATATACGTCACCTGATCGTTGGACTTACCTAGCAATTCAATTTGATTACCAATTTTAATTTTTATTTACATGTTAATTTATGCAGAAGAAATTTTAATGTGGTTGATGTTTTTATTTTTATCTCTTGGTTTCTCTAGTAATTGTCTGGGCAAGATAAATGACTGATGGTGTTTTATCCACTCCTCCAACAAGCAAGCTGTAAGCTTAGCTTCCTTGTCGAGCAAGTAAATTAGTATCTTGAGTGTTCTTCAGCTGGAGATTTGTGCAACGATGTCTGAATCCGCTTAGTCTTTAGCCTTGGCTTTGCTCCCGAACCTGCAAAAAGGGACCTACCCTGGAGGTTTGGGTGGTGGTTCCCCCTCCGAAGTTTAAGTCAGATATCAGGAGTAGTGAGAGAAAGTAGGGATAGAGAGAGAAAGTGATAGAGTATTTTATCAGAGTAACTTTGCACTGTTTGCATTGAATGAATGTTTCTCCTGATTTCAGGGTATTTATAGTGATAGCAAGTTGACAGCTATCCTTAAAATCTGCCCTAGAATAGTGGCTTCTGATTGGCTTGGGAATCAGATCATGACACGTGGCAGACCAGGACTGGTGAAAGTCTATTAACCACTCTCCTTCAGCCACCTGGTAGTACTGGATTCTGACTGTTGGGCCAGAAATTCAATCCTTTTACCCCAACTGAGTATAGCCCAGAGGTTAAGCCTTCTTTTCATTTTGAATAGGGTGACACGTGTACTGCTCTGATGAGCCCATGTGTCGTTAAGAGAACCGTAGATTTTTAGGCTACAACATTTGCCCCTAAAAGGGGTTTCACTGTTGGCCCATCTGACGGTTAATGCCCTTTTACCCAAGGTAACTTTTTGTTGGCCCATCTGACGGTTGAGGCCCGTTTTACAGAAGGTAGGCATTCAAAATGGAGGAAAGGACGCGCCCTTTCCAGGATTTTGCCGGTCATAACCGACCGTTGCCCTCTTTTCTTCGGTCATTTCTGACCGGCTCCACAAGTTTTTTACCCCCCTATAAGTACTCTTGGTGTGAGGACATTTAATCATTTCACACCTTGAGCGAATTTTTCTAGAGAGAGGAGCTCTGCAACTTTTCTAGAGAGAGAGAGAGATCGTCCAGCTTCATCACTCTTCTCTGAGTCGTCCAGACGTTCTTAGCAGGTATCGTTTCTTTGTTCTTTTCATTCTTCTTTATTCTTTATTTTTTCTTAGAAAATCAATAAAATGGAATCTTCTTCCTCAAATAATCTTAGCCGACCAAGAACTTGTCTTGACCCTAGAACCGATACTTCTTCTTCGACGCATTCTAGAGTTGGGCCTCTTTTGGTCGACTATATATTTTTTTATTCTTTTGGCCGTGAAAGTCAGACGACCCAGTCTTTACCTGTGCAGGGTAATCTGGCGCGCGTCAAGCAAACGGCCCGTCTAAGACGAAAAACTATAATCCCGTCAGATAGTTCAGATATGGAAGAATCTACTGGACGGGTGCCCGATGAGGCAAGAGAAGTTCAAAGTGCAGAGGCTTTGGGCAGGGCTTCTTCCTTTGACCATGACTTAGAAGAATCCGAAATAAACCCGGAGGCCAGTCCGTCTGGCAGGGACGTCGATATGGAGGACACCGTCGAAGAGAATAACGGCAGCGGATCTGATGCTGCCGAAGAGTCAGACGAGGCCTCTACTACCTCGTCGGAGATTAGAAGGCGCTTAGGTCCCCTTTCTGACCCTAGATTTATCTTAGTTAATCGCAAATGGCTAGAGAAAATAGGACCTTACCCTAGTTATCTCTCGTCCTATATGCCTATGTCAGGCTTCTCCTTCGTCATACCAAATAAAGACGCGACAATACTGAGTGCTCCAAAAAACCATTTCGCCGTCTACAAACTGGCTTTGGACGCGGGATTAAGGTTCCCTCTCCACGAATTCATAGAACAAGTGTTGAATTACTACAACATCGGCCATAGCCAATTGGCCCCAAACGCTTGGCACAACGTCTTGACGTTCATTGCCGTCTGCGAACTGCGCGGCTTGGCTCTTTCCCTTCAAGCCTTTACTCACATGCACTATGTGGCCAAGGTACCAGGTGCAGTGGACGGGGCATGGCTCGGCATCTGCAACCGTCCAGGCTTCATGACGGCTTGGGGCAAGCCGTCAAAGATGCACGAGTAGAAAGCTGACTTCATTTTCTTACGCGGGGCCAACGACTATACCACCGAGAGCTATAGAGCTTATAATCGGTCCGTCACAAATACGGGGAGGAAACAGTCTTGGCTGGAATTGGAGGACAGCTTTGACGAAGAGGTGGTGGAGTACTTCAGAATAAAGGAGTACTCCAGGCCCGGCCAACGATCTTTTAAGGGTCCAACTAACCGGATACCCTTTAAAGAAATGTTTTACCATGATGATTTCTTGGTCGCCGCCAACTTGCGGCTGGCCCAAGACAGAGGTATACCTTCAAATTCTCCAAGTAGAACTCTTCGTCCATAATTCATTTGACAAACCCATTTTTGTCCTTCTTTTGCAGACTCAGCTAGACAACGTCTCAAGGCATCTTGGACGGGTGAAATCAGCATGTCCAAATTTACAGACAATCTGTGGAAGGAGTATGCAAAGAGCAGTGCCGAGAAAAGGGCTGAAACACTGGTAACACAATAATTTTTTTTTTTTTTTTTTTTTTTGAACGAGTATCATTGTGGCCCGTCTGGAATTGGCATCCAACTTTTGGACGAGTATCACCCAAAGAAGGAGAACGTCCAAACTTGGACGGCCACCTTTTTGGGGCCATACTCGTCTGAGAGTTTATAGCCTTTGGACGAGTGACACTCAGAAACTCTATCTGGACGAGGGTAGCCCGAAGAAGGAAGGCGTCCAAGCTTGGACGACCACCTTCTTGGAGCCATACTCGTCTGAGACTTTGTAGTCCATGGACGAGCGCCATTCATAACTTTTTCTGAAAGAGGATAACTCGAAGAAGGAAGGCGTCCAAACTTGGACGGCCACCTTCTTGGAGCCATATTCGTCTAAAAGGTTGTAGTCCATGTACGAGCGCTATTCTTAACTTTCTCTGGACGAGGGTAGCCCGAAGAAGGAAGGTGTCCAAGCTTGGACGACCACCTTCTTGGAGCCATACTCGTCTGAGACTTTGTAAATCACCTTTCTTTTCTTTTTCCGGACGAAGTTAGCATGAAGAAGGAAAACGTCCATGCTTGGACGGCTACCTTCTTCGGGCCACCCTCGTCTGTGATTTGGATATCTTTGGACGAGTACCTTTGGGACTCGTCCAAGACTTTATTTTTTCTTTTCTTGGGCGAAGTCAGCATGGAGAAGGAGAACGTCCAGGCTTGGACGACTACCTTCTTCTGGCCACCCTCGTCTGTATTCAGAAATTTGTTCAGACGAGGTTCCTTTAGCAGAGGAGGTGTTCATTTTAAGACGCCTTCCTTCTTCGGGTGATTTTCGTCTGAAGTCTTGTAATAGTAATTATAACTTTTGTTCCTTGGACGACCAATTTGATAACTTGTTCACTTTTTGTAGAAAAATGCTCCTACAAACAAACTTCCACCTGGGAAGTCGTCCTCGTCCAAAAAGAGGCCAACCACAGCAGCTGACCAGCCTTCAACGAAAGAAGTCTAAGGGCTTTACATGGAAGAGGGCAGATAAGACGGCTCCTGCTGGCGAGGCTGGGGAGAGAAACATGCCTCCCCCACAAGTCAAGGCCCTTAAAAAGGAGCTTTCAACTGTTGCCCCTGCCGAGGAGGAAAAGGGTGCGCATCTTGCTGTTCCGCTGAGCGTTTTGCCGGCCAACTCTGCTGTGATCAACCCAGAGTCCGCCTTAGCTTTGGTTGCACCAGAATCTGAGACTGCTGCCGAGAACTATCCAGGGTTTAGCGGCTCGGTGGCTAAGCTGGTGCCGCAGATGCCTTTAGCTGTTAGGACGGCATCACTCTCGTCTGGTGAGTCGTATTACCCGAATATAGTTAGGACTATGCGGGTCGGTGGACGGTCCATGAGTCCGTCCAATAGACAAGCCATCGTCTTTCCTATCAAGATAACTGACTCTCCCCCTCTTTCAGATAAGGGCAAAGGCCCTGCTATTCCCCCAACTCCTCCCACCGTTGATTCGGACGAGGAGTCTTCTCCTGCCTTCGCCAAAATGTCAAGGCGGGAAAAAGAGCGGCTTAAGCAGGAGCTCTTCAAGTGTTACCCTGAATCCTACATTAAAGGATTAAGGGGAGCGTCAGCCGGGCATGTGGGCTACATGTCTCAGCTTGCTGCCGAGGTATTGTTTAATGCCTACCTTGTTTTATACTTGCACAACTTTTGACTCCGTAACTCGTCTAATAACTTGGTTTGTTTTCATTGTTCCAGCTTCTTGCTCGCAGTATGCTGACTGAAGACTGGGCGAGGGAGCTAAGGAAAGAGAATAAACAGCTCGTCCATATGGCGACTACGGCAGGCGACAAGGCCATCCATGATATTGAGATGGCTAATACACTCCATCGTCAATCTCTGGAGGCTTTGGAGAAAAGATCAGCTCTTCTAGAGTCAGAAAACAAGAATTATCTTGTTACTATTAATGACATGTTCAAGGAACAGGACCGTCTGAAGATGGTCATTGATGCTGTCTCCACTGATCCAAGGGATGAAAGAAATGTCGCCCTTCTCGCCGCCGCGCAGCTAAGGAAGGAGAATATACTTCTGAGGGCGAGAACTGCCCGTCTAGAGAGCCAGGCGGCCAAGGCCTTCGATGATGCCAAGGAAGGGTTGGAGCAAGTCATCGAAACGTCTAAAGGCTGGGCCGTCAAGGCCTTCGAGATGCTGGCTGAGGCTGATGAGGTTCCCAGCTTTGTGCGTCGTTTGGAATACCAACAGAGTGTCCATCGGGCTATGGTATGCGCCGAGAAACCTCCGGAATTCTTAGAGTCGGACGACGAGGCTGCAGCCGAGGGTGGGGGGCCTGAAGACGAAGACGAGGATGAGAAGCCTGAGGACAACCAAGAAACACGCGCTGAAGATGAAGCCTAGCTTTAGGTTTATTTTTCTAAGTTTCTTGGCTTGTCTGCCGTTGTAGTCTTAGCTCTTCAGTAGCCTTAAGTTGTAAATTTTTGCTATTGATATATATGAAGAACTCTTTGCCAATTGCTTCTCTTATTTTCGTAAATTTGACCAAGTATAATATTAACTTCGTCATGATCGTTGAACATCCTTGCCGATGTTTTAAGGAAAGTTCAGCTTGCTTGCCTTTAGACGATTTTAGTCTGTAAGAATAGTCTCCAAGTACAAGAATAGACTCGTTCTGAACTATTGGACGATCTGCCTTATATAAATAATACAATCTTGTAACACCTGTTCCTTGCCCTTGGACGATCGAGAAGATTGCCATCCTTGCCCTTGGACGATTACCGGTTATTTCATGAAATATCTAAGTATTTGTTGATATTCGTCCGGGATTTTTAGATATTCTACTTAATTAGACGAGCCTTGCCCAAAGAAGGAGGACAGCCAATGTCCGTTTGAATTATGGACGAACCACTTTCAAGCCGTTTTGCTCGAGCTACCAACATTCGTCCTGCACTATCAAACCATCACATAGGTCCTGGTTTTTGGACGACCTGTTCTCTTTAGCTCGTCCTATAGGCTTCTATCATCCCCCCTTTCTTGTGCTTAGCTCAACCGTACATGGTGAGCGAGCCAAAGTCCAAGAAGGAGAGCAGCCATCCTTGGCTGAGCCTGTTGAAGTTGATGGACGAACTTGAGATACATGTTCAAAGCATGTTTTTGTCGGCTTCCTTGAGGGAGCAACACTCGTCATTAAGTAGCGATCCCTTACTAGGGTCTGGACTACTTAGCTGTCCGTGCTTTTGAAAGTAAGTATCCTTTACTAAGGTCTTATTTCAGGCCAGCTTTCTCTCAGAGACTTTGACGTTACTCTTACTAGAGGTTTTGTCAATTTGACAGCCATATGTGTGTTATATCTTTGGCCGGTCTCTTTGAGGGAGTGATGTTCGGCGTAGAAGTGAGCAATTTTGACGTTCTGTTATTGTTTGTATTTTTGTCCAAGTTATTGTCACTTTTAGACGAGTAAGTGATCTAATGCCCCAAAGTGAATTAACTTGGTGAAAATAAACAAAGAAATAAGAAAGTAGGAATTGTATTATATGGATTTTGCTTGACTAAATGCCAAGATGCATGTATACAATTCTTCCTCCTAACATGTGCCGTGGCACTTTGGAGTAACTACTAACTACCTTATAGGTATCTGACAGTGAACTGCGCTAGACGTGGTACTTCTTTAAATTATCTGAATTCCATGTACGATGTATAGGTCGTCCATCTAGATCTTGGAGACGAAAAGTCCCACTGCGTAGCTCTTGGATAATCAGATAAGGTCCTTCCCAATTAGGTGTTAGTTTCCCTAACTCTTTAGCTCGTCCAACCGCTTCCATCTTTCTTAGAACAAGATCCCCCACCTTGAGCGGTCGTCTAACAACTCTTTTGTTAAACTCCCGAGCCATTCGCAGTTGTACAATTGCATTCTTAGCAAGGCATTGCCCCTAACCTCTGGCACTTGGTCCAAAGCCGTGCGCAATGCAGCCCAGTTGGCATCCTCTGTGTATAACATGACTCGTAGGGTGGGTTGTTCAACCTCAATGGGCAAGACGGCTTCAGTGCCATAGACTAACATGAAAGGCGTCTCGCCTGTAGAATTCTTAGCGGTTGTCCTAATGGACCATAACACCAATTGCAGCTCTTCAACCCATTGTCCCTTGGCGTTATCCAGCTTCTTCTTGATTCCATTTGATAGAATCTTGTTGAAGGACTCGACTTGCCCATTAGCTTGTGGGTGGGCGACTGCTGCAAAGTGAGCTTTGATTTCTCTTTCTGACAACCACTCTTTCAGCCTAGGCGTTTCGAACTGTGGACCATTATCAAAGACGATGGACTGAGGCATGCCAAAACGAGTTATAATGTTTTTCCAGATGAAGCCCTTGACGTCGTTTGTTGTTATTCCTCGCATGGCTTCAGCTTCTATCCATTTAGTGAAATAGTCCACTGCTACTATCACAAACTTCTTTTGCCCAGCGGCCACAGGGAAAGGTCCTAAGATATCCATGCCCCATTTGGCAAAAGGCAGAGGGAACAAGATGGGAGTTAAATAGTTGGATGACTTTTGATGCACATTTCCATGCTTCTGACAACTGTCACACTTCTTTGCATAGGCTAAAGCATCCTCCTTTAAGGTAGGCCAGTAGTACCCCGTCCTTAAAGCCTTTTCTCCTAATGCTCTTCCCCCAATGTGCGATGCACAAGCTCCCTCATGGAGTTCTTTCAGAACTTCTAGGCCATCTTCTCTGGTGATGCATTTGAGGAGAGGACGGTTGAATGACTTCTTGTAAAGGGTCTCATCCCATAGTTCAAACCACTTGTCTCTAGCCTTCACATACTTAGCCTCTACAGGGTCAGAAGGCAATCGTCCCGTCTTCTTCTATTCTATGATAGGCTCCATCCAGACTGCTCCTCGGCTAAGGAACATGATCTGCTCTTGGTCAATGCTCTTTTTGGGTTTGACTTCCCAAAAAACTGTTCTTGGCACATCACCTTCAGCCGAGCTGGCCAATTTTGAGAGAGCATCTGCTTGATGATTTTCTGACCTTGGTACTTGGTCGAGAACAAATCGTTTTAATGGTTCAATCTCATCCTTGATCAGTCGCATGTATTTGATCATTGATGCTTCTTTGCATTCAAAATCTCCATTGACCTGGCTGACGACTAAGAGGGAGTCCGATTTGGCCTCAATCTCAACAGCTCCAGCCGCCTTGCACATTTTGATTCCAGCTAAGAGTGCTTCATATTCAACTTCGTTATTGGACGCTTTGAATTGGAATCTTAATGCATATTCAAACTTGTCCCATTTGGGAGATTGACAAATGATTCCTGCTCCACATCCATTAACTGTGGACGATCCATCAACCATGAGCGTCCAATGCTTCCTTCCTTTAGCTGGATCAGATATTGGCTCTATGGTTGGCCGAGTAAGCTCAACTATAAAATCTGCCAAGGCTTGCCCCTTAATGGCTTTCCTTGGTTCAAATGATATATCAAACATGTTAAGCTCAACCGCCCATTTTAGCATCCGCCCAGCGGCTTCCATCTTCTGTAGAACTTGCTTCAAAGGTTGATCAGTGTAGACGATTATACTGTGCGCCAAGAAATAAGGCCTCAACTTTCTGCTGGCCATGACTAGGGCCAATCCAAACTTCTCGACTGGAGTATACCTATTTTCCGCATCTTTGAGCACATGACTCACAAAGTATATGGGAACTTGGACGGACTCTCTTTCAGCCAGAAGGACGGCACTCACAGCTTGAGTGGACACTGCCAAGTATACAAACAATTTTTCCCCTTCGGCTGGACTAACCAAACTAGGAAGCTGCCGAAGGTGATCTTTGACGCGCTGAAGGGCTTGCTCTGCCTCTGCTGTCCATTCAAACTTGGCCTTTTTCTTGATCGTGGCAAAGAAGTGATGGCACTTGTCGCCTGACTTAGACAAGAAACGTCCAAGGGCAGCCAAGCAACCCGTCAATCTCTGTACTTCCTCTGTCTTTGAAGGAGACTTCATATCTAGAATAGCTTGAATCTTTTCGGGATTAGCCTCTATACCCCTCTGGTCCGCCAAGAAACCTAAAAACTTCCCTGACAAGACCCCAAAGACATATTTTCTGGGGTTTAGCTTTAACTTGTATTTCCTGAGAGTTTCAAAAGTTTCTCTCAAATCACCAACATGACTTTCTTCTTGACGGCTCTTGACTATCATATCGTCAATATATGCCTCCATGTTTCGTCCCAACTGTGGCTGAAAAACAATATTGATCAATCTTTGAAAAGTGGCCGGGGCATTGCGCAGGTCGAATGGCATCCTCACCCAGCCATACAGTCCTTTTTCAGTAATGAAGGACGTTTTGTCCTGATCCTCTGGCCACATCGGAATTTGGTGAAAACCTGAATAGGCGTCCATGAAGCTCAGCAAAGCATGGCCGGCTGTGGAATCTACTAGACGATCCAACTTAGGCAAAGGAAAGCTGTCCTTGGGACAAGCCTTGTTGAGGTCTGTGTAGTCCACACACATCCTCCAGGTGCCATTGGGCTTTGGCACCATGACCACATTTGCTATCCATTCTGGATAATAAGTCTCTTTAATGAATTTTGACTCCAACAACTTCTGAACTTCCTGGTCGACCGCTTGATTCCTAGCCGGTCCCAAATGCCTCTTCTTCTGACGAACAAGTTTCAAATTTGGATCAACATTCAGCCGATGGACGGCTACCTCCGGATCAATTCCAGGCATCTCTTCAACGTAATAGGCAAACACATCTTGAAATTCTTTCAGCAAGTGCACTAGATGACCCTTTAAATCAGGACTGAGTGAAGATCCAATATTGAGGGTCCTCTCTAGACGAGCTTCATCCAGACGTACCTCTTCAGGAGCTTCAACTGGCTCTGGACGTTCTACTGTCAGTCCCATGATGGCCATGACTTCTTCAGACGAGGAATGTTCTTCCTTGATGATTTCATATTTTCTCTTCTTGCTGGGGAGATGCTCAGACGCCTTCCTTGAGGGAGCGAGAGGCGTCTGAGGACTCTCAATGGTCATCTTTAACGAGGCGACTTGGCCTTTGACAATTCCAGACGTTTTCATCTCGCTAGCCACCTTCGTCTGATCTTTCTCTATTTCAGACGTTTTCCTTTCGCCAGCAACCTTCGTCTGACCTTCGTTGCCTATCTTCCATGATGACGGCTTAAGGGTAGTCAAATAACACTCCCTAGCCACCTGCTGGTCTCCATATAATGAGCCAATCTGGCCATCATCACACTCATACTTCATCAACATCAGGTGAGTTACTATTACTGCTTTGACATGATTCAGAGTTAGTCGTCCAAGAATAACATTGTAG
The DNA here is from genome assembly GCA_947646795.1 of Beta lomatogona. Classification (NCBI taxonomy): domain Eukaryota; kingdom Viridiplantae; phylum Streptophyta; class Magnoliopsida; order Caryophyllales; family Amaranthaceae; genus Beta; species Beta lomatogona. Next base: position 227,611 of record CANSNZ010000029.1, on the reverse strand, counting down.
GCTGTCAAGTCTCGGACCACCAAGAACTTGATAAAACAGGGTTCTAGCTGCATCCTTTTCTCCCACTCGAACGGGCAAAGTAACAGTTCCCATTGGATGGATGACTCCTGCCCCAAACCCTATGATGGGATGGTGAACGGGAACTAAGTTCTTCTCCTCAAACTTTAGTCTGGACAAGCAATCAGCAATAATGATGTCCGTCGAGCTTCCGATGTCGATCTGGATCCTTCTTTACTCTCAAATTTGCTATTTTCATTTCTACAACCAAAGGATCATCATGGGGAGTCCTCAACCTACCCCGATCTTGTTCACTAACCACCACCCTTGGGAAGGGCTCAACCTTTGTCTGATCAGCTAACAAAACTTGGCCGAGCTCCCTAAGGTAGTTTTTGTGCCCTCTGTTGGTTGGTCCTCCAGCAGCAAACCATCCTGAGATTACGAGAACAATATCTACGTCTGTGCTTGCACTCTCCTTCTTCTTGTTATGCCAATCATCTTTCCTCAGAAACTTCCTTCCCCCTTGAGGCATATAGGAGTTCATCTTTCCTTTTCGGGCTAAATCCTCTAAAGCTCTCTTGAGGTGCTTACATTCATTAGTCTCATGACCACAATCCTTGTGGAAGTGACAATACTTGCTCTTATCCCTAATTCTATAAGGGGTTTTCATCTCAGCTGGGGCCTTCAACTCATATTGATCCTTAATCTCCATGAGAATGGAGTATGGGTCTTTGTTAAACTCAATAGGATTGGATGAGGATGGCTCGGCCTCCTTTCTCTTGCTCCTTCTAGACGAAGTGGTGGTAGCGGCTATAGCCCAGGTCTCGGCCTTTTTGGGGTTGCTCTTCTTTGGCTGAGCAACCTCTTCAGGCTTCTTAGACTCGGGATGTTTTGCTTCAGCACACACTTCGGTTGCGTGGATAAACGCTTTCGCTTCTCTTAAAGCCTCAGCAAGAGTGGAGATTTTCTTCTTAACAAGATCAAACTTGAAACTTCCTGCCTTAGACCCCCGATGAAGGCGTCAAAGGCTACTCCAGCATTAAGATCTTGGATCTGAAGTGCTTCTAGGTTGAATCTCTTAACGAAACTTCTAAGAGCCTCCTTAGGTCCCTGGACGACCTTGCCTAGGTGCATGCTTGTCTTTTGCTCTTGCTTGTTGGCAACAAAGTGACTAGTGAATAAGAAACTGAGTTCAGTAAAATTGTTGACTGAATTGGGGGGAAGATTATTGAACCACTTCTGAGCTACCCCCTTCAAGGTAGCTGGGAAATTCTTGCACCAAGTAGCGTTGTCCACTCCTTGGACGTACATCTGATGTTTGTAAGCAGACAGGTGATCATCAGGATCAGTTGTTCCATCAAAAGGCTCAATGGTTGGGAGTTTTACCTTTGGGAAGGGGGGCGCCTCCATGATCCTGGCCGAGAATGGGGTAGGCCAGTTGATCCGGAGGGCTCCCAGATGTCCCTCAATGGGTATGAACTCCTTGCGATATTCTTTCATTACAGGATTGGATGAAGTGTTTGCAGGCACTGGACGCCTATAGACCATGGGCTGAGCCACTGTCTTCTCCTGTCGTGGATGAACAAGAGAGTGACTTAAACTTCGTCCCTCCCCCATGGACGACAACCTCAAAGGAGGGTCTCTCAAATATGGTGTAGATCCTGTCGCTGATCGTTGTAATGCAGCAGCTTTCTTTGCTTCTAGATACTCTCTGTCATCTGTTTCCATTCGGTGCCCGCTTGGACGAACATGGTCCTGAGTCCTCACCACCAGGTTCCAGTCCATCTTTCTTCGTTGATCATTATCCTCTGGCTGCTTTCCTCTTGCCGTCCTCCTAGAGGGCTCCTGACGAACATGTCGACTAGGACTTGGACGATCTACTTGAGAATGTCCTCTGGGACGAGGTGGATTGTTAGCAGCTGGCTCCGGGTTGTGATGAAAAAACAGCATATTGCTTTTAATCTGTTCCTGGACGACCGCTGCCTTCTTAGTCTGAAAGTCATTCAGAACATTCTCCAGGTGGGCGGCAGTCACTGGACGATCTAGATTCACTTGGATGACCGGTTGCTGGCTTGGTCCAGGAACATTGACGATGGATGGAGGTCTATCTCTTCCTCGAGGTGGTCTTTCATGCTCCACCGTGTCTTCGACATTAACCTGAAGGCTTCGATTCCTGGCAATGTTGGACGATTGACAATCAGTCATCGTTGCGTCTCCCCACAGACGGCGCCAAATGTTTTATCCACTCCTCGAACAAGCAAGCTGTAAGTTTAGCTTCCTTGTCGAGCAAGTAAATTAGTATCTTGAGTGTTCTTCAGCTGGAGACTTGTGCAACGATGTCTGAATCCGCTTAGTCCTTAGCCTTGATTTTGCTCCCAAACCTGCAAAAAGGACCTACCCTGGAGGTTTGGGTGATGGTTCCCCCTCCGAAGCTTAAGTCAGATATCAGGAGTAGTGAGAGAAAGTAGGGATAGAGAGAGAAAGTGAGAGAGTATTTTATCAGAGTAACTTTGCACTGTTTGCATTGAATGAATGTTTCTCCTGATTTCGGGGTATTTATAGTGATAGCAAGTTGACAGCTATTAGTGGCGGATCCAGGATTTTCAAATCGGGGGTACTGTGATTAATTAAATAAACATTGGTCTCGATATTTAACGTCTTAAATATTACAATCCAAAATATTGTTCAATATTTAACGTTATAAATCTCAATATACAAAAATAAATAAGTAAAATTACACAAATTGTCGAAGATCGGGTTCTTTTCCTTTAATTTTTTACCCATGTGTCATTTTCTATATCCAATAAATTAATTTTATCTGATAAATAGTCTATTTAAAATCAAATTAATAACCAAGAGAGTATTAGGGATTTTGACGATCTAATTGGATTGTGATTATATCCTTTTGCTTTTGTGGGTGATGATGAGCTAAGACATCATTAAACAAGATAAATTTATTGGCTTTACCTACATCTACATGGCATATGATGATATGAACCCCCTAAAAACAGTGAAAAACCCACATCCTAGAACCATAATTCAGAAGTTTGGACTGTAAGAGAAATAAATTGGATCCAAAATATTTAATGTGAGTGGTAAAAGGTCCCTACAAATTGACCCAACATGTCTTGGAACTATTTTCCCACATCTTCTTTCTCTCTCTATTCTTTTTCATAGTTCCACGCTTCAGTAGTTTCCTGAGTCCTCTTCTTCATGTTTTTATTTTCAAAAAAAGAAATCACTTTGGGGGTACTGCAGTACCCCCAATGACCCACCTGTATCCGCCAGTGACAGCTATCCTTAAAATCTGCCCTAGAATAGTGGCCTCTGATTGGCTGGGGAATCAGATCATGACACGTGGCAGACCAGGACTCGTGAAAGTCTATTAACCACTCTCCTTCAGCCACCTGGTAGTACTGGATTCTGACTGGCGAGAAATTCAATCCTTTTACCCCAACTGAGTATAGCCCAGAGGTTAAGCCTTCTTTTCATTTTGAATAGGGTGACACGTGTACGGCTCTGATGAGCCCATGTGTCGTTAAGAGAACCGTAGATGCTAGGCTACAACAGATGGAGTTTTTTTTTCTTTTTCTTTTTTCTTGTTTATTGATTCCTTCTATTTTTGTTCATTATTCTCATTTCTTCTTCTTTAATTTTTTTTGTTCTTTTTAGGGTTTCCAGAGATGAAGTTGGATTCTTGTTTTATCCGTAAATGACATTAATAATTGGTAATTGTTTTATATATGAATGGAAAATAAATAAATATGATGGATTTGATATTATGTTTTTTTAAAATTCTCTTAACTGTATGTTTTTACTTGATTTTCAGATCCACTTCTAACTTCTAACATTGTTATCTTCTTTTTGACAGAGATGTCTTACAAGTATTGCAGTAATTCTAGTGGATTTTGATTTCTTGGTTGTTAATAGATGGAAGCACGAGTACGTATAAATAGATTTCTTTTTAGGATTATTTTAATTTATGAAAATTTTATGCTGTAAATTAGTTTATCATATTCTCTCAATTCTTCTATTGACACTCAATTGTATGTACTATACTCCTCATTACATACTTTTCATATGAATAATGGATATTGACAACAAAAAATTTGAAATCATTTCAACTGAAAAATAGAAGAGATAGCAATCCTTGTATAATTTGAGAAACAAAAACTGTAAAATTAATCAGACAAAAGTACTGATTTTTTATGTGATTGTGTGACTTACTTCTATTATCGAATACTTTATTTTGATCCTCGTGCTTTGATTATTTAATCAAAAGAATAAAATTTAATATTTTCGATAATTCAAATTGGATTCAATCTAGTGTCTGAAAATATGGATCATATTGGCTTCGACACAAATTCTGATTAGTTTGGATTGGAAAATTGAAATTTATTTTTTTTATTCAGACTGGATTAGACCTAGCCTAAGTCAAAATCATACACTCAACTTTCATCCTTAGTTCAAATAAGATTGAGAATCTCAAGCTATACTAGTCACACACTAATAAGATCGAATTTATTGGATTTAATTAATTGTATATAAATATGAACGAAAATAATAATACTACATTTATTGAATTCATGAATGAGTCTCGCCCTCCTAAAACAATCATTAAATCGGAGATTGATCACTCTTGTTTAATGTGAAATCAATAGCGCTATGTATTGACTAACTGTATATGAAGATGAACGAGAACTATAATATTGAACTTTTCCAATTTAATTAGTCTCGCCCTCCTGAAATATTAAATAGATCGGCAATTGATCACTCTTTGTTCAATGTGAATATATAATAATATTTTTGGGCTTATTGAACATGAATATGAACGAGAACTATAAGATTGAATTTAATTAGTCTTGCTAAAGTAACAATCTCGTTTTATCGGAGATTGATGACTCTTGTTGAGTCAAATCAATATTGGTCTTGTTCAATTGTATATGAATATGAACGAAAACTATAAGATTGAATTTAATCAATTTACCCTTCTTAACAAACTCGTTGATAGGAGTTTGATCACTCTTGTTATTTTTTAATTATATACGACTAATGCTTATGTGAATAGGAACGAAAACTATTTGATCACATTTATTGGATTTAACTAATTGTATATAAATATGGACGAAAATAATAATACTACATTTATTGAATTGAATGAGTCTCGCCCTCCTTACAAACATAATCAGTCTCACCCCCGTAACAAAAATTTAAAATAGTGGTGTTGCTCACTTTTAAACGATATTCACCTAAATTGTATATATAATTGGTGATGTATGTAACTTTTTATAAAACTAATCAATTATAATAATGGCATATATAGAAATAAGTTATTATTTTTATTTTAACTATTTAATTAGTAACAAAAAGTTATAAATAGAATCTTTTGGTTATAAATTTATTAAACACATTAAATTAGTCCAAATTGAAACTCTTACACTGACATAGAGGCGAGGCTTAATATATTTAGCCACTAACAATTGAACCAAGATGTTACGGGGTACCAACACATTTGTAAGCGCCCAAAAAATATATTTATCGAAGATTATTTATAAAGAAAAGTAAAGATTATATATAGTATCATTATATTAAAAAAAAACTTTTCGCATTCTATGGAACCTGAACACTATTTAGGAGAGGCAAAGAGTAACCCTTTTCATTTTTAGTATCACAATATTTGTAGTAGTAACATAGTATTTGCTTGCGTATCACACTATTTTTAGTACTAACATTATATTTTCTTTCATATCACAATATTTGGGCATGGAAAAATATTTGTAGTTGTAGGATAACTTTTTCGACCTCTATTTTTCTATCATATAAATTTATTTCATTTTTAATTTCTTACTCTCTCAATATTTTAATTTTCCCACAACAAATTGTGAATTTTTTTAGTTCAATATCTTGGTCCTAGTTTTTGTACTTAATTTCCTAAAAAACATTGGAGGACAAAGTTAGTTATGAACAGATGCAAAAATACACCTATTGTTTATTGATAACTATTATTTAGATACAAAATATTTGAAATATAAGTCGTTCAAACATTGAAAACCTGACATAACATAACCTTTACAACAATGAAGTTGTAGGACAAAGTTATTGTTTTTATTTTAACTATTTAATTAGTAACAAAAAGTTATAAATAGAATCTTTATGGTTATAAATTTGTTAAACACATTAAATTAGTCCAAATTGAAACTCTTACACTATCGTGGAGGCGAGATTTAATATATTTAGCGACTAACAATTGAACCAAGATGTTATGGGGTACCAACACATTTGTAAGCGCCCAAAAAATATATTTATTGAAGATTAATTATAAAGAAAAGTAAAGATTATATATAGTATCATTTATATTAAAAAAAAAACTTTCCACATTCTATGGAACCTAAACACTACTTAGGAGACGTAAAGAGTTACGCTATTCATTGTTAGTATCACAGTATTTGTAGTAGTAGCATAGTATTTGCTTTCGTATCAAACTATTTTTAGTACTAACATAATATTTTCTTTCGTATCACAATATTTGGGCATGGACTAATATTTCCACCACCAACAATCTTGCCGGAGAAGAAGAGGGATGATAATCTTGGCCGAAAAAGTAGTATATATGGTTTCAATAAACTAGATGACAATCTGTAATCGAGAAAATTAATCCAATTATATAGCTTAGTATTCAATACAACAAATTAAGCCTTAATTATAATAATCAAACTAAACTAACAAGTTTTATTAAACTAACTTAAGAACTTATAATCACATTTGTTTTCCAGAACCAACAACTAAGGATTATCACTTGACATTTAGGCTTACTCCAATTTGGGTTCGCTACCAACAATTAGCAATCTAATGTTTATATAGCAGCCTAGCTATTTAATTGAAGAAAAAAATTAAACACTTTGAACTATGTTCTCTGCCACAATCACCAACGGGCCACATCATGGAACTCGAACAAGGACACAGGGGACAGTCGGGACACCACCGGATTCAAGATGCGCGTCACCGGAGAAGGCAACAGGAACGACACAAAAACTCAAGCAACAACGAGAAAGGCTAGGCATTTTCAAGTCATCCTCTCCGATATTGCTGTTTTAGGGAAATCGGTAATGTATCATGGGGATTCAAGGGATTTTCCTATGTTATCTAAGGTTTCGACTTTCTCTGTGTTACTTTTTGCATATCAGAGTTTTAACTTACAGACATGAAATAAAACTTTAAAGGCTTGGTCGTTCTCGATGCCAATATCAATATGTATGGGTTATGGGGTGTGGGGATGCAGTAATGAATTTAGTACTACTACGGTGGCCCAAGCTTGGTTCACGAGTCGGCACACTTCCTCAATGAATTAAAGAATATCCTTTAAGAGTAAGAACAATTGGACCACTTCAATCATGTATGCGATTTTCATACTATGGGGTTTTAGAATTACTGGGCAGCAGGAGAGAGAAAGAAGGCATCGCAACAACGAGCACCACAAGCAATGGCGGCAGACGGCGGTGACTGCAGCCCCGGTGAGGGTAGCGTGGGGGCACCGGCGGAGGGAAGAGAGATAATGGGGTTTTACTGAATAATTTACTGATTTTTTTAATTACAATAAACAATTAAATTTTTCCTAACTAAATTTTTGGGGAAAAGATGAAATTTTGGCTCCAAACATACCGCCAAAGGGGAGCACTTGGCTCCAAACTGTGAAAATTTCCTCCCCAAAGAATACTTCATTTTCCCTCTCATTTTTTTTTAGCTTAGCTGAGGTGACACAATTCTATTGGTAGTGTATGTGGTCCCCACATAAACCTTGTTTATGTGTATCATATCTCGGAGAAATATTAAGGTCATATACCATATCACAATTGGCGTAATGTGAATTGTGGTTTAGTCCGATGTAGTAAAAAGTTACATTTTCACATGTGAAGTAGTTTTCTACTTTTTTTTAACAAATAAAGTTTGGTCTAGTGGTAAAGGTTTGACCTAATGATTTTAAGGTCATGGGATCCAACCCCATTAGGGGCTCTTTGGGAGTGAGGTTTCCCTTACCGTTCCTCCTCTTTTCAAAGAGTCTGATATGCAAACCTGGCTGGTTGTACCTGTGCGAGGTGTCAGTTTAGCAGAGTCCTTCATCTCACCAACCTAAAAAAAAAAAGTAATAGTTTTCTACTCTTTGTTGAAAAGTGGGGTCTTGGGTGGCACGTACCCTATTTTTTTTTTAAGAAAAATAGTTTTAAGGAAAAGTTTTTGAAAAAAATCATGTAAAACTTACTGGCTCCACGCATTAGGCACTACGACGTTAGCATAGGTAACTACTACATGTTGATATCTCAAATTTGAATTCCTAAATTCCAAAAAGTAAAACCTACAAAATTCAAAAAGCATAACCTAGCCCACAACCCTATAGCCCACAACCCTATAGGACGTACATCTGATCTTTGTTGAAAAGTAATAGTTTTCTACTCTTTGTCCTGATGCTTTCCTATATAAATTGTAGACTGTAGCAGGCAATAATAAGAGAGATGAGTGATGTTGATGACTGATGTGGCAAGTCATTATTCACATCATAACCTAGCCCACAACCCTATAGGCCAATTGTTCATTTTCGTTTTTTCAATATTTTCGATTCTTTTTCCAAAATTCCCAATATCAATTTTAGCTATTTTTTCATCTTATCAAATTTTTGTTATTTGTTAATTCTTAAGGCAGTTCCTAATTGATGCTTTACTGTTTTACACTAGATTGTTTATTGCTTTATTTGATCATAAACTTGTATTATTATGATTTGCAGAGTATGAATCAAATACTCAATTTGTCTTTTAAAAATTAGAATCATTAATTACATGATTTTGTTTTTTATATTATTGCCCTGCTATTAGATTATAAGAAATAGTTGAAAAAACTATTTTCTAATTAAAGTTTTAAAATAAATTCAGAATGAATAGAACAAACCAACAAAAATTTGCCAGTTTCTTTTCAAAATGAATTATTATGTAAACCAAATAAATTTTTGTGGATAATTTTATGCATATTTTTTTATTTCCCGTATACCATTGGGCTGATTATCTCCGCTCCCTCCCCCAAATTTAAAATCCTGAATTCATCCCAGACTATGAGTAGCTGAATTACTTAAGAAATGCGACTTTTTAAATAATTAGTACACTATAACCTTTTACACTATATACATATTCTCCTTTCACCATATATTTTTAATCGCCCAATTATGAGAATTCAAGCTTGTGCACACCATATTGTTGTGGATTTGTGGCCTTGCAAATGATATGTGGACTATCACACTCTAAGTAGGGTGTGATCGGTAGTGTTTAGCAGTGAGAATATGTCAAAACACTATTTTCTTAGGTAGGTAAGATGAAGGACGACAAGGACCCCGTTGAACTTATACCTCTCGCAGGTATAACCAACCAAGTTTGCAGGTCGAACTCCTTATGAGGAGGGGGATGGTAACGACTACTTCACCTTCAAAGAGCCCATAGTGGTGTTTGATCCCATGATCTTAAGTCATAAGTCCAAACCTTTACCACTAAGCCAAGTCATGCTTGGTAAGTCAAAACACTACTTGGAAAAAAGTAGAAGTTTTCGATTAGGTAATGGTGTAGAACTGTAAGTAGTGTTTAGTGGTAAGAGGTAGATTTCGCATAGTGTTGTGGAAAATTAAAGCTCCATATTCAAGGTTAGTGGTTTATAATTTATACATTAAAGTTTTGTTTGAATTATTAACTAATTATTTGTAAACACCTACTTGAACAACTTCTTTCATTGAACATTAATATGTTATACCACTGCCTTAACAGTTGATAACTATACACCAACAACTAATAACTATGAACTACCAACACAACCAACAACTACTCCTATAGCTTTAAAGCTATAACAACAATTACCGTTGCAGAAAAATCCCCTAGAGTAGAAGGGTGAATTTTTTTTCGAAATCCAGTCCAATATTTACATTAACGGGCCAATCCATCAACAAAGTAATGGGCTGACCAACTCTTGCAAAAACACTGCCAATTCCAAACATCCTCTATCAATCACATTTATTCATCGCGGGAGTTCAATTCCTTAGCATATACTTTTTCATTTCGTCCTTCATTCATCTTTCACACTCTAATCCACATTTGCGCGTAAATAACAATAAACTCCAAAATTCCATCACTCCCGAACAATCCGTAACCACCTCGTATTCCAATTTCCCCAATTCCATTTCAAAACCGCAAAATTAGGGTTAGGGATTTTAAACTTTTTCGCGCAACAATTTGTTTTCTCAATGATCAGCGATGAATGTGGAGGGATTGCAGCGCAAAGTAGAAGGTTGGATCAAGGATCAAACCTCGAAATTCCCGAAGCTTCAACTTCCGCCATGGTCGCAGCTTAAATGGGTACGAGTGAAGTGGCCGCCATGGTCGAGTGATAAAGAACATCGAAGAAAGCTTCAAGAGGAGTATGAAACAAAGAGGAAACAACTTCAAGATCTTTGTTGCGCCATTAAAGCTGATTCTGTTTCTGATTTGCAGGATATTCTTTGTTGCATGGTTCTTTCTGAGTCTGTTTACAAGGTTTTCGTGATTCTATACTTTTTTTTAAATTTTTTCTTGAAGTGATTAATTTGTTGTCTGGAATTTGAATTTGATGTGGAATTTGTCAATTGAACAGTGTTTGTTGCAAGTTAATTGATATTGTGTAATGTGAACTCGTAAATATTGGGAGTTGCATTTTCTTGCTCATTTTAATGGCACTTGTCACTTTTGTTGGTTTTATACATATATTTATAATTGTGGAGAGTTTGTGTATATTGCAATCTTTTTTACTCGTGATCAAGTGTTACGTGTTATGCGAGTATTATAGAATAATGCAGGTTATACAACAGGGGTGAAGTTAGTGAATTAGTAAAAGAGGTATAGGCTATAAGTAAGAACTCTGTGGTTTTGGGATATGTTTTCTGTACTATCTAATAGTGTGGAAAGTGATGTTAGTAGAGCTCTATATTTGTCAATGTGTGCACGTGTGGCTTTATTTATATTCAAGTTCAGGTACTTACTGCTTGTTTCTACCTTTGATGATAGAGGCCTGCAACTGAGGTAATTCGATCTGTAAACAAGTTCAAGGCCGACTTTGGAGGGCAAGTTGTTTGCTTGGAGCGTGTTCAGCCATCTTTGGACCATGTTCCTCACAGGTATCTTGAACCACTATTGTTGTCTATTTGTTGATGGTAGCCTCTGATTCTTCTTATGTTTGTCAAAGTTGTACTTTTAATGTTTCCTGAATGTATGGGAAGGGTGCAGATGATTCATCTTAGTGTCAAGTAAAACCATATTGATGCAATCTGACACCCACAGATCAACAACATTCTTATTGATTGTAAATATGATGCTTTGAGTTTTATCTGTAGCTGTTAATATGATATTATTTGAACCATTGCAAGGATTCATTACTTTTTTTTGTTTTCCATTTGCTTGGCTTTGGAACACCTTTTAAGATTGTCTATTTGCTGCCATTATTTTAAGGAGGTCATAAGTGTAGCTACACGACTGCATAACTTACTTGCTTATGCTACTTTTTTCTTATCATAATGGTGGTTCCTCACTGTAAAATTAAATCTTCTGTCTGCTTATATTACCTTGGAAGATATAAGCTTCTTGTATATGATAGCCTTATCTACTCACTAGCAGCTCCTAGACATGCCACCATCATATGTTCATCCTGTTTGTTATTGGAATTTCATCAGATTTCTGAATTAATAGTGAAGGACTTTACTTCTGTAAAAGTTAATCATGTCCTTGACATTGTATTGTCAATCTTTTTTTGAATTGGTTTTGTTTCCATGATACAAATCCTCGTGGAGCAATGGCCTTTTAAGATTAACAAGTATGATGTCGAGGGGTATGTTGCTACCGTTTTTATTTGCAAATCCTTTTGTTTAATCCAAGAAGGAGAAAAGATTTATGTACTATGGTTGTTGCATCCAGTGGCGGAGTCACTAAGTAACGAGGATGCTACCCCTGTTTTTTTTTTTTTTTTTTTTAAATAAAAAAAAAGCAGAGAACTGGAGAAATACTGTACATCTATAATTTTATACTCACCGCTTCTTCTTCCTCTCCATGACTCCATCTCCTCCTTACCTCCTTCAGTCCTCACTCTTCAAAATCTCTCGATTATCAATTGTCCAATTGATCGAGGTTTCTTCAATATGACACAAAATGCCTGAATCTTAAGCCCAATTCCAATAAAATCAAGCAAAACCCATTACAGATGAGATACAAAAATATAACTCCAACCCCTAGAAATAAAAGATTAAACTTTCCCACCAACTTTTCACAAATTGGGCCGATAGCACAAAGATAAAGAAAGAAATGAGGTACTGAAGATGTCAATTTGTGGAGGAAATCTCCATTAAAGCTTCATTAAAACATGGTAGTAAGGAGAGAGAAAAAATGTAAGGAGAGAGAAAAAATGTAATTTGGAAAGAGAAAAAATATAAAGAGGAAAGAGAAGTATACTTCTAATACTCCTATTAGATGAATGAATTAGAATCGCAATGACGACAAATATTTACGAACTAGATTATCATTTTCTAGAATATCTAAAAGTAATACTCCTTCCATTTCAAAATAGTTGCACCGTTTGCTCTTTCACGTTTGCCAAGACGCTTTTTTAAACGTGAATATCTCTAAATGCGTATAAGTAAAAATTATAAAAAGTTGATATGTAAATCCTCGTATTGAGACAAATTTAACAAGATCCCACTTGACTGTGTTTTTTCTTATATAATGGTGAGATAAAGCTTGTTAAAGTTGGTTGATGAATAGTGACCAAATGCCAAATGGTGCAACTATTTTGAAACGGAGGAAGTATGATGGACAACTAGAAATAAGCTTAGAAAAGTCTATGTTACCCATTAATAGAAAAGTGGACTTGACTAACATATCCTTAAAGATCATTATAATTTCGGAAAATCATAATTAAAAGTATGTTATTTATTGAGGGGAACAAATAGTTATTGCTTTTGTATTTGAACAGAGGAAAAAAAGGACCCAAATTTGTGGACCTATAGGCAAGAATTGTGATGTTGTGAATTTTGATATTTTTTATATTTCTTTTGTGAATTGTGATTAATTTTGTATAATTCTATTGTGAATTGTAAATTTTTTTGTATATTTATGTTATAAGCAACATAATTTCTTAAAGTTAGGTGTTGTTAATTGTTTGGTTAGTTAAACAAAACATGAAAAGTGAGATTTTCTAGGAAGTAGAAGAAGCCAAGGTGTGTTGTTTGGTTGAAAAAATGTAGAACTTAGAACTTTCTACAAAATGGAGAAATTTACTTATTCTTCCGGGAAGTTAAAAACAAGATTATACACTTTCTAGAAAATACAAGTTCATGTGAAAACTATATTTTGGAAAAACTACTTGAAATGCTGGACCAAACAAGCACTTAATTTGTACTCCAATGTTTTTTTTTTTTTTTTTTTTTTTTTTGTAACCGGTACTATCACAATAAATATTACGATACCCCTCATTCAAAATCCTGGATCAGCCCCTGGTTGCATCACATAGTTCAATTTATCCATTTGTCCAAAATTTGTGGCATATCATTGTACCAAATTTTACTACTTGTTTGCCCATTCTCCTTTTTTTCTTTTTTTAAGAGTGGTATCTGAGTTGGTAGGTAATTTTGACCTTTTGCATGTGAGGCAGAAGAGAAGTAGAGAGTTATGTCTTATGTGAGGATAATGTTACCTTAAAAGGAAATGGAGCAATCTTTTGCGGGACAAACTAAATGACTGGTGCAATCTATTAGGAATAGAGGAAGTACATTATTGGTCTTAGTAGCATCATTTTTATTGTTTTTTGGTATGACATTTTGAAGTCTTCAGGTAGCTGGCTACATATGGGTTTTGTAACTCTCAACAATTATTTTAACAAAGATCAAGGGATCGTACGTTGTTAGGTATAAACAAAGAATGTCCATTTTTTATAATTTTGTCATCATCCAATTGTTGGTCCATCTATATCCAAGGGTGTAAAATATCACAATAAATCAATTAAAAAAGATCCCCCTAAGTCCAATTAGGAATTCATTGGGTTCTTTAGGAACAACTCTTCAAATTGCGATTTATTTTTCATTTTACCATTCAATAACTCATAATCAGATCTTGGTAAGTAATTTATTTGCAACTTGACAATCTAAAACAAACCTTTCAACTACTTAAATTTCAATATTATTTAATGGATGAAAATGGACGAATTTATAATCCCGATCGATGCAGTAACACATATGTGCTTGATTATTAAAGTTATGGATGTGCTGTGCCTGAAAGTCTATCCGCCACATCAGTGTATTGATTCAAACCGGGAGTAATCATACCTGGGAATTGGGATTGCTTAGTTTAGGAGTTTTATATGAATGTCATCGTTAATGAGTGTCCGGAATTGTTGCCTTATCAATATCGAATGATACTAATTTTTTCGGACTTAACCTATCTAAAGTGGCCTTTTTCCCTGTATCCTTTTTGTATTGACGGTAAGGCAAATTTACAAATTATCTTTAATTGACTATGTTGTGGCAAACACCAGAAAGTATCAATGTATATTGGTACATCTCTTTTTGATGACCTTATTCAGTTTCTTCCATAATAGAGTTTTAATGAATTTATGTTCTGCCTTTAGGTTTTATGTTTTCTATTAGCTGCTTGTCCATTTTTTACTTAGAAAATACTGGCGGTGTTCTGACTATTGTGATAATGGTTGTGAAGCAGCATCTAGGGGGGTGTTCTGTTGTACTTTCGCTGCTTTGGCGCTGTCATGTCACTAATTGATAAACTGATAAAATTCAACTCATCATTGTAGTCTATGAATTTGGAACAAAAATTTAAATTATAATTGGAATGTATCTTTAGCATCCTACACCCTCCGTCCCTCTGAGATCTTCCCCATTATTGTAGCTACTTAAACCAAGGAAAAGGTTGAAGCTAGTGAGAAGTTGGTCCTTTTTATCTTTTTGGGTAGACAGGTTTTTGTTTATTGACATGGGTGTAGTTAATTGACCTAGTGGACCCATGGGGTGGCATGAAGGACAAGAGAGAAAAATATAACCAAAAATGAATATAACAAAATAAAGAGGAACTTTAAGGAACATACTTAAACGGAAAGAGGGAAGATCTTTGAGGAAAGGAGGGGGTATCATGTTACTCCCTTTGTTGCAAAACAAACTAAAAGACTTCTTTTTTCCCTTTTGGTTAGTAGAAGTCAAAGGTTTGAACGTTATACATGCTTTTCTTTCTCCAATCACATCGATATTCTGTCTAATATTTTTTCTTACTCGATTTTTTCTCTATATATCTGCATCCACTTATTCTATTGACAGCAAATATTTTTAAAATATGTTTCAGTCAACTATGAAGCTTCTTTTAGGACTGAAGGACTATTTCATAACTTATGATATGTATAAAGAAGATTATGCAAATATATCTAGTGGCTCATATGTGAGTTAATTTTTGTAATAAGATTTTTAATATGACCAATCCGATTTACTTCAATAATATGTAACAGCTAATGCAGTAACGTAACTATCTATTTACGGATGTCATGGTTTGGTTTTGAATTACTTGTAGATGGGTGTCCCTGAATGTTAAGTAGAAAGTCCTCTTCCACGTGACCTCATGCAACAGAATGGTTTTGACTCAATTATATTTTTGACTAAATTTTATTTTTGACTAGTATGTTCGCATTTTTAGATGTGAATCGAATTAGTAACTCTTACCTTTGAATCTGTTCGATTCAGTTGTTTAGTGTTACTTGTCCTAGATATATGCAGTGCATGCATCATGCTCCAGTATGATTAAGTCAGCCCCATTTTTCTTCAATAAGAAAATAGGAGGATTTGTTACGGGCTCTTGGCGAATGATAGAGGACTAGAACTAGTCTAGTTAGTTGTCTATTTTAATGGGTTCTTTTGCTCTTTATTGCAGATACCTGTTGGCAGAAGCAGGTGACACTTTGTTTGCTTCCTTCATTGGGACAAAAGAGTACAAGTATGTGATGTAGTCTCTTTTCCTTTTATCTGTTTTGCATATCTCCTACACATTTTACAACAATTTTCACTTTGTCATTGACATCAAGGGATGTGGTGGCCGATGCTAATATATTTCAAGGAGCTTTATTTCATGAGGATGACATGGAGGTTATGGAAGAAGCAGAGGTTGCTGAGTCTGATATGGCTAGTGGTCGAAAGGGAAGTGTAGATTCTCAAGCAAAGACTCTTGAAACGAAACATAAGCAGTTGAAGCACAAGCGGAGACCTGCTGCTCATAGAGTATGATAATACTGCATACTTTTGATTGTTGTTGATCAGAGTTCATAGTTATAAGGGCCTTCTTTCCTTGTAGCTCCAGTGGGATTGATTTTCTGCTTACTGTATCAAATCTCTCTTGTAATATGATTTCAGGGGTTCATGGCTCGTGCAAAAGGGATACCAGCCTTGGAGCTGTACAGGCTTGCTCAGAAGAAAAAGCGCAAACTTGTCCTCTGTGGGCATTCACTTGGTGGAGCTGTGAGTATTTTTTTGCATTTTATTGGTATTATGACTACTTGGTTTCCTTTCATCTGATTTTTTTTTTGGTGTGGAATCACAAACTTTACCATTTGTTTGATCATAGGTGGCAGCATTGGCCACGCTAGCCATTTTGAGGGCTATTCCTGTTTCTTCCCCATTGAAAGACAATGAAAAATTTCAAGTCAAATGTATTACATTCTCCCAGCCTCCTGTTGGGAATGCAGCTCTCAGAGAGTGAGTTTCTTAGATTAGTTAACCACTCATAAGTTTTTACAATATTAAGATGTGTACAGGATTTTCTTTGATATGTTTTTACATATGCTTAATTATCAATTTTGGTTTATTTTGCAGTTATGTTGATCGGAAAGGATGGCACCATTATTTCAAGACTTACTGTATTCCAGAAGATCTGATACCTCGATTTTTATCCCCGGCTTATTTTGATCACTATAATAGTGCACAGTCTCCAGTAGCTGATGTTGGTGCTGCTTCATCGTCAAATGGTAATCAAGGGAATGGTGGGGTGAAAGTAGAGGGCACAAAACTAAGAGAGAGCCAAGGAGAGAAATTGAAAGAGAATGGAGGGGGGCAGTTGGTTCTTGGCGTAGGCCCTGTTCAGACCCCATTTTGGAGGTTGTCCCGCCTTGTCCCTATAGAGGGTATTAGAAGACATCTAATGGGCCAGAAAGGAACTGAAACTTCTGATAAAGCTCCATCGGAATCAGATTCTGCGGCATCTTCATTAACTGATAACACAACTGCACCACAATCTTTAGAGATTGAAGAAGGCTGTGATGGTGTTTCCCTTATGCCAATATCTGAATCTGATGTAAAGGCATCAGCTTTGGACACCGGCAGAAGGGCACCTGAGAAAAGTGGCAACAATGAAGGGGATGCCAGAGCATGGGGCAGAATGCCTTCTTTACCTTCATATGTGCCTTTTGGGGAGGTATGTGCTTAAGTTATCTGGATTTTACTTTATTGTGATGAGAGAGGCAAATATTCAACATGTGTTTTATTGAAACAGCTCTATATGTTGGGGACTTCATCAGTTGAATTTCTATCAGATGCAGAGTACTCAAAGATGACATCGGTATGAATTTCCTTTTAAATATGATTGTAAATTTTGTGGAGAGAAATACCTTTGTTTGAAGGTGCAAAAAGTTCTGTATGTTCTTGTAAATATCCACTTCATGCTTCTACCATTTACGTTCAAAACACTGTTTTGACTCTATTTTATGGTATGATTATAATGTATACCCTCCGTTTTCCTAAGTTCTACACATTTACTAAAGTGTCTAAACTTAGGAAATAAGTTGTCATGTGAGATCTTGTTTGGTTCATTTAGATGTGTATTTTCACAATATCAAATTTTCAGAATCTTTAGTAATATGTAATAATAAGATATTATTGGTCAAATGTGTGCACCGGAGATTGTGTAAATTGAAAGTGGGTAAATTTGTGGTGCTTCCTCAGTCTCTTTTTCATCTGCATACTTTCCTTTTTGATCCGTTTCTTTTTAATCTACACACTGTTGCTTTTTCTATTTTTGGTAACATGTCCCATCTACTTTCTCCTCTTTTTCCACCCCATGTGGTCCACTTTTAATTTAATAACCCATTTTATAATTTCTCTCTCCACTTTTTAGTTTTTCTGTCTTACTTTTCAGTTTCTCACTTTTCGGTTTGGATTTTCCTCCTTGGTTCTCCCACAAAGTGAAGTGAGTAAATTAAAAAGAAATGGAGGGAGTAGTATGCTTGTATTTGTATTTGTATTTGTATTTGTGATGATGAGTAAGTTGATGTTTGGCAATTGAAACATATGATTGTTTGGTCCATGATATATCAGAAAAGCTTAATAATTATGTGATTGTTCTGCTCTATTTTCCAACATTATCTTCTACAAACTAATAGTCTAATACGAAGGCAGATGATGTCTTGTGTTTCATGGGGTTACTTTGATTTCTGAGAGAATAATAAAGATTTTGAGTTTTGTTAGTGGAAGTTGAATGATGCACTTTTTTCCGGAAAAGTAGAACTGTTACTGAGAAGTGAGGACCATAAGTTTTTTTGGCTACTTTCTTAGTTCTTTTCTTGGGATTTTACAGAAAATAAAGGTTGTTTACATTTGTCTTTTTGTGTACTTATGCTTCTGAGTGTTGTATTTTTTATTTTGAATGGCACTTTCATTGTATTTTAGAACTTCTCAGTTTCTTTGCTTTTTTCTGGCAAAGACATTTTCAGGTCAAATCTGTGATTGCTGAACTGAAGGAACTTTTGCAATCGCATTCAATGAGATCTTACAGATCAAGATTCCAGAGGTATGATGTATATTAGTTGAAATTTTCTTCTATGGGGCCCCTTACTTTTTCTCCTCAAATCTCCGTGTTTCTCTGTTCAGTGTTTTTTTAGTAAGCTAACCTTGCGTTCTCTCTTCCTCCTGGTGTTTTGTTCGCCCCCCTCTTTTTTTTGGGGGGTGGGGTGGGTGGGGGGTTCTTTTATACGTCCTTCATATTTTTTGTAGTTTTGAGTAATTTACTGCATATTATAATATATAGCATGAAACCATAAATCACCAAACATAAAATTTGTGGTCTATTTATTACAAAGGTAGTTATTCCTTGCAAGAAATAACTTTCTTGTGGACTTTATGGCTGCATTGTGAAGCTGATTTTTGTAAGAGTTCATTGACCTCGCAAAAGCACAATCAGTGTGAATTGGATCGGATATCCCAAAAGGCAAGGCTTTTGCGATCTGGTTTGCGTACGGATGCGAACCACCCTGCCAAACCGGACGACCCATCTTTTCATCCTTCTATCCGTGGAAATCTAACCAATTTAATCTTGATTTTTTTAAAATGTAAAGCAATTTCAGGTCTAGGGTCTTGATTGAAACCCTTAGATATCCTATATAAAGCACCGATTATAGGATAGAAGAATTATAATACTTCCTCCATTCTGTTTTAAATGAAACATTGGATGAAATGACACTATTCATGGATCAATTTTGACTCCAATGTATCGCTATTATATAAAATAAAACATAGTCAAGTGGGATCTTGTTAGATTTGTCTCGATGCATACTATCTAATTATAACTTTTTTATATTTTTTACGTGTGCACAATTAAAGATATTAGCGATTAAAGAAACGCGTTGGGATGCGTGAAAAAGCAAACGTTTCATCTAAAACAGAACGGAGGAAGTATATGGCTTTCGTTCCCTAGAGGAAACTGAGTAGATAATAGCTCTGACTAGTTCAAATAGCTTGGGAAGAGAGAGAGAGAGAGAGAGGAAGAAGAGAGAGACTCATGGATGAAATAGTGTGCCGTGTATGCTGTCTCGGGGTGGGGGTGAGGGGTGAAGGGAAGGTAAATATTTAATTTTGTTTGCGTTGCTTGACTTTACAAGTGGCCTTTTTCTCTTTTCTTATTAAAGATGGATGCTAATTTATCTCCTACTGAAAGATAGCATTACCCCTCTTTAGCTTTGTTTGTTCCCCCCATCTTTCATTACAGAGAGTTTTTGTTTATTATCATCTTAAAGTTTTGATAAAACATTTGTGACAACAATCATAACTGATTTACCAGAGATAGCGTTTGCGTATCTGTTCCCATACCCCATATCAGTCGAATCCTGTACCATTTGGCACTAAGCACAACCCTGTGGTGACAATCTGACATTCCCCCTGCTCGCATTGTCTTGATACGACAGTGAGCTAATTTGTACATTAATTTGACCACTTTTGATGGCTATGCATTTTAAAGTATGCGTTTTCATGTATTATAGAAGCAGTGGTGGATTCAGGAATTTGGGAATGGTTGGTCAGACCATTGCAAATCCAAAATACAACCAATGACCATTGCATTTTAAAAAAACCTTCACAGATTTCCATTTCAAAAGCAATTAATATTCATATTACAACCAAATACGTCCTCCTTTCTATAATTATTGCAACATACTCCATTGACACATGTTTTAAGAAATCCATGTGAAGAGGAGAGAGATAGAGATAGATAAAAAGTGGGGGCCATGTGATAGGAGAGAGATAGAGAGAAAATATTACCAAATAGAGAATGTTGAAATTAATATGAAACTTGCAAATAAGGGAAACATTGCAATAAAAAAAGAAGAGAGGAAATAGTACTTGGAAAATATTACAATTGCTCTCGGCGAGTTTTCATGTTTTGATATCGATTTATAATGTCATCCTTGCTAACATTCAAAAACGAATCTTTCTCTAAATAAATATTCAAGCAGTCATTAAACATTCTCTAAATAAGTAATCAACCATGCGGAAGAGGAGGATTTGGAGTGGACGTTCTTTTAGCAAAGAAACTTGAAATATCCCTTTTTTTTTCTTTTCATTCTGAAATTTAAATTGCAATTTGAATGAGATTCAACAAGTCAATTTTAAAAACTATGATAATTGATAAATGATAATTATTAATACCAAAAAAATTCTACATTTTCATACGTTTGATAAAAAAACTCACGCATAATCATCAAGCTCTAAAAAAATGAACTGCAGGTTTTGCAATATAAAGAACCGAGTACTAACAAGATCTTCTTCCAACTTTCTATAATCAAATCTACAAAAACCAGGATACACAAGGAGAATCTCTAAGAATTGATAATCTAAGAATTACAAAGTTCAAAAATCAGAAATGTATGGCAAAACCGAAGCAAATCAGATTTTGTGATGATAATCAAACTAGTTTGCAAAAAAGTAGTGAAAAGAAAGCTCATTGGTTACCTTCCCCATGAGATTATTCATCAAAAATGGTGTAAATCAGAATATTGCTTCTTATCAATCAAACTATCTATCAAGTTGCTCCTCTTTATTCATTGGACATCAATGTCTACCTTCCTTTTGTCCAAGAAATAGAAGGGTGAAGAAGAATTAATGAACAAAAACTGATTTAGATGTAGATTGAAAAGACTGAAAGTAAAGAACTCCTGAATTTGTGTAAAAAATGAAGCAAGAGTATGAGTAGAGAGAGGGAACAAAAGGCAAAAGAGGGTGGGGCCTTTATTGGCTCAGCTTGAACTATTTAATGTGCTATTGTGCTTCTTGCTTTGGCTATGTATTGCCGATGACATAACAACTGGTAAGATATCAGTCTCTTTTGGATTTTCAATCACCTGCACTTTCCCGTTACAGGATCTATGATCAGTGCATGGGTGATTGTCCTGCACCATTTTTGGGTATTGAGCAACTTCAGCAGTTCCCTCATCTACACCAATGGCTTGGGCTGTCAGTTGCTGGAACAGTTGAACTTGGGGATATTGTTGAGTCTCCATCCATTCGTACAGCGACTTCAATTGTTCCACTTGGGTGGACTGGCACTCCCGGCAAGAAAACTTCAGACCCCTTGAAAGTTGATATTTTAGGTTCTGGGCTCCATCTGTGTACTCGAGTTCAGGCACAAGTAAATGGTAACTGGTATATTTTCTTCTTTTCTCCTTTTTCTCTTATTATTAGTACGTGATTTATCAGTCATCAGACTCATCACAGCGTGGAGGCTGACACAAGCAGCAACGGTTTGTGTCATTGTTCTGCCAGATGTTGCAGTCGTTAGTAGGCTGTAATCATCACATTAAGCAACCTATAGATGCTAATTGCTTTTAAAAATGTGTTAAGTGCATAAGGTGATAAATTGTTAATAAGGCATAGGAACAATTGCCGTATTCTTGAATTACCTGATCTGAAACTTCATATTGGTAGTAGAATTGTTGTCTTTCAATATTTAGGATAAGTATATTTGATCGGTGGGATCAATCTTTAGGAGCTTAGTACAGTCTTTAAATTGAGCGTGTAAAGATTGAGAAGTTTATGAATTCCGGAGCCTTTTTTTTCTTAGCTTCAAATCCTGGTTATTTGAATACACCTCAGTAACTGAGATTTACTCAGTAGTAAAGGCATGGTATATGAATGGTGGGGCTGGCACCTATATACAACAGTTGCTGTAATTTATGTCCATGTTGATTTTAATGTTTGCTCTATTGTTCTTTATGCCAAAATAAAGCATTTTGATTTGCAACTTCTAGGTGTTCAACGACTGTTGAGTACCATCCTCCTGCACCACCTCACTCAGATGAACAACAGCCTGAATTAAATAAAATGAGGGTGCTAATTGGAGCCCCATTAAGATATCCTCCAAAGAATCAGATTGTACCAGATGAGCTCACAGTGTTTCCATCCATTGATTCCGAATCCATTAGTCTAAAAGCACAACAAATGTTAGGCACATTATCTAGAAGTAGATTTCTTCCGCCTCCAGGGTTAAGTACTTTTGTGCTATACTGTACCACTGACTTCACCATCGTTAATAAAGAGGTTGATGTCAGGACTCGCAGAGTTCGATTTGTTGGCCTTGAGGTATTTGTGAGAAAATCCCTAATTGAAACTGCTTAATGTTTCATAAGTAGCTTGTTTAACTTATTCAAAGTATGATTTGTGACTCCAGGGTGCTGGTAAAACATCTCTTTTCAAGGCTATCTTGAATAAAGGAAAACAATCCACTCCCATTGAAAGTGAGAATTCGCAGCCTGAAGCAGATATTCATGAAGTTATTGCTGGTGGTTTATGCTACATGGACTCAGCCGGAGTAAATTTACAGGTGGGTTTTCTAGGATGTGACATTCACCACTTGGTCATGCAATATTATAGTTTTTTTGGAACTATATCATCTTGCTTATTGGCCTTATTTTTAGTATATATCCTTTGTAATTTTAGTGATTGATTGAGACAAATTTACATGTGTGGGAATTATGAATTACTTATTGTTATAATGTGATAATGAATTCTATGCACTTAGTGAATGAGAGTTGTAAAGGATGGCCAACATTGCAAATTTTGAATTATATGTTTTTCTTTTATATAGTTTTTGCATCTTGTTTTTTCTTTTCTGCATGTCTTTATTGTCTGCTTTTCTTCTGTCATATGTTGTCCTTGTTGGAGCTGATACATGATCTAATTTTCTTTTGTTCTTCTTTAGGAGCTGAGTGCTGAGGCTTCTCGTTTGAGAGATGAATTATGGATGGGTATCCGAGATATTAGCAAGAAGATAGATCTGCTTGTTCTTGTTCATAACCTTGCTCATCAAATACCTAGATACAGCGACTCAAATGTGTCACAACGGCGACCAGCCCTATCTTTGTTACTGGATGAGGCTAAAACCCTTGGTATTCCTTGGGTCCTTGCAATAACTAATAAATTTGCTGTCAGCGCACACCAGCAAAGAGCAGCAATTGATGCTGTATTGAAGGCATATCAAGCATCTCCTAGCAATACCGAGATATTGAACTCTTGCCCTTATGTTATCCACACAGCAGGCAGTTCTTATGCCTCATTGTCCAGTGTTGTGGCTCGAGAAGACACCGATAAAGGAATTGTTCCTCAAGGTCTTGTTCTGGGCCCATTTAACTTTGTGCGCAGACCTTTCCAGAGAAAAGCCACTATTCTTCCAGTAGAGGGTGTGGATTCTTTTTGTCAGCTTGTTCATCGTGAGCTGCGGAAGAAAGAGGAGTCCTCCCTTGAGGTATGCTTGTTGAGTCCCTCTTTTTCTCTATAGCTTATGCACCAATAAAGAAGTTTTTTCTCAATGTCAAAAAATAAATAAAAAATAAAAATAAAGGAGAAGTTGGATCTCCTTTTGATGTCATTATCATCACCTCTTGTTTAAGAAGAGAACCAACATTATAAAAACAAATAATAAAACAAACTTACAAGAGGAATCTTCTATTCGGTTGATGGGTCCGGAATTCTTCCGCCGTCTGTGACATCTATCTTCTAATGTGTTGATAAAATGCATAATCTGGAATTCTTACATTACAATGCATTTTTCATTCTGTTGATTCTTCTGGAATTCTTTTGTCGTCCGTGACATCTATCTTCTAATGTGTTGATAAAATGCATAATTTTCTACTTGCAGAATCAATTTCCGTTTTCTATTGTATTTTCGAGATTTAAAACATTTATTTTTCTGGCTGAAGGAATTTGCTAGGGAGAGGCTTTTACTGGAGTTCTCAGAGGATCGTGCGAAGGGGGCTGCTGCCAAGAGTGATGCACAGGACAAGGCTAATTCAATGTCTGCAGCGACAATCGGTGCGTCTCTTGGGGCTGGTCTTGGGGTTGTATTGGCTGTTGTGATGGGCGCTGCATCTGCCTTGAGAAAACCATGACATTTTCCTCGGGAATAGTCCCTATAAAACATTGCTATATGTAACATTATTGTATATAGTTAATTTAGTGATAATTAGTAAGTCAAGTGTATTAGTGCGCTTTGGTATACTTGGTCTCTGATTTATTCATTAATTCAAATATTCAAAGTCGATAGGCCTCCCATCGCTCTATCTCAAAACCCACAGCAGCTCTTTTCTATTATATGGAGGGAAGAGATTGACTAGAAGGATTAATTTTTGGTTCCTTTTTCTATCAAAATTTCTTTCAGGAATGGGAAGATTTGGAGGGAAAGTAAATCCCCATAATATATATAGAAAGCAACAGAATTTAAGTTATTGATGGATTATAGAAACCCTTTTCACCCCATAATCTTTTTGGCAGGAAACGATCAGTAGCCAATTAATTATCCAGTTAAAGCTTAGTCCACTACAAGTGGAATTCTTCCATCCAAACTAAATCTTCCTCAAAAGTTAGAGAAGTTTTAGCAATGGCATGTGCCATTTTATTACAAGACCTATCAAAACCAAACTACAGAAATGAAACTTACTATCAAAGAGTCCAATATCATTGACTATTACTTGAGTGACTTTAGCAAGGAGGAGATCAATCAAAGCTAACAATCAACTCAGCTTCAATGTGCCAGCGTCGAAGGCGAACTGAAGGCCAAAAAAATAGGGCAGTGGCTTCAGCTTGTAACACAGGCATTGCAAGTTTGCAACCTTCCCTTTTCTTCCAGCCATCATGAGGTCATCCCCTTCATTGTCTCGAACCACCATATCAAGACCCATACATTCAGGCTTTCACCCCATAATCTCATGTGCTTTTATCAGCAAAAAATTATCTTCATTAATCTTAACTATGGGATTTTCTACTTTGACAGCACCAAAAGCTGTAGGACAACAAAATACATCATCTTCAAATCCGTTCATGAAGGCTTAAGCCTATGATGCAGTTGAAGCGGGAAAAAGCTTGTAACTATGAGTTTTATCATAATGGTAAATGTTTTTTTTTCTTCCATCCCCTTCCCCCCTTCAAATCTTTCTATACAAACACACAATAAGATGTAGTTAGTTCATTTTTTGTAAGTAAAAATAGTATTTAGGCATTGTATCTACGTAGTCTAATTTTCCGAAGAAAAAAAATATACTTCTTCCGTTCTAAAATAAGCCAAGCTCTTCTCTCTTATATGTGAGTTTTTTAAGAGAAGTTTTTACTTATTTCAGGACGGAGAAAGTATAAAGAAGATCCGTTAAATACTTAGATATAATGCTTGTACAAGTGTACTTAGTGCAATTAGGCAATTTTTTTTGAAGACTACATTTGTGAATTAGGATAGTGGTTTTCAAACTCTACTAGGTATAGGATATCTAACAACAATGATGCATGGGAATGGGGAGCGTATAAGAAACAAATTCGGGAAATAGTGTTTATAATAAACTTCTCCCTGTGAAGAAGTTTCCTTAAGGTTTCCCAAATGCAAAAATATTTCGTTTCCGAAATGGACACACAACTTCCATGAAGTTACCATGCAACCTAGTCTCACAAGCGTTAAGAAGATTCAGGTTTGAATTCAGCTGAAAGGCTCACAAGTCACAACCAAAAGGTGACAGATATCACAGTTAAATTGGATCTTAATTGTTCTGAGTGATTCTGTGCAAGTGTATAAATCTCAAGATTTTCAGCTAGTCAAGACTCAATAGGAACTTTGTTGAGTGTCCTTTGACAACAAGACACAATTACAAAACAAAGTAAAAACAAAGGTTGAAAAACACAACAAAATTTGGTAAATCTCAACTGGAACAGCAAGACAGGCCTAGGCGACTCCGATTTGAATCCGAACCATCTTTGGCTAGGGTTACTCGATTGACAGATAACTCAGCCTTATAAGAGTCTGAATTTAATAGTTTCCTGCTGATATTGTTGTAAATCTCCTTGATTGCTATCTCAAACGCCGTCTTCACATTAGTTGAATCCAGGGCTGACGTCTCTATGAAAAATAATCCTTCAGATTCAGCGACACTTTTGGCCTCGTCCACGCTCACTTCTCGAATGTTTTCCAAATCACACTTATTACCAACCAACAATCTTGCTACTGCAGTATCACAATGAGCTACAAGGAAAGATACCAATAAATTCAGTTAAAAATGGGAACTGTCCTTCTCTGCTCTATAGTCGAGTCGAGGCAAAGGGAGTAAAGTACACATATATTCGTTAAAGACAATGTTCTCCTCATCTTATTTCAAGGCTAATAAGTTCAAATAAATTAAAGTTCAAGATTGTTAAGTTTAGATAAAGATCGGTTCAGTGCTAACAAGTTCAAATAAGTACAGATAAGGGATAATCAAGTGAAGAGAATGTACTCTAAGATTCCAAATGAGATGAGTACCAAGTATACTAAAACTACAGCTAATAATTAGAACACAAGTAGAAGAATGCTAGATGTACAAATTGCAACTTCTTCAGGAAGTTTTGAAAATATAATTTCCATGGCATTGTGGCGAGAATGTATATGCAATTCCAAGAATAAGACTGATGAGTCAAATGTGAGACAGAAGATATTAATTCTCTATGCCAGTATTACTGGATCACCTAAGTACTCGTAAAGGATTCAACTACTCTAGGAGTTGATGCTGTTTCTATGAACTGTCTTTTATGGAATGATTTTAAAGAGGTAATTATACATACACAATCTATCATAACTAATTGAATATGTATTTTAGACATCCTAAGAAAACCAGTCAGTATTACTAAGCAGATAGAGTAGGCTTTAGGGATCTGTCTTAACTCACAACAAAAATTATCTTATTCTTTTGTCAATGGCTTGGTTAAGATTTCATCAACTTGCACAAAAGTGTTTATACGCCATCATTGAATAAGAACAATGAAAAAAAGGGCAGATTACTTAGCTAGCCCCTCTTCATCATAGCTGTGAAAACCGGACCATTTCAGGACTCAGACGAATTTGACCAACATCGGAAACACTCGTGGGTGGGGACAGTAGGTCCGTACCCATAATAGGCATACTAAGAAAATGTTTAGTCAAGAGAGAGATCAATAACGATGGTAATTTGGTAAGCATCATCACCAAAAAGACTGCCATATAATATCATTCCTGACTGAGAAACCGTTAACCCTATTCATCTTTCATTATTTCTCATTTAATTGTGGCAGGAAGCACCATATGATATAAACATATCAACGTCTATGACCTACTCTTGGCATAGAGGTTATAACAAACTTATCTGGAAATTACAAAGGACGGTTTACACACTTTACACTTATACTTCCAAAAACAGAAAAACTCCAATGTAGCACACTATGCAAAAAAAGGAATTAAAAATCTTATAAAAGAAAAACCTCCAATTTTCATTCGTAGCAACGCTTCGTAAACATTCATTCAGATAAATCAAACAACATCTTACATCCTAAAATTCGTTTCATATACTAATCCTAATTTCGGGGCAAGAAAGTATACACTCCTATGGATAACGCACAAGTCAAAGTGTTGCAACTAATAAAAACACGAAAGTGGTAAACTTCCAATGACACCATCTTATGTCTTTCCTACATGCACAAAAGTCACTAATAAGTAATAACATTGTACCAAGAGAAACCAGAAAAATCCCAACTTTCCAACTCCAAAAGCCATTTCACATAATCCAATTCAAAAAACGAACTAAAAGTCATGAAACTTGAGAATTTGAAGAAATCCAACTAACCAAAATGAGATTAAGCAAAACCCATTTCACAAACACAAGCAAAAACAAGTAAAAAAAGCTATATATAAAAAAAGAACTAGATAGATAAGTTAATAATTGGCTTACTATTAAGCTCATCAAGCCAACGATTAATACTCTCAAAAGTGGTGCGACGACTGATATCATAAACAATAAGTGCACCAACAGCACCTCTATAATAAGCAGAAGTTACAGCTCTAAATCTTTCTTGACCAGCAGTATCCCAGATCTGAGATTTGATTTCTTTGCCATTAATTTCAACACAAACTGTTTGGAATTCAACCCCAATTGTGGCTTTTGTGTTGTGGTCAAATTCATTTCTTGCAAATCTTGAAAGCAGATTAGATTTCCCAACTGCTGAGTCCCCAATTACTACTATTTTGAACAGATATTCTTCTCCTGATTCTTCTTCTTCCCCCATTTCTTTTGAAAAAAATGGAGAGATAGAAAGAGATTAGAAAGGTGGGTTTTTTTTTTTTTTTTTGAACAAGGGGAAGAAATGGGTGTTTTAGTGTTTAGCTTTGTAGTGAGGCAAAGAGTGGTGGTGGCAGAGAACACTGCGTGATTAGTGGATGGAAGTAAGTGAATGTGAGAGTGCATTTTTTGGAACTTTGTAAGACTAAAATTAGATTTGCGAGGGGGAGAGAGTTTAAAATCAAAGGGTTACAGTTTACTACAATCTACATACACTGATACACTGGTCTAAATTTGAGAGTGAAAGTAAGTGGACTAGTGGAGTGTGTGGGCTATGGAAAAATTTACAGGATTTGGAATGGTAATTTAGTTCGAATCTGATAACTACTGTGAGATTATTTTTAGGGATTTTTGAGATTAATAAGGTTTTTACATGTGTTAAATGACATTTCTGGATTATTATATATTCATCCGTTTTGAAATAAGTGAAACATTTTTTTCTCAAAAAACTCTCACATAAACAAGAGAAGTGTTTCGCTAATTTTACAAAGGAGGAAGTACTACAAAACATGCAACATTTCTCTTTTTGGCACTATTCATCATCCAATTTTGACAATCTTTTTCTCACCATTATGTAACAAAAATCATAGTGAAGTGGGATCTTGCTAAATTTGTTTCAATGCGAGGATTCTAAATATCAACTTTTTATAATTTTTACTTATACGCAATAAGAGATATTAATGTTCAAATAATTGTATTGGATTACGTGAAAAAACAAATGTTGCATGTATTGTGAAACAGATGTAATATTGAACCTTTTGTTGTTTTCCTCCACGAAGTTAAAGAAAAACTCTCAAATCCCCCACATGCGGAGTGTGGACTAGGTCTTTTAGATCGAATTACATAAATTCTTGTGCCTTTTGATCAAATCCCCCCCCCTCTAATTCTCTAATATTTTATTGTTGACTATAGTTTAGCACAAATTAAATACAACCAACGCATATTTTATAACAAGGGAGTAACAATTAAACACTTTTTAGTATTGTCATCTAATCACTTTCTAGTAACAACTTAGGCCCTGTTTGGCAAAACTAGCGGTCGTGATAGCGGATAGTTGTTGTAGTAGCTGTTAGCTGTCAATTGGTAGCTGTTAGCTGTCAGCGTTTAAAGTACCTGTTTAAATAATAAGTGTTTGGCAAAACTAGCGGTTGGAATTGAAAAGATACAATATTAGAAATATATATTAGATGTAGTTACAAACTTAATTAATTACAACATTTTCATTAATTAGCTTCATAACTAGATTCAATGCTTACACCCCCTCAAAAAAATCAATGCTTACACATAAAATTAGAAAATCAATTAGTTTTCAACAACTATCTATCTACGTCGTTTAGCTTTCAATAAACAATCGGCTATATGGTCACGAATTACTTTTATTTATGTACAACTTCCCACTCCAGTTTCACAGGATAGGCTGAACATCGGGAAGCTCAAATGATGGTATAAAATTAGGATAATACTCTAACACTTGAAAGAGAGGATCATCCGGTGAATTTATGCAATGCAAATGTAGCAACAATAATTTTGAATTTGTGTCTCACACTAAATTGTGGCATTTTGGAAAGTATTTTCCATCTCTGCTTGAGAACTCCAAAACATCTTTCAATACAACGTCGAAGAGATGAGTGCCAACGATTAAAGGTTTCTCGATAAAGATACCTATAATTCATAAATATTAATCTCGAGAAAAGATAGAAGAGCACATAAATTATAAACACACCTTCAGGTGGTTTAGGAAACTTCATTTCTGGAGTTTCAATTGCATGAAGGAAAACACGAGTATCAAGTGCTGAACCTTCCCATCCTGCTGATATAAATGTAAAGCACATATCATAATTATAGGCAGCCAAAAAATTAAAAGTGGGAATTCATTTTCTTCCTCTATATGGCATATGTAGGGCCTCAGGTATGCATATGCTTCTATATAGGTACCATCTATACATCCAATAGAATCCTATATACTTCCTCCGTTCCAAAATAAGTGAAACACTTGTCTCAAAAAGCTCTCACATAAATGAGAGAAGTGTTTCACTTATTTTGGAACGGAGGAAGTAAAAAACACTACATAAACCAACTTTAAGCATATATTTAAACTAAATTATAAACTAAAGCAACAATAATGTTACATAACTTAAAAAGGCATGTACCTAGTATCAGTAGCTAATTTAGCTGGCACGCTTTTGAAATCTGTATCATAATTAAGGCCTTATAATATTACGTGCAAAACCTTTCACCTTTCGATTAGAAATCGAATTGAAAAATTCATGAACCGTCCTACTAATAGATTCACCAGAACGCTGAAAACACTTAGAAAGAAGTCTATTTGAGACACCTTGAGCAAGAGCATACAAAAATGTTATTTCTATAGGAACACTACAAGAGGGGGGGGGGTGAATTGTAGTGTGGAACTTATTGCCCAAATAATGCGGAATTTAAAACATAAGCAATAAGGAACTGAAAGTGCAAGAGAGATTTTTACGTGGAAACTTTTTGTCTTAATACAAGAAGAAAAACCACGACCTCTTCGGAATTTAAACTCTTCACTATAATAGGAAACCTCCTCTATTTCAACCTATTACATTCGCAAGTTCCCCTCGGAACTCAAACTCTCTCACAAGTTCCACTAGGAACTCTAACTCTCTCACAATCTCCACTCTATACTCTAGACTTAACTCTAATTCTTTCAAGAGTTCCCACAACTCTTTACAAATGGTTTACTCAAACCCTTCACCCCTAGATAGACTTCACCATAAGTCTACGCATAAACAACAAGAACTTACTCAAGTTCCTAACTCGAACTTGATACAAGAATTCACTCAAACTCTTAACCATATCCCCATTACAAGAGTTCACTCGAACCCTTTAAACCCAAACTCAAATACAGACATTGGATAATATAGTTTAAATCTAGTATGTAGAAACTCAAGAATTGTAAAGGAACATGGCACTTG
Organism: Beta lomatogona; assembly: GCA_947646795.1. Classification (NCBI taxonomy): domain Eukaryota; kingdom Viridiplantae; phylum Streptophyta; class Magnoliopsida; order Caryophyllales; family Amaranthaceae; genus Beta; species Beta lomatogona. Next base: position 195,710 of record CANSNZ010000029.1, on the reverse strand, counting down.
TAGGAACTTGGAACTCATAGGAACTGACTCAAAACAAGGAATAGAAAAACATAATCTTTCGTAACATTATTCCTAAAGCCAGACCTTATGGAATGACACAAGTCAGACCCTATGGAATGACACCAGTTAGACGACTTGAAACTTAATTGAACTTGTCTATTTATAGAAGTCATTTAAAATGAACGTGAGATTAATCATGTGTTAGTGGTTAAACCATTTTCCCATGATGTTCCTCAACTAGAGGAACACGTTCCTTTTGTTACCCATGATCTCCACGATCTCAGTTGAACGTGGGAGATGGAAATGTTACTGCTTTCTAAAATCTAGCATTTACTTATGCAACAGTATTTTAAATTTGGTTTTTAATTAAAAACTATTTTAATTAATAACACCAAAATTAAATCTTTTTATCAAATAATATCTTTAAAGGATTTTCTTTTAAATCCGAAAATGATTTTATTTTGGAATAAAGATAAAATCTTTTCCATAAAATCTATTTCCTTTAATATCAAATTTGAACCACATAAAATCATTTTCCTAAAATATAACCTTTAAAAACTCAACATATTCCTTTTAAGCGTTGCACAATATTTTACACGCCTAGTTCCTTTAACTGCTACTTCATTCCTTTAACTTAGATTAATAGGACCAGCACGTCTGTTCCTTAGAGAGGAACAGACAGATAATTTCTTCAACAAAACTCATTATACGTATTATAAATCTAGGCTTTTTATTTTCCAAAAACTGATAAGATAGAATAAAAATAAAAGATACTAAAATCAGAATCCTAAATTAAAATCGATTTTATTCAAAACTATTTTATTTAAAACTTATCTTTTATTTAAAAACTAAATCTTATCCTAAAACAACTAATGCATATTATCTATAAATAATTAACTAAGTAGAGATTTATTAAGAAACAAACTCTAAATAAATTCCTATAGATTAAGATAATAATATGCATCAAACTTATTGACTCTTAAATACTTTTGACTCTAAGTTCCACGAGTTCCTTTTGACCTTGTTCCATTACCTTGCACGTTTCCACATACTTACATGAATCCTAGAAAATAAACTCATATTTTCTACCTTCATGTGCCATGCTGCTCTAACTCAAGAACCGCATGTTGATAGCTCCATCTATGGAACTTCGGTGTGCTAGTTCCTTTAAGAAACTTCGCACTCATAGTTCATGCTCAAGAACTTCTTGTTTCAACTCTGAAATGTCATATTGATGCTCCCACTCAGGAACTGCTCCGGAACTTCATATTCAATGTTCCTCTTAGGATATACCTAGGAACCGCTCTGTTTGTGTTCCTTACAGGAACTCTTTTAGGAACTTCACTTGTTGGAAATCCTTCATGATGTGATATATTCAACCTTCCATGATTTGTTTCATGTTAATGTAATATGCACATCTCAAATACACATGTTAGTTAGATAATCATCTTTTGTTTACAATCATCAAAACACTACATGACTCAACAAAAAATATGCTAACTTTCTCAGAAATGGACATGTTACGTGTAGATCTTATCCCATATTTTGACGATAAATCCTTACATAATCTCAAAAATAATTGTGGCTCCATTCGAAATGCATTGACACATCGAATAAGGTGACCATTCAACACTTCTTTCATCCACATCTCTCCCGTTAGAGTTGAAGTCATGCATGGTTCTTTATGTATATACTTATAAAAATTTGTGGTTATTAAAGACATTGTATATGCAATTGCAATTATTATTTTACGCTTCCTTTCTTCATTGATATCCATAGTTATGATGAGCTGTCAAATATAAAAGCAAACCACAACTTTATTTATCACCACTAAAGGTTTAGAATATTAAAATATGAAATGAATTGCATCCTTATTAAATTTTTTTAGAAACAAACAGTCCACAAATTGATAAGTAAAAAAATTCGAAATTTATTGCAAGTAAAGCAAATGAAAAACTAAATACTACAATAAACTAATTGTCTTTATTATTATACAAGTGTTGTAACCAAATAATCCTACTTTCATCATCCTCCATGCTTAGGAAAACTTCGCTTCTAGTTGCATTTTCAATCACACTAGTAGCATAAAGCCATAGATCACTGAGTTTCTCCAAAATATGATCGTCTATCATGCGATTGATGATCTTCATTGCTGTAGAGATTGTGGACATGGATGGATGGATGCATGCTAGAATTATTAGTTGAACTACTTTGACTCATTAGTTTAACACATTACGTCATTTCACTAATTTCCTTAGCTAACATCGAAGAACCAGCCGATTGCCTCCTCTTACGCTTCATTTGGATGTTATTGTGTGATATTGTAGGTTGCTTTTTGTCATTCTTTGAACCACAAATGTCATTTTGTACCTTTAGTATTTGTTTGTGAATTACTACCCAAGTCACCTAAAGTAGAATCACCTTTTGCTTGGTCCACAAAATTTTGAAAGAAATTATCTTCATTCAATAAAGCATCTGGAAATTGAGAATTTCCTAAATAAGTATCAACTCCAAGACTTCCATTATCTTCTTCCTCCAAATTTTCAGTTTCTATGGTAAGATCTCCAACGGGGTCCATAGAGGGTATATAGACATTTTCCTCTGTTGTGTTAATTAATATGATCCAAAATTTTTATTTATGTTTTTTAGTTAGTGGAAATAATTAATTCCTAAGAATTAGTAGTATTAAGTTAGTGAGTTAGTGGTTAATTTTGTTAAGATATTTTAGGAGCATTAGTATGTTTATGTTGTAGGTGGTGTAAGTGGTGTACGTGGGTTTTACCCACTACCTGCTCTTTCTAGTTTCTAGCTTTGTGGTTAGTAACATATTAGTTGTATGCCTATTTATATGCACTTTCCATTATCTTCAAATTGAATGAGAAAGGCAGTAGATTTTTATTGCATTTCAACGTCTAGTTATTTCAATTTTTATTTTCTCATCTCCAACAAAATTGGTATGAAGAGCCAGTGATCCTGTGAGGCCTAAAATATCCTTTAAGTGTTCATCTTTTATTTTTTCTCTCAATGGGTTCAAACACTTTTTCTCTTCCCGTGCCCACTTTCAAAGGAGAAAAGTATAATTCATGGGCTATCAAAATGAAATCTTATTTGAAAGCAATGAGTTTGTGGGAGGTAACCGAGAGTGAAGTCGACTCAACCCCTCTTCCACAAAAATCAACTGTCACCCAAGTAAAAAACTATGAGGAGGAAATAGCAAAAAAAGCAAAGGCACTTTCATGTATTCATTCGGCCGTATCGAATGAAATCTTTATTGAGTATCATGACTTGTGAGTCATGATAAGGCTATATTTTATACATGTTTTGGCTCGTTATATTACGTTTTGGTATAAACTCTGAGGCTTATAATAGGGTTTTTTATAGGATATCTTAATGTTATAACAGTTGAGTTACTTGAGTAACAAAGTTGATTTAAAATGTGAAAAATATACTCAATAAACTACTTACTTGATTCTACTATTACAATAAGTATATTGTTATACATGCTATTTAGCTTATTTGATATATGTAATAGTGGTATGTGTTAATATGCAAATACTTTATTTTAGAGCCCATCTATTCATTACCCTATTGGTTTGTTTTGTAGGAAAATTAGAAGAAGAAAGAAAAAAAGAAAAGAAAAGAAGCATGGAGAACAATCATTAAAGAGAAATCAATTGGATGAAGAAAGCCCAAATAAAATAAGCAAAGTTGACTCCTTGCTTTTGAGGGGTGAAAACAGAGTAATCCATCAAATGTTTATAATAAGAAGAAAGCCCAATAATGTTGTCAACAACATGCTGACAGCAACACACAAAAGATAAAAAAAAACCCATCATCAAAGAGGAGTGACGCACGATAAGAAGGAAAAAAATAAAAACCCTTCTTCGAGGGAGGTATAAAAGGAAGACGGAACAAAGGCACGAAAGGGAGGAGTCCAGAGATTCGCACCAGACAGTGACCAGAGTGGACGAGGACAACAGAGAGACCAGGAGAACAGAGGAACGCCAGACGAAGAAGACGGTGGTCGCCCGATTCATCTATATGGAGTTTTCTTTCTCTACTCTTGATTTATGCTATTAGATACTAGTTTTATTATGTCAATTATGAGATTTTCGTTTTTAATTAGTTGTTTAATTTTAGATTCAATGACTAGCTAAACTCTTTTGTTTTAGGACTAGATGTAGTCTTTTAATTTTCTGCCAATGGATTGAATTATTGTTGGGTTAGTTTAATTTTTATTACAATTTGATAATCTTGAGTTCAATTCTTTACTTTTGATGAAAGCGCCTATCGGTTGTATGTTTAAGGTATTGGATTATTAGCGGAAGTGAAAGTTCAATGTTAGTTCATGGGATTATTGAACGCTAAGAAGTATAATTTTATGAATAGTTATACTCTTAGGGTGGCCTTTTATATGAATTCTTATTCTTAATGAGTTTGTTCTACATTTTATGACCACGTAAGTAGGCATAAGTTTAGAATTCAAATATACGTTTTCCGCCTTGGAAGAGGGGATAATATACATTAGGAATTCGACCATTGCGATCTAATTATTTTACCCTACAATTAGTTTAATTTCATTGCAGAAGTTAATTGGCGAAATCTAAGTCCTAGAACTATTTCTTATACTTGATTTATACCCATTGTCCAACGTCTTTAGAGTTAGAATCAGTCTAGTTCTTATTTTATTAGTCTAGTTTATCACCACCAATCACTATTTTCGGATCGTCTAGATAATATTAGCGTCTCTTAATTTGGTAGTTGATTATACCTCCTTGTGGGAAACGATATCTTGCTTACCCTATATTTACTTTAATTGACCCTTACACTTGCGGTATTTTAAGGTATATTTAGGACCGACCAAGTCACCAAAGGAGGCATGGGATATGCTAAAGGAAGAGTATGATTGTATGAGGGAGATGCTCAAACAAAGTTGATGCAAGTTTTGAACCTCAAAAGGGAATATGAGATGCAAAGATAAGAAAGAGCGAAACCATAAAAGAATATGTCAGTAAGCTTATGAATATTGTTAATCAAATTAGATTGTTTGGTGAAACATTTTCCAATGAGAGAGTAGTTGATAAAATTGTAGTGAGTGTTCCCGAAAAATATGAGTCTAAACTTTCCTCACTTGAAGATTCCAAGGATCTATCCAAAATATCATTGTTAGAGTTGGTTAATGCTCTTAGTGCCGTAGATCAAAGGAGATCAATTAATGAGGGAGGAAGAAAATGGAGAGAAAATCGAGGGAGCCTTACTAGCTAAATCATCATACTCAAAAGGGAAAGGTACTAAAGTGCAATGTAACCATTGTCACAAGGTTGGTCATGAGGAAAAAGATTGTTGGCACAAGGGAAAGCCAAAATGTTTCAAATGTCAAAAATTTGGGCATTTGGTAAGGAATTGTACATTCCAAAATAAAGAGAAAAATAAAGATCAAGAGGCTATATATGGCACAAGTGGCCGTAGAAGAAAATTTGTTTTAGAGTTAAGGGTGAAAAGTGCACCATGGAGAGATGTGCTCCAAATTCCAAAGAGAAGATGTTGGTGAGATGTGCATCAATAATGAAAAAGTGATAGTGGTGAGACGTGCATCACAAGACTAATGGAAAGAGGTGCTCCATGAAGATCAAGAAGAAAATTTTGGAGCAAGGAAGTGTGTTAATTAATATGCTCCAAAATTTTTATTTATGTTTTTTAGTTAGTGGAAATAATTAATTCCTAAGAATTAGTAGTATTAAGTTAGTGAGTTAGTGGTTAATATTGTTAAAAAATTTTAGGAGCATTATTATGTTAATGATGTAGGTGGTGTAAGTGGTGTACTTGGGTTTTCCCACTATCTGCTCTTCCTAGTTCTAGCTTTGTGGTTAGTAACATAGTAGTTGTATGCCTATCTATAGGGCACTTTCCATTATTTTCAAATTGAATGAGAAAGACAATAGCTTTTTATTGCATTTCAACGTCTACTTATTTCAATTTTTGCTTTCTCATCGATCTCCAACATGTTGCATATGAATCTCCAAACAATGCTTCCCATTTTTTCTCCAAATCTAAGCTGACACCCGTCTGTCGAAACTTTTTGAAGCCTGGATTCTCCTACATTATTAAAGAAAGAAAATTGAAGGATTCAAATTCATATATTATCCCACTAGTCATACATCTATGAGTGAACTTGTTTTAACGGTAACAAAAACACACCTTGATTTTTCTTTGCCACCATTTGTCTGTAGCATCAACTTTTCCTAAAATTAGATCCCATCCTTATCCAGTTTCCGATGATTTTAGTGTTTTCCATTTAATCCAATCTTTTCTCATTGTGTCATATTTGCTCTTATAGGTTTTCAAATTATTAAATTCGCCCTCGATTCTTTTTTCGACATCCATTTGAATATCCTTCCTTTTGCAAAATGTACTACGAAAAAAGATACGATTTTAAAGAAAAGGTACAATTTTAATGAAAAAATGGTACCAATATACCACAAATTGGTAGTTCATGACACCAAGAGTATCCCTTCAAAGTACCCTCGTTTATCCCTCTCTATCTGAAGTCCAAAATCGAAAATCACCGCATTTTTCCATCAAACTTATATTTATCTCTCTACCATCTTTTTCCTTTACTCCTTAATACTATCAAGATCACATACTATATTTCCTTTTTTTTTTTTTGAATTTTCTCTTTGAACAAACCGTATAATTTTTTTGGATTTTTTTTATATATTTAAGATATAGGGCTAATTTAAATCTTCATTATTTCTGTGCCAGATTCTTCTCTACTTCAGTTCTCGGTTTATTATGTTGTTTTGTTTTGCTCTTGTAAAGCTTGTTGAGGGCTGAGACAAGGAGTGACACTTGAGATCCTGAATAAATAGATAGATTTATCTATTTTTTCATTGAGTCATGAAAATATTTTAAACGGTTTTTTCACCATATACCCCCGACAAATCACGAAATTCACCATATACCCCCAATGTTTCAGATATTCACCATATACCCCTGAGTTTTCAAAACTGTGCACCATATACCATTTTTCTAACGGAAGTTAAGTCACCGTTAGCTTTATTTACCATTTTGCCACAATTAACCCCAAACCCCGAACCCTAAAATCTAAACCCTAATCCCTTACCCTAATCTTAACCCTAACCCACCCTCCTCCCCCGCACCCCACCCCTGCCCGTACTAGCCCCCCCCCCTCCCCCCACCCCCCACCAAGCCCCCCCACCCCTCCTTCTCGCCTCCACCCCAACCAAGCCCGGTGCCCCCCCCCACCCCCTCCCCTCCCTCCACCGCAAGCAGTTGCAACCCTCCCCCCATGCCCAGCGCCCCTCTCCCGTGATTTTCGCGGCCCCCCTCCATCGCGATCTCCCCAACCCCTCCCCCCCGCCCAACGCCTCCTCCGCCGCGATTTCTATAGCCCCAACCCCTTCGATTTTCGCAAAACCCTTCGAATTAGAATTTCGAGTTGGATCTTGTGTGTTTTTTGAAATCGCGTCGCTGGGTGTTCGAACCGATGAATTGCAACGGTGTTCGAAGGGGAGGGTGGGGGGTAGGGGATCCGTGTCGTCCGGCGTTGCGCCGGTGTTCGAAGGGGAGGGGTGGGGTTAGGGGGAATTCGAAGGGGAGGGGTGGTGGGCTGGGGAATTCGAAGGGGAGGGTTGGGGGTTGGGGAAATCGACGGGGAGGGGGTGGGGAAATCGACAGGGAGGGGGTGGGGGATGGGGGCATCGACGTGAATAGGGGGGTGGGGGGTCAAAGGGGTGGGGGAGGGGAGGGGGGGGGGGGGGCAGGGGGTTATGGTTAGGGGTGGGTTAGGGTTGGGGTTTATGATTAGGGTTGGAATTAGGGTTAGGGTTAGGGGGACCCAGATCCGTTTTTCCGGGTCTAGATCCTAAAATTTTGGACCCGTTGGATCCGAGTCGGATTCGGGTCCACTGGTCAGATCATGGATCCGGGTCCGGATTTGTCCAGTGGACCCGGACCCAGATCCGCAGATCCGTTATTAAAAAAAAAGAGAAGTTGGGTTTAGCGCTGGGCCTCCTCTCCACTTCTAATCTTCTGACCTTCTTCATTTCATTCTTTTTCACGCCCTGTAAACTTCCCTTCAATCCCTAAACCCTAAGTCCCTAACACTCCATCTCCCTCACCTACTGTTTCACTCTTCTTTTCTTTCGCCAGCCACCACCAACCCCGCATCAAGATCTGCCACCACCAGCAGCCAAGAAGCGTGCTAACGTTCGAACCTGCGACTGCCAGCCATCCACTGTAGTCGCGACCTGCAGTGCACCGCCAACGGTTCTATCTTCCGCCATTCCCCTTCTCTCTCTTCGCACAGGCGACAACCAGCGGCACCACCATGTGGGTTAGGATTGTTGGATTTCATGGAGAGGGGAGAGAACGGGTGGGTAGGGCAGGAGATAGTGGTGGTGCTGGTGGAAGAGGAAGAGGAAGAGAAGAAAGATGAACGGGTGGTGCACTGGTGCTGGTGGAAGAGGAAGAGGAGAAAGTTGTTTATTTAATTTTAATTAGTGTAAGTTTTTAGATCTAATTCATTTTCAGAATTTCAAATTGTTGTAAGCTTATTGAATTAGTTGCGAATTTGAAGTAAAATTATTGATTGTTGATTTTTTTTTGTATGAAAAGTAGGTAAAATAATATACATTCTGTCAGATCCGTTTCGGACCCGGATCCGTAGGATCTGGATCTGGGTCCAACATTTTCAGACCCGCTGGGTCTGGGTCGGATCTGGATCCATTGTCTGAAAACGGATCAGGATCCGGGTCCACCTGGACCCGGTCCAGATCTGACCCGTTGCCATCCCTAGTTTAGAGTATTAGGATTTTAGGGTTAGGGGTTAATGGTGGCAATATCGTAAATAAAACTAACGGTGAGTTAACGACGGTTAGAAAAAGGGTATATGGTGCACAGTTTTGAAAACTCATGGGTATATGGTGCATATCTGAAACATTGAGGGTATATGGTGGATATCGTGATTTGTCGGGGGTATATGGTGAAAAAACCGAATAATATTGTGTTAATTGTCAATATCACAACCCAAATTACTAGTCTCAAAATCTATAACTAACATCGTGAAACTAGGGGTGTAAATGTGACGAGACAATCAACTCGCGAGCTACTCGAGATCGACTCGGTTAAAACTCGGTCAAAGCTCGACTCGAGTAGGCTCGACTCAATGACTAATGAGTCGAGCTGAGCTACTATCTACTTGACTCGAAAAGCTCGCGAGATTCTTGAAAAAAATTATATATAATACTTTTTATTTCAGTAAATAATTCTCAAACTTTTTGAAATAATTTAATCCATTAAATAAAATTAAACTAATATAGAAAACTTTAACCATAGTTTGTATTTAGGTGATGATTAACAAGTCGAGCACAAGATTTTAACGAGCTTTATTCTTGGCTCAACTCGAAAGCTCATGAACGAACTGAAAAATTATTAATAATTATTCAAAACGATTTTTTATGTAAAATATTAAATATCCAACATTGGTTTGTAGTGTAAATAATAGCTTTTGTTTCTGTATAATATGTTACTAGTATAGTTATACTTATTGTTTGAATTTAAGTCGTCCCACATTGGTTGGGAAACAAAAGTTTAAGTTTGTGTTCTTTATAAATGGAACAAAACTATTTGTTGCATTTCATTGGGTGGAAACTATTGTTTTTTTTTTTCATGAAAGGTTGTTTCATAAAGTCCCACATTGGTTGGACAATGAAACACCAACTTTTTTTTTCACTATAAAAAGCTACTAAAAGTACCTAACTCATGGTACATGGATTGACTCAAGTTTGAGTTGAGCCTTGATTCGAGTTCGAGTTCGACCTTCGGGTTCGAGCTTGTATTTGAGTTTTGTAAATCGAATTCAAGCTTGATTTAAGTTCGAGCTCGAGTTTAGGATTCCGAGCTCGAGTCGAGTATAATTTTTTTAAGCTTCCGAGTTTTTGAGTCGAGTCGAGCTTGATTTCGAGTTTTAGCCAAATTCGAGCTCGACTCGCATCATTTACACCCCTACATGAAACTATAATCTTGGAGCCGCCACTAATAGTTATGGTTTTTGATTATGGTTTTCGAATTTTAATCTGCTCCAACTAGCATTATTCTCGTGAGTTCACTCACAACCTTCTACACTCGATTGATTGCGTACGATTCTAACTCTATAGTTTGTGATTGATTGTGTATGTTTATGGTGTAATTTTTACTTAAACGAAACAAGAGATATTAAAGATAAAAAAACTTCTTGAAAATCGCTCAACAACAATGTAGCAAATAAAAAAGCAGAGGGAGTACATCTCAATATGTATAAGAGGAAGTGAATAAATAATAATAAGAATAATAAAAATAGCTTAATTTGGTATCGATAACCCTTCTAAATGGTAATCATACACTTCATCCGTTTCTTTTCAATCTACACACTTTCCTATTTAGTATGTTTCTTTTTAATTTATACACTGTTACTTTTGTATTCTTGGTAATATGTCACATCTACTTTCGTCTCTTTTTCCACCCATGTCATCCACTTTTTAATATATTAACCACTTTTTAGTTTCTCTCTCACACTTTTGTACTTCCTCCTTGATTCTCCCAAAGTGAAGTGAATAAATTAAAAAGAAACAGATGGAGTAGTTATATTAGTACCATTACTGTTTTGTCTGTTTACATGGTATCAATTATAAAAATATGAGTACCAATCTATTTGATAAACACCAAAGGAATATCGCTCACATAGATATATCTACAATGATTCTGTTTAGCAATACTAGCTAAAAATAAAGTGAAACGGATAAGATAAAGCTCAAACTAATAAGGTGCTAAAACTGATAAGGTATTTGATTAGCTTAACTGTTTGGCAAAATTAGTTGCTTAACTTGATAAATTATTTTGGCAAAATTAGTTCTTATCAAAGTTTTAAAAAATATTTTCCAAAATTTCGCCGCCTAATTTTAAAAAGGTAAAATTTTAACTTATTATTTAAGTCATTTTAACCACCTCAAATTTTATTTTAGGTACTATCCAAACCTTACTAATTATAAAGACCTAAAATATGTTAAGTACCTTATCATTTAAGTTAAATAAAATGCTTTCTCAAACAAAGCCTAGCTGATATGTAATCATGTACACATATATGCTTGAATATAGCTCATATTAGGTTTTCCCATCATCTTCTACATCATTTGAGTAATTATTGAAAAGTCTTCGAAAATTATTAGCGGAATGTCGTATCTTAGTCGGTATGGTCAACTTTTAGACCAAATCAATTCAATTCTTGGAATATCCTAAAATGTTGATTGGTTAGCCGGTTATGCTATTGTAATCTTGCCTGTAACAAAAAATAATAAATAGAAATCCGCCTACAATCTACGTATAGTTTTGACTTATGATTTCCCGCAATGCCCATTTTATATATTGCCAAAGAGCCATGAAGTCCGATGTTGACTCGTCTCGTGGTTTTGTTTTCTTTTTTTTTTTTTTTTTTTTTGAGAAGAGGTTTTGTTTTCTTATGTTTTGATGCAATGGAGCAATATCATAGTCAACTTTTATTAAAAAGTAGTGCTTGATTAACAAGGCACCATTACTAAATTAAGTGGCCAATTACTGAATTACCGTAAGTCCGTAACTGCATCCAATCTGAAATGTATTTCCCATAGTTTCGTCATTTTCTTCTACTTTACATCTCCTAATTCTTCTAGATATTTTCCTCTCATTTTGTATAAAAATTATCATAAAGTTATGTCTAATAAAAAGTATATCTCAAAATTTGTGTTGTAAGAGGTATGCGTTTTGGGCTTTTGGCAAGTAATCAAGTTGGACTTGGAATATTAATTGTCATAAAAAATACTAGGTAGTAATATTATGTGAAGTGATGCATGTGACTTGCATACCCCCAAAGACAAAAGTATTCAGAGCAACACCACATATAACTTGCCGTATAGAGAATAAAGGGTGAAAAACTAGTACTTATATTAACTAAGATATTATCTAATTGGTTACCTCACTTCTTGTCAATTTGTTTTAAAAGGGAACATCAATAGACTTGTATTTGATTAGACATCGATTTTCTTTCACACGGACTTGTGTATATAAGATGAAATCGAGTAGGTTGAGGAGACCGTAACACATGCTAATTCTGTGATTTTTTTACACTTTTGTATTAGCGTCACTCCCTCTGTGCTTTAATAAACTTTTCATTTGATTTTGCACAGACTATAATACATATCTTTGACTGTACCTATCTTAAATTAAGTACTAAAAAAACTATTTTCCTATCCTGTGCACCTACTGCAAAGGATAAGATTTATCATTTAAGCACATTAATTAACTAAAATAGAAGATTCTCCCTAAAATTTCTAAATATTACTAATTTTTTAGCATAAGTTTAGGGAGAATCAAATATTTAAAATAATTTTAGAAAGAATCTTCAATTGTAGTTAATTAATTGGCTTAAAAAATAGGCCTTATCCTTTGCATAAGGTGCATAGGATAGAAAAATCGCTAAAAAAAATATAAAAATTAATATTTTAAATGTATATATTGAGATGAATTTAACAAAATCTCACATGACTTATATGCTCAAATACTATTTACAAACTTTATCTTTATTTGAAAATCAGATTACAAATCTATTAGAGGACGGGGCAAGAGTAATAGAGTATATTGGTGGCTAATCGCTTGTAAAAGTTATCAATTGCTTCCATATTATGTCTTATTATTAACCAACCTTACGTGATTTTCCCCTAACGCTACTATTTTTTTTTTTTTATCATTATCAATTTAAAGATGAAACCTAAAACACGATATGTAAACCCTACCTTTTCTCTCTCAAAAAATACACTCGCCGAAACCTAAGAACTAAACACCCAACGGCAACCCTAGGGGCTCGGCCGCCGTGTGAGCCACCCTGGGCTAACGACAGTAGTCGGGCCCCTCCCCCCTCTTTTCCTTTGTCGGTTAGTTTCGTCGGTATATCCCTCCCCCCGAGTCGTGCTTGGTGTCGCCCTTCCTTGTATTTCGTTTGTTTTCCCCACCCCTCCCCTAAGTCGTGCTTGGTGTCGTCTCCCCTTCCCCGAGTCGCGCTTGGTGTCGTCTCCCCCGAGTCGCGCCCCGGTATTTCGTTCGTTTTCCGGCCGGTTGCGCCGTTTCACTCCATCCACGTGTCGCGTCGTCTCCCCTATCCCCGAGTCGTGTTAGTTGTGTCGTTTTTCCCCTCCCCGAGTCGAGTCATTACCCCCCTTTCCCCGAGTTGTGTCGTCGTTGGTTGTTTTCATCTCCTTCCCGGGTCTCTGCCGCCTGTTGCTCGCTGTTTATTTGGGATGCGTGTTGGTTTAGTCTCCCCTGCTCCCGTCGCTGCATGTTTGTTTCGGTTTTCCTGGGTCCCCGTCCCCGTCCCCGCCTCTGGTAAGCACAATCCCTTGTTTAGTGTTTTAGTTGTTTTGGGCTTCCCCTCCCCCTTCCCCTCCCCCGGGTGTGTATTGGGCTCCCCTTTCCCCTCCCCTTGTTAAAGTCGGGCTCCCCTTCCCCTATCCCCCCGTTAGTGTCGGGCTTCCCCTCCCCCTTCCCCGTATGTCGGGTTTTTTCTTCAAATATGTGTTAAATCTCCAAATAATAGGAGTGCGTTGTTTTCGAGTTGTTAAAGATGTTGTCCATGGTCGGTTGTGGCCATCGGCAAGTGTTTGTCAGTTGAATCAAGCTTGGTGGTTCAAAGTTGTGATTGTAGCATATGTGGGTTTTTGGGAATATGTGCTGAGGGACAAGGTGACTCAAGAAGTTCATGCGCATGGACGAGGCGATGATAGTTTTTCATGGTTGGGACGTATGTTTTCCGGTTTTGTAAACCCGGAGGTGTGTTCGAGAGATCAACTTTTGGCTCTTTTTTTAGCTTGGCATAAATCGTAATGGTCCTTGCCTTGAAAACTTCAAATCTGCGGCGGCACCTCGCTACATCTGGGGGTTTTCATCACGCCCACTCATCTGCGTTCTTCCTACCTTATGGAGAACCCATAAATACTCTCGAGCGAGAGTATGAAGTCACAATGGAACATGACTCTTCACGGAATCATGAGCCCAGAATCCCAAGCGATAGCATATTGTTGGGATTGCTCATGCGACGAGACGCGATGCTCGCCGTTGGTTGTTCGATGTCCGGATCCCGAACATCATCGGCTTCTCCTCTCACTTCCATCAGCCATCCGAGGTTTGACTCCACCATCACAAGCACCGACCGCCGACTCCCCTTTCCTACGCGACTTTTTATCGCTTATATTTATTTGGTTATAGAAGGAATGTACGAGCTCATAAAGCTCACTTAGGTTCGTTTGTTTGGTTTCGATTTGGATGTATTAAAGATTAAAAACATACTTCCTCTTTTAATTAATGTACGATTTCTGTTCGTTATAAAAAAAAAAAAAAAAAAAAAGATGAAAACTTCTATGGATATGCTAATTCAACGTCAAAAATGTCTGCCGCAAGTAACGTAACCCCACATCAATCATCAATATTCATCGACATTCAACCCTCTCTCCACTATTTAAGGCTTTAAGCTCACCAAGTTTGCAAGAAACAAACCAGCATAATATAGCTTCACACAAAATCACTAAACACTAATAACATCACAATTATGGGATCACAGCTTTTTCATGTACTAGTGTTACTTATATTGACACTCACATTCACATACACCTCAGCAGATGAGCCTCAATCCGAGTACTGCAACCCAAAGACCATCACAAGCAGTAGCAGCCCAATATCAGCCAACATAGACCTCTTGTTGGCTAATGTAGTCACCAAATTCCAGCAGGGTGCTACCTATGTGAAGGCGGCGTCCGGAAAAGGCGACGACACCGTCTATGGCCTAGCCCAATGCCGAGGTGATGTTGGCTCAAAGGATTGTTTGAGCTGCATCAAGGACGTGGCACAAAGGATCAGAAAAACCTGTCCTAGTCAATCTGAAGCATGGGTTCGGTATGAATATTGCTACTTGAAGTATTCCCAAGATAACTTTTATGGTAGAGTGGATACATCAACTGGAGGCGTACTATACAAAAACACTCAAAATGTCCCAAATCCGGATTCTTTCAACAAAGAATTGGGAAAATTATTTGATAAGATCGTTTCGAGGGCGGTCAAGCCTTCGAGTGGTGGGCTAGGGAAAGATGAGAAGAAACTGTCCGATTTCGAGACGTTATATGGGTTGGTTCAGTGCAATAAGGACTTGTCTCCTTTGTCTTGTGGTCAATGCTTGGCTATAGCCATTCAGAACTTTGAAGGATTTTGCAGGGATAGTCAAGGATGCAGGGTGGTGTTTAGTAGTTGCTTTGTTAGATATGAGCTCTACCCATTTTACTTCCCTTTAGATGGTCAGTCTTCTAAAGATAAGGGTCATAGTATAAGGAAACCAGTCATGGATCATCATTAAGGCTCTCTGTTATCATAAGATTAAATTGAAGTAAATAAGGCAAAGCAATATGTTATATTTGCCAAGTTGTTCATTGAATGTTAGTCGAACAAATTTGGTGTTATTATGTTTTTTTTATATATAAAACTGGTTATTGGCCTCGGTGATGCACCAGATTATTGTTATGTTACTTTAGAGTATTTAATTAGATCAATATTAATATATGTTTGTTTATTTATCTGATGGAGTATAGTTAATTTGAAACTACATATATTTATCTATACTAATTTATTAAAAGACGTTTCAAAACAAGGAACGGTGATCACGTGATGCACTCCCTTAGGGACTAGGGTGCTATTCTTCATGTAATCAATATACAACAAAAAAAAAGATTAGAAATTAAAATTCATTATTGGATAGATTTATTAATCGACTTTTGAGGGGCGACAATTGACGTGTTTTTTTTTAGTGGTGGGCTAAAACGAGTTTGGAAAATTGGGCATGAGACCGGGACACTAAAGTATTAATGGACTTTTGAGTTGTGGGCTAAAACAAGTTTGGAAAATTGGGCATGAGATCGACGGGGACACTAATGTTTGTGAGTAGATTCCGGTAGCAAATATTCAATTTTTTTAAAAAAGGGGATTATAGTCCTTTAAAAAAAAAGGATTATAATAATTAAATGATCTAGGTTGGTTAGAATGGATCGGGTCAAAAAGGTTATTGAGTTAGAAACTCGAACCACGAGATCAAGATTTACCCATTAGACGCATTGGAGTGATTAACGTTCTGGCCACATCAAGACCGAGCATGGAGAATGCCTAAGGTTACCTAGATCTCAGGTTAGGCCTGATGAGCTTTGGTACGACCTGACCCAAAGGCCACCTCTGGTATAATTGAGAATAGTTCTTCCCAAAAGTTTCACCTTTGGTCTCGATCATATAATTTAATGTATTTTAGTTTCTTTTTTCTAATTTGGAAAAACTGAAAAGAACAGTACCAACTATGACCCCCCATGACAAGATCAGTTCTAACTTCAATTTAATATTGAGCAGTCCCAACTCTTACCCTCTTCTAAACTAGTGGTCCGAGTGGATTAATGACTTGCTAAACCGGTAAAAAACGAATTAACCCCCTTATTTGTTCTTTTCACTCTTTTTTTTACCGATTTCTTCTTTCTCCTCTATGAGTCTTTCTTCTCCTTCCTCCTTCCACCCCCTCGCCTCATCTCTTCTTCTCCCTCGCTGCAAATTGGCAATTGGCAATTGGGTGGTCTTGAAGCTATCATCATCATCATCGCTTACTAGCACAACAAAGAAAACCTCATCCGTCCCGATCCTCCAACTCCAATGGAGGATTTGACGCCATTTAGTCCCTCAAAATATAGTTCGAACAACAAAAATTGCAATTCTTGAAACCCTAAAACCCCCCAAAAAAATCTGATGTTGTAAAAAATACGAGCGAAATTGAATATGAAAATACAAAAGTAAACTTAAATTTCAAACTTCGCGTAGACGTTTGTAAAGAAATTTGATCACATCAGGACTCATCCCCAATTGATCAACACCCATGATATGTTAGATGGGAATGAGTCTGATGAAGTAAAAGCATTTACCAATTTGCAAGGGAGGGAGATGGGTGGCAGGGGAAAGGGAAGAGGAGGAGGAGGGTGGCAGAGGAGGAAGGAGGGAGGAGAGAGAAAGCGGAGGAAGAAGGTAGGAAAAAATAAGTAAAATAGAAATTTAACCAAGTTTACTTGCTCCAGCAGGTCACAAACCTGCCGAACTACAAATGTAAAATGGGGGTCAAAGTTGAAATTGTTCAATATTAAATTGAAGTTAACCTGTTTTTATTATGGCGCTATAATTAAGATCGTTTCTTTTCAATTTTTCCTTCTAATTATTAGGTTAGACTTCTTTTCTCTAGGCAGACATTGGATACAACTCTTTAGCAATCAATTTATAGAAATATGGATTTTAAGCCTGGATTATCCAGTAATATTGGGAGATGACTTAAGTATACGTTTTGAAAGATTTAAGAATATGCAATGTCTTAGATGCAACTTACAAGATTTGACCCTCCGAAGATTCTATTTTCTCACTCACTTTCCCGACTACTCATACTCTACATGAATTACCAATATCATAGACTTACTAAACTTGTAAACAGTGATAAGGATACAAGCATAATTAGGTCCCAGGGCACTTCTGTATATAATTTCCATGTGGACCAAACTTTGACTTCGTTTCGACGGGAAAGTTGACTTTGAAGATAAATCTACATCAGGTGCATTCTTATTCAGCTTATTAGGTCCTCCACAAACGACGGGAAAGTTGAATTTGAAGATAAATCTACATCATGTATATTCTTATTCAGCCTATTAGGTCCTCCACAAACGAGCCATATAACAGGTAGATATCTAGCAAGGGACAACGTAGTCTTTTTACATGGGATATCAAGGATATGCTTGTTCTTTACTCCCTCCGTTTTCTTTTGTTGTTACTATTTGGAATTTTTTTGTGAGAGTAAATTAGTCAAAGTAGGAAGAACTTTTGGAAACGAAGGGATTAACATTTAGCTTGAAAATGAGGGACATAATATTTGTTCATTTATGACAATATATGCACTCATAATGTAATACGTTTTTTTAACCCATTAATATAATGCTTGTGCGTGATCCATAAAGAGAGTGTTTATGATTTAGTAGTCTTTGTTTTTTTTTCCTTATTTTTAAATCTATACAAATATATTGAAAGACGTTCAAAAGTCTACACGCCACGCAGACCGTCCCTTTAGTCAAGCTTTTCGTTCCATATCATCAAGATACATTAAAAAAAATTAGAAACATGTTTCATACAAGATTCGACCACGTGACCTCAAGTTAATATAGTAAAGTTTTAACCAATGAACTATGCAACATTATATGCTCTCTTTTGACATGAAAATATTAATAACCGCGGGGCCCTAACTAGTTAATATATTAAAGGGTATAAGTATGCAATTGTTGAAATGAAAAATTGTGTTTCTGATAAGAGAGAATATAGAGCTTGTGACCCATTTATAGCGTTTATGATACATAAATCTAGTGTTATGATAATAATCGTCTTTTTTTAAACATTAATAACCTTAAAGGTTATATGTAATCCAAAGGTATGAAAAATAGTGTTTGTGAATTATGATGAGGTGGTGGAGTAGTGGCAACGCTTCCCACCTCATATTCCCCAGGTGCCTAGGGATCAAACCTCGTGAGACTCATTTGAGGATTTCCCCTTATCCCCCCTCAAGTGATTCCCCTTCATCTTACCTTAAAAAGAAAATATAGGATTTCCTACTTAAATATCTTTATTTTGTTTTGTTTTGTTTTGTTTTGTTATTTTTATTTTAATGTACTGCGAATTATAATATGTATAATATTAAATGTAAAAAAATGTTTAGCGCATCATAGTGATTGTGATCAATTAATATAGTGATTGTGATCAATTAATATAGTGTTTACTGTTTAGTCTTTAACTTATTTTCTTACATGTTAATGTATCATATTTTCATATACTCCCTCCGTCTCTAAATATGGTTCCCATTTTTTTTGGGCACAAGTATTAAGGAGAATCATAAGTGGGACTTTAGTTATATTAAACCAGAATTAAAAGTTGAAGTTGGTACACTATTCATAAATTGTTTATTGAGGAGAGACTATGTGGAGAAGTGGGTAATATAATAAATAAATGAAAGCTAAATAATATTTTAATTGGTGGACCCATACCAAATAAGGAAATAGGAAATCTATTTGGGACGATATAAATGGAAAAATGAGAACTTTATTTCGGGACGGAGGGAGTAGCTTTTAGGTGCATTTAAGATGCATTTTAGGAGCATTTAGGTGCATTATAGTTCATAATTGCATATAATCAATTTTTTTTAAAGAGAAATTTCATTAATTGAAGGTCAAACATCTACAATAGTATTACGTAAAAAAACAAGATACGATTAAACAAGATGAAATCAAATTCGTCTTCGAAGAAACTACAATGAACCGGACGAGCAATACAACGCAACCCTCTTGTATTCGCCGAATCAAGAAGCTATTGATGAGGAAGTTTATCATTCCGACATAGTTTGAGGAAGACCATTCTTGATCGAGCCATGTTGACCGCATCCCGTTTCAAATATCTTCATGTTGATAGTTTGAATTTCAACCAATGAGAACAATTTCTCATACCTAAAGACAAACAAATCGACTCACAAACTCCCATAGGCCATAGGGGAGAAGGAGATCTCCACAATAGAGACTAAAATCCCCATAATTGGACTCGAGAAATCCTCATAAAGAGAGATTAGTTTATTCAACTAAACAAGAAAATAAACTAAAAACCGAAAATAAGAGAGGAAAAGGGGCTTACCATAGATGAAATAATCCATGGTAGACCCTAACTAATGAAGAAGGGGTAGGGGAGAAGAGGGAGGCGGCTAGAGAGAAAAGTAAGAAAAACTAAGTTTAAGGGGGGGGGGTTATTGCATATAATTACTTAAGTTGTGAAATATTACTCCTATTTGGTTTTCGGTGTTCTTTGATGAATTTCGGGTATTGAGAACATAATTTGAATATTATTGAATAAGCTTGAGCATTAGGAAAAATTGGAAGGAAGCTTGAATATTAGGGTTTCTAAAATCCATTATTATCTTCTCCCGATTTTCTCATTTTCTTGGATTTCCCGTAAGGTCAGTAACCGTAAAAGGGCGAAGAGATTTACTGAGAAAATTGTCATGTATGATGAATGTTATATTCTCTCTCTTTCCTTTATGTTTTTAAAACTTGGACTTAAAATCATTGCCCTCACCTCTAGTCGATTTGTTTTAGAAGGGAACATTACGAGACATGTATATGATTAGACTTTGATTCCCTTTAAAACAAGCTCATATAGTTACAACTTAATTAGTAATAAATGTTTATTTTTCTGTAAATTTTATATCAAAATTCGAGTTTACCCTTATTTACTACCAACCGTTCAACACCAACCTCTTTAGTTGCCTGACTTACCCCTCATATGAATTACTTCCCCCAAATGACTCCCTCAAAATTTATAACTTTCACCTCCTCGGTCCGATATATCCCTCAACTTTAAGTGCATAGGTTGTATTTATAAATTATACATTTGAAACACTCTCTCTCGTCGTTCATTTCAACTTATAAAGCCTGGATATATTATTAAATAAAGTCTGAATGAAGCTTATCCAAACCATTTAATGGTATTTGTCCATTGGTTATTGGTTGTTCTAATTGGTTAGTTTGACCAATTATTATATATTGAGTGTTCGTATTGATTCTGCTAACTTTTTGGTAAAATTAGTTGTTCGATCGTATAAGCTACTTAGGCATGTTCGGCCACCTTATTTTCTTTATTTGCCCGATCGGATCGTATCGGACGATCGATCGGATCGATCGATCGAAAAAATAAGTTCGAATCGATCGATCGGAAAAAATAAGTTCGGATCGATCGGATCGGATAAGTTCAGATCGGATCGGATCAGATAAGTTCAGATCAGATCAGATAAGTTCAGATTATGCTTATATTTAAAAACTTATTATTATTATCATCATGATTATTATGATTATTAGTATTACTAATGCTATTATTGTTATTGTAATAATAATTATTATTATTATTATTATTATTATTATTATTATTATTATTATTATTATTATTATTACTACTACTTTATACAATTACTATTACTATTAATATTACTATTTACTAGTACATTTGTCAAAAAGATTATTATTATTGTCCTTGTTGTAATTATTAAATATTAATATTGGTAATTATTATTAATGTCGTTGCTATTATTATAAATGTCATTGATATCACTATTTGAAGCTATTTGTGTTCAAGAAGAAGGATGTTCTTTTGGCATTTATAAGTGTTCTTTTTTATATTTATTCTAATTAATAATTTTGATATGTGATGTTCTTTTTGATGTTGTACATGTAACGAACATGACAATAGTATATGATGTTTATTTTTTAAAAGAATTTTGGTAGAATAATATAAATTATATATTACTAGTTTATATAAAATATGAGTAGTATGGGATAACCTAATGGTGTTGTCATCACGTTTAAAATTTTCCCTACAAAGGATTTCAACTTATCTTTAAAAACAAAGTTTATATAGAACAAGACAACGATATAAGAAGAATATTTAACCATTTTGTTCAAGATCATATGATTATATATATTTATAGGTTTATTTATGATAAAAAAGAACAATTTATTGATATAACAAATAACATGTTGTTAGTTAGATCCAAACATGTCATCAATATAAAAATAACATCTATCTTTTATTTTTAAAATGTGTTCTTTAAATAGATCTTGTATGCTATTTCAGTATATGTTCTTTTTTTAATATCATTATATGTTATTTTCATTACTACCTAAATTCTTATTATTAACGGACCTTGAACATGAGTGTTCTTTTATTTTTAATTTTTTTGAGCCCCTTTCGGGAATCCCGTGGTAAGATGAATTTTCTTTGGGGTGCCCTCGCACAGGGTCACTCACCTAAAGACCCCACAAGCCCCAACCCCCCCCCCACCCACAACAATATTAAAATATATGTTTCCACCAAGATTTGAACTTTGGTCTCCCATGTGGGAGGTAAGCCTATGCCATTGGACCCAAGAGCCCTTAGTCTTTTATTTTGTAATTGTGTGTTCATATACTAATGTGCTCTTTTTCAAAAAAAAAAAAAAACTAATTATGCTATAATAATAATAATAATAATAATAATAATAATAATTATTATTATTATTATTATTATTATTGTTATTATCATTATTATTATCATTATTATTATTATTATTATTATTATTATTATTATTATTATTATTGAAAGTTGTGCATACTAATAAAATGATAATAATAGTAATACTTTAATGAAATACAAAGTAATAATAATATTAGTAATAATATGTTTTTTAAAAGATAAGATCGGATCGGATCGGATCGGATCGGATCGGATCGGATCGGATCGCTTGGATCGGATCGGATCGATCGATCGGAAAAAATAAGTTCGATCGGATCGGATCGGAAAAAATAAGTTGATCGGATCGATCGTATCGATCGATCGATCGATAAGTTCGATCGAAAAAATTTGAAGCGAACTAAACATAGCCTTAATGCAAAATGAAAGAAAAATCATTGCAAAAAGTTAAGTAAATCCATCTTTTCTACTTTTAGCTATCCGAATAACTATTTACCAGATACTTTATTTATCCAGTTTGTCTCCATGCAAACACCAATTAAAGTGAAAAGCCAAAATTCCATGAAAATGCCACCCAAAAATTTATCAAACATCACCTATAGCTAAGACTAATCACGTCTAATTAGCCGAGATTAATAAATGTTCATTTTATAACATCTGACAATGTATCTGTCTTATTCTTACATCGCATCCCAATATGCATACGAGGAAGTGAATAAATAATAATAATAATAAGAACCATAAAAATAGCTTAATTTGATAACGATAACCCTTCTAAATGGTACTCATATTAGTACCGATACTATTTACATGGTATGAGTTAAAAAAATATGAGTACCAATCTATTAGCAATATCCATCAAATAGATATCTACAATAGCTCACGTGTAATCATGCATGTACACATATCTGCTTTAATATAGCTCATATTAGGTTTCCCATCATCTTCTAGATCATTTGAGTAATTATTGAAAAGTCTTCGAAAATTATTAGCGAACTGTCGTATCTTAGTCGGAATGGTCAACTTTTAGACCAAACCAATTCAATTCTTAGAATATCGTAAAATGTTGATTGGTTAGCCGGTTATGATATTATAATCTTGCGTGTAACAACAATAAAAATTTAGGAAAAATTCACAAGAAAGAGCCCAACTATTACGTATTTTCTTTTATAAGTCCCAACTATTGATTATTCCCTGGCCTCAAGTTCTTATATCTTGTGATTTTCATAGGTCCTGATTTAATTATCACCGGTTTAGAAGGTAAGATTTTTAAACGTTTACCATCTTCGAACACTTCCAGCAAGTGACATAGACCTATAAATTGGAACAACCGTTTAAAAATCTTACCTTCTAAACCGGTTATAAGTAAGTCAGGACCTATAAAAATCACAAGATGTTAAACTTGGGACCTGCAAGGAATAATCTATAGTTGAGATTTATAATAGAAAATGGGTAATAGTTGGGCGCCTCTTGTGAATTTTTCCAAAAATTTAATATCCGCCTACAATTTACGTATAGTTTTGACTTACGATTTCCCGCAATGCCCATTTTATATTCAAGAGCCATGAAGTCCGTTGTTGATTCGTCTCGTGGTTTTTGTTTTCTTATGTTTTGATGCAATGGAGCAATATCATAGTCAACTTTTATTAAAAAAGTACTGCTTGATTATCAAGGCACCATTAATAAATGTATGCATCTAGGGTGTAATATGTTAAATCATTACTTATTGTGTAACATGTTTAATGATAAACTCCAATAAGAATGACATTGACTATACAAATAATGACATGAGATTCATGTCATTATGTTTTTTATTTCATGTCATTTGAGTTCTTTTTACAAAAGAAGCTGTGGTTTGTAGGTTGTTACATCATAGGTTATGGTGTAAAAGTTATACCCACCAAGAATTTTTGTTACTAAATTAAGTAGGCAATTACTGAATTACTGTAAGTCCCTAACCGCATCCAATCTAAAATGTATTTCCCCTAGTTTCGTCATTTTCTTCTACTTTACATCTCCTAATTCTTCTAGATATTTTCCTCTCATTTTGTATATAAATTATCATAAAGTTATGTCTAATAAAAAGTATATCTCAAATTTGTGTTGTAAAAGGTAGGCGCTTTGGGCTATTAGCAAGTAATCAAGTTGGACTTGGAATCTTAATTGTCATAAAAAATTAGCTAATAATATTATGTGAAGTGATAATGCATGTGAGTTGTGACTAGCATACGCCCATATACAAAAGTGTTTAGAGCAACACGACATATAACTTGTCCTATACGAGGAAAAAAAAGGACAGAAAAACTATTAACTAAATATATTATCTAATTGGTTACTTCACTTCTTGTCGATTTATTTTAAAAGGGAACGTCAATAGTTTTGTATGTAATTAGACTTTGATTTCCAGGCTTGCATGCATGAGAAGAAAGTGAATTTGTTGAGGGGCCATAACACAAACTTCTTTGACTTTTGCACGTTAATATATTAGCGTCATTTTCTCTATTCTTCAATAGACTTTTTCCACGGTTTATAATACACATCTTTGACTGTACTTATCTTAAATTATTATAATAAAAATTACAAAAGTTGATACTTTAAAAATATATATATTGAGATGAATCTAACAAAATCTTACCTGATTCTTTTTTTTATTATGCTGAAATATTTACAAACATCAACTTTTTAAAAGAAAAGCAGATACAAATCTATTAAGGGACCAAGCAAGAGTATATTGGTGGCTAATGGCTTGTGTATGTTATCAATTGCTTTTTCCCCTAAAAAAAAAAAATGTTATCAATGGCTTCCATATTATGTCTTATTATTAACCAACCTTACGTGATTTTCCCCCAATGCTACTGGTTTTTTTTTGTTTGGTGATCGTTATCAATTTAAAGATGAAACCCTCTACGGATATGCTAATTCAACGTCAAAAATGTCTGCCGCAAGTAACGTAACCAAACATCAATCATCTATTCATCAACATTCAACCCTCTCCAACTAT
The DNA here is from genome assembly GCA_947646795.1 of Beta lomatogona. Lineage (NCBI taxonomy): Eukaryota > Viridiplantae > Streptophyta > Magnoliopsida > Caryophyllales > Amaranthaceae > Beta > Beta lomatogona. The sequence continues at coordinate 170,542 of CANSNZ010000029.1, read as the reverse complement.
TTAAGCTCACCAAGTTTGCAAGAAACAAACCAGCACAATATAGCTTCACACAAAATCATTAAACACTAATAACATCACAATTATGGCTTCACAGCTTTTTCATGTACTAGTGTTACTTATATTGACACTCACATTCACATACACCTCAGCAGATGAGCCTCAATCCGAGTACTGCAATCCAAACACCATCACAAGCAGTAGCAGCCCAATATCAGCCAACATAAACTACTTGTTGGCTAATGTAGTCAGCAAATTCCAGCAGGGTGCTACCTATGTGAAGGCGGCGTCCGGCAAAGGCGACGACACCGTCTATGGCCTAGCCCAATGCCGAGGTGATGTTGGCTCAAAGGACTGTTCGAGCTGCATCAAGGACGTGGCACAAAGGATTAGAAAAACCTGTCCTAGTCAATCTGAAGCATGGGTTAGGTATGAATATTGCTTCTTGAAGTATTCCCAAGATAACTTTTATGGTAACGTGGATACATCAACTGCCTCCCTAGTATACTATAACACTCAAAATGTCACAGATCCGAAATCTTTCAACAAAGAGTTGGGAAAATTGTTTGATAAGATTGTTTCGAAGGCGGCCAAGCCTTCGAGTGGTGGGCTAGGTAAAGATGAGAAGAAACTATCCGATTTCGAGACTTTATATGGGTTGGTTCAGTGCACAAGGGACTTGTCTCCTGTGTCTTGTGGTCAATGCTTGGCTATAGCAATTCAGAACTTTGAAGAATTTTGCAGGGATAGTCAAGGATGTAGGGTGGTGTTTAGTAGTTGCTTTGTTAGATATGAGCTCTACCCATTTTACTTCCCTTTAGATGGCCAGTCTTCTAAAGATAAGGGTCATAGTATAAGGAAACCAGTCATGGATCATCATTAAGGCTTTCCGTTATCATAAGATTAAATTGAAGTAAATGAGGCAAATGAATAGGTTTTGCCAAGTTGTTTAGTTGAATGTAAGTCGAACAAATTTGTGTTATTATGTTATTTTAAATAAAACTCGTTAATGGACTTAGTGGTGCACGAGGTTGTTGGCATGTAATTTTACAATATTTGATTCACATCTATCTATATACTAAACAAGGAACGGTGTCATATAAAACACTCCCTTAGAGACGAGGGTGTTTTACTCCATGTAATCTATATACGATACAAAAAAGATTAGAAAATGCATTGTATAAGATTTTGATCCCATGACTTCAAGCTATATACTTAAGTCTTAACCATTATAAGCCAAGTGATATTTGATTATGTTATCATTTTAATGTAAAGCATTAATAAATGAAAATTATGATTACCTACAAGAAAAGGCGATATCAACGACCGCTAAAAGCCGTCGTTGATTTAGCAAAAGCCGCCGCTGATAAAGTCAACGACGGTCAACGGTCGTTGACTAACCGTCGTTGAATCGATGGTCGCTGATTTAGGAATCAACGTTCGCCTGGCCGTCGGTGTTGATTTCAACGCCGATTTTTAACCAATCAGCGGCCGTTTAGAAAACTGTCGTTGAAATAATTTTACCTACTGTTTTGAGCTGTCGTTGATTCAACGACGGCTTACACCAGTCGTTGATTCAACGACGGCTTAAAACAGCCGTTGAATCAACGACGGTTTAAACTGTCGTTGAATCACCTACTGTTTTAAAACCGTCGCTAATTATCTCAAACAGTCGTTATTTTTTTAATCCATGGCAGCATCCCATTCATTTACAGCGACTGCCTAGCTGTCGTTGTCTAATATTTAGCCGTCGTTGTTCTTCAAAATTACAATAATTTGGATATTAATGTTCCAAATTATAATTAAACCTGTACCTAAATATACTACACTAAACCTGTTCCTGCTCCGTCGCATTCAATATTTTCAACCACAAAAATATGCAATTTTGATATATATTACAATTTGCGTAGATAGTTATATAATTACATGAAATAGATTAAAATTATGTACACAAAATAGATCCCGGTGTCGGGAGATAAAAGTATAAGTCGGGTTCTACAAAAATATATATCGACAAATCTAGAAACTTATAAGCTAGATGCCGATCAATATAGACACTAAATGCCTATAGTTAGACAAACTACCTAGATTAAATATATGTACCCAAAATAAATCTCGGTGTCGGGAAATAAAGTAGAAGTCGGGTTCCAAAAAAATATACCGACACATCTACCTAGTTGCCAAAACCAAAAAAATATACACTAAATGCATATAGTTAGACTAACTATATATATAAACTATAAGTTAGTTACCTACTTGCCAAAACCAAACAGACTACAATGTCACGGGTGTCTCGTAGCACTACTGCCACCACCAAACCCCCGGGTCATCTTCGGTGTCCGCGTTGTGGAGGGGGGCCTGTGTTGAAACCTGAGAACATGTGGCCGAAACCAGACATGTTCCTTATCATTTCCTGCATGAGGGCCCGGTTTGACTCTTCCATCCGTGCTGCGATCCTTGCCTCAACCTATTCCATCCGCGCAGCGACCTTTGCCTCCACCTGTGCTCAAGCTGAGAAAAAATGGATGGCTCATATGGTTGTGAAGAGCCATCTCCTCGCCCAGATGAAGAGTTGTAGTACAAATGATCTCCCTGACCCAAATCCTGAACTTTTCCTCTGTTCCTCACACCAACTGTCTCCCAATACAACAAATCAGGGTTCGGCTGTGACCCTTGAGTGGTACAATCATCCAGCTTCTTTTTGTATGTCTCCTGCATTTGGTTAAATAATGTACTCATATTCATGAATTTTCAAGTAAAAACAACTATGTGACACACCAAACAAACAATATTTGCGTTCTAACTTGCCCATATTTTGTATTTTCAATCAAAACTACTATTAAACACATAAAACAAACTATTTACATGATGTTTGAGGTGTTTACAACTTAAACTAACTTCAAACTACTCATATTCATTCCTTTGTGATTAAAATGGCCTGAAATGGGCTAAAATGACCTATATTTGGTTCTAACTCGCCTATATTTTGTACTTTCAATCAAAACTACTATTAAACTCATCAAACAAACTATATACATGATATTTGAGGTGTTTATAACTTAAAATAACTTCAAACTACTCATATTCATTCATTTGGAACTAAAATGGCCTAAAATGGGCTAAAATCGCCTATATTTGGTTCTAACTTGCCTATATTTTGTATTTTCAATCAAAACTATTATTAAACTCATCAGACAAACTATATACATGATATTTGAGGTGTTTATAACTTAAAGTAACTTCAAACTACTCATATTCATTCATTTGGAACTAAAATGGCCTAAAATGGGCTAAAATGGCCTATATTTGGTTCTAACCTGCCTATATTTTGTATTTTCAATCAAAACTATTATTAAAATCATCAAACAAACTATATACATGATATTTGAGGTGTTTATAACTTAAACTAGCTTAAAACTACTCATATTCATTCATTTGGAACTAAAATGGCCTAAAATGGGCTAAAATTGCCTATTTGGTTCTAACTTGCCTATATTTTGTATTTTCAATCAAAACTATTATTAAACTCATCAAACAAACTATATACATGATATTTGAGGTGTTTATAACTTAAACTAACTTAAAACTACTCATATTCATTCATTTGGAACTAAAATGGCCTAAAATGGCCTATATTTGGTTCTAACTTGCCTATATTTTGTATTTTCAATCAAAACTATTATTAAACTCATAAAACAAACTATATACATGATATTTGAGATACTTATAACTTAAACTAACTTCAAACTACTCATATTCATTCATTTGGAACTAAAATGGCCTAAAATGGGCTAAAATGACCTATATTTGGTTCTAACTTGCCTATATTTTGTATTTTCAATCAAAACTATTATTAAATACATCAAACAAACTATATACATGATATTTGAGGTGTTTATAACTTAAACTAACTTAAAACTATTCATATTCATTCATTTGGAACTAAAATGGCCTAAAATGGGCTAAAATGACCTATATTTGGTTCTAACTTGCCTATATTTTGTATTTTCAATCAAAACTAATATTAAACTCATCACACAAACTATATACATGATATTTGAGATGTTTATAACTTAAACTAACTTCAAACTACTCATATTCATTCATTTGGAACTAAAATGGCCTAAAATGGGATAAAATTGCCTATATTTGGTTCTAACATGGTTCTAAGTATGTTTAGAAGTATGTATTGAGATTTCCTTTGCTTTTTTGTTTGCTGGAAATTCTCCTTTTCCTAGAACAGTCTTGAAATGAGTCTTCAAGAACAACTCGGGAGCGGTAGGAAGTACTCCTCCTCTACTCTTTGCCTATACACATTGTTGAACAAAGGCTTAGTTTTTTACTTATACCGAAAATGTCATGTAATTTAAACTAAATAGTAGATATGGAACATTTTTACCATCTTTTTAGCATGCTGCGCTGCTGAAATAGAACCCTGAAAGTGTGACGGCTCAATTGGATTAGACAGTGAGCCACCTCTGCGGTTCTTTTTCGCCGTTTCAGATTTTTCCCGAAACGTGGGGTCTTCAATTTTCTTCTTCATCTCCTCGTAGATGGTCTCCCCCAACCATTTTGGCCTTTCTTTGGCTTTGTTAACCGCCCAATATCGCAAGTCTCTCAGACGATATGCAGCTTTCATCTTGTAAGCCTTCCTCACTTGGCCATCTAACTCAGGAGCCCATTCGTAAAGACCCTTTAATCAAACATTAATCCAAGTTATTAATAAACTAATATAATCAATTTCATTCTTCATAATTCGATTCATACATACTGTGAAGGAGTTCCACCAATGCGTCTTTGTGGCATTGTCTACCTCACTGTAATTGAACCAAGGTTGTCGGAAATGGCCCTGGAAAATGTTAGTGATGGACCCACTAACCTTGTTATCATCAAAACTGAAATGAAAACCAAACAAACACGTGAATTGTGAATATCATTTGATACAAATATCATGAAGCATATATTAGCTTACAAACATACCACAATCCAGTAGGGCTTAAAACCTTTTTTTTTTGCACGGTTCGACCCTTCACCTTCCTCCATATGATCGCTTGGAGTCTCGGTACGTGGTTAACAAAGTCACGTGCACCGTGAATCATCTCCCCGTGTCTATGAGATAGGGATCCGCCTTTTTTGTGGTTCTGGTTAGGGGTGTGCACCGGTCCAAAACCGGACCGGACCGGTTGGACCGGTGGACCGGAATCCAAAATTTTTTTGGACCGGGACCGGACCTGGACCGGTTGAACCGGAATTAATATTTTTTTATAAAAAAAAAAACTTTTTCTTAGATTTAAATATATTAATAAATTCAATATATTTAAATATAATAATTCTAAAAGCAATAATCTTAAAGGCAATAAATATGAGGTTTTAACTTTCTAACTTTTTAAGTTTTAAACTTTTTTTTAACCTTTTAAATTTTTTTTTTTTAAAAAAAACTGGAATTCCGGACCGCCGGTCCGGACCGAAAAATTCCGGTTTTGGACCGGACCGGACCGGAAACCCGGAATCTCAACTTTTCATGGACCGGGGACCGGACCGGAAAATTCCGGTCTGGTCCATTCCGGTCCGGTCCGGTCCGGTCCGGTCCAAAAGTGCACACCCCTAGTTCTGGTGACTGAAAAAGCTCCCTGGGAATCAAATTCCCACGACCTTGGCTTCCAACTAAGCTATCTCGACCACCATGCTGGGACTCCATGCTACACATAGATGTTCAAATTAAGAGCAAGCATGCGTACTTTAACCAATGAAGTGATAATAACTTTCTTATCCAATGAAGTGATAAGAGCAGGCAGTATACAAACAATCCACATTCTAGAAGGGGAAGGGTTTATAGTCAACTTTCTACTCAAATGCATGAGTCTACATATAAAATAAATTTACAAGTTCCTCAACTTCACCGAAATCATGGAATCTGCTCTACGAATCCTTTAATTCATATTCACGTAAGTATACAAACAATCCACAGTCTAACTCTAAATCTTTCCACCAAAACCCTATTCAAACCTCACAGTTACGAAATCATTATGTGAATCCTTCATACTTCAACTATTCTGACTAAGAAAAACAATAGAAAGACAGAAAGAGGAAAAGGTAATTTTCAGTGATGAAAAGTTTGATCAAACCATAATCTAAAGCATGTGACTTCAAGACTCAATCTCCAATATCAACCACAAACATAACATATTCTTTTTAGAACCTTAGTTGATCAAACCTTTCAACAATTTGTTAATGTATCAAAATCACTGTCCTTGATTTCATTGTAAGTCAAAAGAATGACAAAACTAATTTCCATCCTCTTCTTGCTTCTGGAATCTTCAACTGATCTCAGTTGATGACCAGCCAGTGTTGTCTAAATTTTTTGCTGAAAAACTTCATATGAGCAACAAATCAAGCTCAAGTTCGCATCCCCAATAAACAGACTTTGCATCCAATACACTCACAATTACAAAATGAATCCTTCATACTTCACATAAAACCTCAATTTCGCACTAGAAACATCAAAGGAAAAATATATGTATATACACATCGGCGGCGCAAAATTCAAATAACTTACTACAATCATTGGCACATCTAGGGTTTCAGTAACTTCAACTGAACCCCCAAAATCTAAATTTCTTCAAATTCACCAATGAAAAACGATAAAACCAAAATCAAACAAAGTTCTAACTCAAATATAAAAACTGAAAATTCAAACAACAAATTCAATTAAGTACCTGGAATAGTAGTCGAACTTGAAGATTACAAGTAAATTGTCGAATTGAGGTATTACCGGCGGCGAGGACGACCGGCGAACTTGGTGTTTATGACCTATATCCCAAAAACCCTATTTTTAGGGTTTGATGAGTAACCAAAAAAACAAAACAAAACACAAACCTTCAGGAATTACCGGTGGCAAGGAGAGCGAAAATGGGCTGTCACCGGTCGTCGGAGGAAGGTGGAGGTCTGACCTTGGCCTTCAATTCGCGCGCCCTCCTCTCCCTTTTGTGTTTTGAAAATGAGTTTTGAAAATGAACTACTGAAAAACAACAAAGAGGCCCGAGTTTATTTTAACTCCTTTTTATTCAGTGACCGTTTAATGCCGTCGCCTAAAGTAAAAAAAATCTAAAATTTAAAATAATAAAAACAACGACGGTTTTAAACCGTCGTTGTTATTCAGCGACCGTGTAACCGTCGTTATATACTTTAAAACCAGTCGGTGATTATTGACGGCTTAAAGCAGCCGCTGAAGGAAAAAATAACGACCGTTTAACCAACCGTCGCTGTTAAGCAGTCGTTGTTTGAGCATTTTCTTGTAGTGACCCAGGGTATCTCCCGGGCCTAAAAACTAGTTTATTTATTATTAGTTGGAAAAGTTGTGAACTTCTACTTTTTATAACTGATTTTGTGAAATAGTACCTTTTATATTTATCTTTTTGTCGACTAGCACCTCAAAGTACTCAAATGTTTTATTTTTAGTACCTTTACCAAAATTCTGGCCGAAATGGTCAAGTTTCCGGTATTGACCTTGTTATTCTATCCAAAAATTGAGCGTGTGTTGCAAATGTTTGTGTTAGATTCGCTCTCTCACTCGCCCCTATTAATCCCCCCATTTAAAGCCCTTCTTTCCCCATTATGAATATTTTGCTCCATCTTCTTCAAATTCTCTGTAGTCAACGGTAATTCAGATATAGGGAATATAATTGAGTTTCCAAGGTAATTCCTTTTCAATTTTAGAGCTTTGTTCTCTCAATTTATTTTGGTTTTATTTTTGGAAAACTAGGGCTAATTTTGTTTTTCTATCTTATGCAACAATGTCTTCTTCAAAGTCTAGATCTTCCTCATGGCACAAAAAAGTGGGGAAAAGAAAGTACCTTTCTACAATTGTCTGTTAGATTCACTGGTTGTGGTCCAATATTGCCAAATTGAGTACCTAGCTTTCACAACGATGACTCGGCGCAATAGATTTTAGTGCAAAGCATGAAAGAGAAATAGAAATTAAAGAGAGAGGAGAGCGGATGTGAGATAATTTATTGTTGGTGAGGATAGGTTGGTGAAAGGGAGTAAAGAAGATGAAGAGTGAAGGGGGGGAGGGGGAAAGGGAGTTAAAACAGGAGAGTGAAGTCACGCTAAGTAATTTGAGGGAAAAACAAAGTTAATGCCGAAAACTTGACTAATTTGGCCAGAAATTTGAGAAAAAGTATTGAAATTAAAACATTGAAGTCCTTAAAGGTACTAGTTGACACGAAAAAGTACTAGTTCACAAAATCAGTGTTATAAAAGGTAGTAGTTCACAATTTTTCCTTAATAGTTATTTCACTTTGATTTTCACATTTATCAATGCACAATATTGACTATAATAATATTTACCTATATATTTTGGCCAAAAATAATGATACTTTTTTCGAATAAGTTATGCTACAACATAACTCGTTTCTTATTGAAAATATAGTGTAATTAATTTTATTACTTTTTTCCATACTAATTATCTAATTAAATGTTTTACTTACCGTATATCTATCTATACTAATATATTAAAAAGCGCTCCTAAACAAGGAATGGTGCCACGTGGCGCTCTCCCTAAGGGCATGTTAATTACTCCATGATATCCATCATACAATTAAAAAAAAGTTAGAAATTGCATAGTACAAGGTTTGATCCCATGACTTATAGTTTTTATACTAAAGTCTTAACCACTAAACCAAGAGATATTTGGTGTTATCATTTTAAAGTATAATATTAATAAATGAAAATATTCCTTACCCGGGGCATAGCCTGGCCCTAATAACTAGTTATATTAGAATTGATGTCCAATATACGATTTTTTTAGTAATTGAATTCCTTTTTGTGAGTTGCAGCAGGGACCTTTCTAATTGTTGTGGCCGACAATGGAGGAACTGATGAGTTTTGTTAAGTGAAGAAGACAAGTTGAGCAATATGGAAAAAATTAAAGCAATTAGTAGAAGATTGTTTTTATAAACATTTCAAAGTATATTATCTTTGTTTTTTTTTTGACAAAGGGGGAAAGAACAGGAAAACAACAAGAAATAAACCAAACAAATCAAGAAGTAAATCATGAACAAGTTTGAGCACAAAGCTTAGCCACATTATGTGCTTTTTGAACTTGTTGACGATTTACTTTTAGAAGAAAACACCATTGAAGATTTCCTGCCAGACTCAAAATCTGACATATAGTCCAGTAGATGGAGCGAGGCACTGTCGAGGTAGAACGAAGAGAAGTAATGAGATTTGAGCAGTCTGTTTGAATAGTAACCTGCTGGAAATTTGAAGTCGGATCCAGAGCAAAGAATTCAGGAGGGCTTGGGCTTCAGCATGAAGAGCTGAGGTAGCAAGCCCATAAAATCACCTCTTTGTAGGGAATTATCATCGGGATCATCAAGGATCCAGGCGAATCCCGCTAATTTTGTAGTTTTATCCCAAGCAGCATCAATCTGAAAAGTATAATCAGTGTACCCAACTTTTGAATTACCCATATGAATTCCCATGAAGCCTAGAGGGTGGCTTAAACTATTCTCTAGAGGATGAAGAAAAGGAAGAGCAGGAAGGAAAGAGAAAGTGCTTAATTGTTGTTGTTTTTGCTGAATAGAACCAACATGTTGCACAATAGTTGTGACATGAGCAGGACTCCCACGAAAAACACGATCATTCCTATGGACCCAGATGCTCCAAAGAGTCCATATAAAATTCTGAATACGAGGACTATGTATTCCATCCTCGCTTTTGAAAAGCAAGATATAATTGATGATCCACTATGAGCAAGAGAGGCTATATATCATCTTGTGGTGAATGAGTATGCAAGGATATGTGTTGCCAAGTAGCTCGAGCGAGCTCACAAGAACGGCAGAAATGCTCAGCCGATTCAATATCTTGAGTGCAAATATCATAATAGAGGGGATAGGAATATCCCTTCGATGTAGTTGGTATTTTGTTGGAAGTTTATCATAAAGGAGCTTCCATATAAAAAATTTCCATTTGGGGAGGATAGGAAGATGCCAAAGGATCCTGAAAATAGTGGGATGAAAGGAGGAAAAATTTGGATTAACCTGATCTTGACAAAGTGCTGCATAAGCTGATTTTGACGTGAAGTTACCTACATAATTATGCTTCCAAACCATAACATCCTTCTCGTCACTTCCAGACAATTCCATAGCCAAGATATTTTGAGCATCATCATGCACGAAAAAGTTTCTAACAAGATTAGCTTTCCAAGTATGAGTGTGAATGTCGATAAAGTCACTTTAGAAATTTGTATTTGGTGTAAAGTAATATTGTCCTTGGCAGTAGGAACTTTGCCATTAACCCAATATTAAGAGAAAGAAGAAACCCTTGGACCATTTCCAATTTTCCATGCTGAATTTTGAAATAGGATTTTGTCTGCCAGTTGAATATCATGAAAACCCCAAGATCTAATAGAACCAAATTTATGAACAAACTTCCATGAGCCTAGATCATTAGGTTTAGTGGAAGAAAAAACTCTACTAATGAGAGCTTTAGGATTAGAGTATATGTGCCATGCTTTTTTCATGAGAAAAACCTTATTGACTACATCAATCGATCTAATTCCCAAACCTGCCATTCCCTTAGGGAGGTCAGTAATGCTCTTCCTAATCCAGGGAATACCTTGTTCTTTCTTTAGAGGCCTAAAGAAAGGAATGAATAAGAGAGTCCAACTTATTAGTGATTAGTATGGGAGATCTTAAAAGAAGAAATGATATGAGATATCATAGCAACCAACACAGTATTAATGAGAATTATTTTTGTAGGTTGAGAAAGAAAGAGTGTATTCCAACTGAGCAGCTTGATGAAGATCATATCAATAAGGAAATTAAAATGAGCTACTTTTGGACCTTTAATATCCACAGGAATACCTAGGTGGGTACCAAAATCATCTCTTTGAGACATATTCAAGATATCTCTAAAACTTCCTTGTTGCTAAGGGTGCGGTATTAGGACTAAATTTAACAAAAGATTTGAGAATATTGATTTGAGACCCAGACGTAAAGCAGAATCTACTTGTAATTTGACGAATATGATTACATGCCTCTTCATTGGAATGGAAAAAGTGAAGAGCATCATCTACAAAGAAGAGGTGGGAAATTCTAGGGCTTCTTCAAGAGACACTAATACCTTTAAACAACTTAAGATCACTAGCTTGAGAAAACATTCTGGAATAAAACTTGTAAGAAATGGTAGAAATGCACTGATGGATCCACTAAAGCCAGAGGGAAAGGGGGTCACCTTGACGGGGGCCACAATTAGGGTGAGGAATCTCCGAGATATTTCCATTAAGCAAAAACTTGTAAGAAACAATAGTATGCACTGATGGATCCACTAAAGCCAGCAAGGAGGGAAACCATAGGCCCTTAAGACTTTAAGCAAAATATCCCAATGAATACGATCATAAGCTTTGTTCAAGTCCATCTTGATGTGGCTGCCAAAGTAGTAGAACCGCTCATTTTCTTGTTTATAACATGAAGTAAATCATGGGTAAGAAGACCATTATCTGACATAAGTCTACCCGGAACAAAAGCAAATTAATTGATAGTCCGACACCAAAAGAGGCAGGATCTTCTTCATACGAAAAGCGAAACATTTTGCAATACACTTATAAATCGTATTGCATAAGCTGATTGGCCTGAGTTGAGATGCTTCTGTGGATTTTCCACCTTGTGAATTAACACTACCATAGTATTATTCCATTCTTTAAGAATTAAACCAGTAGAGAAAAACCGTTGAATACCAAGTATGATGTTTGAACCCACTATGTTCCCGTGAGTTTTAAAAAACTCAGCATTAATCCCATCAGGGATTGGGGATTTTGACCCCGCAATGGAAGAGATTGCTTCTTGAATTTCATCAGTTGAAAATGGAGCAGATTGGTCCATAATATGATGTTGATTTAGATGAGGAAGATGCAATTCTTGCAATAAAATGTCAGTCTCATTTTTGCTTTCCAAAGAGCTATCATTTCTGAAAATGTTTGCAAAATAGTCCTTCACTATATTAATAATTCCATCAGCATCATCAATCCACTATCCTGCATGTAACACCCCGTAATTTTCACCCTTTATTTTTGGTGTGTGTTTATATTAAAACGATATTTTTTTCGTAAAAATGATTAATTTATTATTTAAATTATTTTGGAACGTGTTGTGAAAATGTGTATATATATTTATATGTTGTGATATATTTATATATATATTTATTTTAAGTTGTTAGTTATTTATTTTAAAGGTTATATTAATTTCGTTATTTGTTTAGGCGTTTAGGATGCTGTTTTGTCGCGTAGCGTTTTTGTAACGTTGTTGGACCAACTTGGGTGATGAAATGTTGCATCGCATGTGGCGTGTTAATGTGTTTATTATATTTATATTTATAATATAATTTATTAGATTTATTTTCATTATTAAGTATTTTCAAAGTTTAGGCGCGATTTAGGAATTTATCGATTTATCGCGTGACGGACTTTTGATGCATGGACCTTTGATGACTTGGGCCGAAATCTTCTTGGTGTACTTGGGCTTGGACAGCCGGCTATGGGGAGGGAGAAGGAAGAAGTTTCTCCTCTTTTATTTCATTTCTTTTAATTGGTGACTCTTGGTAGATTGTAACCCCCATAACCCCCCTAATCATTTCTCCTAAACCCTTCATTTTTCCTTGCCATAAAATTCTGATTTTTATTAAAAGAGGTTCAGCATCATTTGCATTTAACCCTCACCGTTTTCAAGAAAAGAAAGAGAGAAAAGGAAGAGGAAAAGAATAGAAAGTTTCAGCCCGGTTTTTCCTGTCACACCTTCACGAAAATAACCGTAGCCGGAGATCTAACCGCTGGATCGTCTTCAAATTTGGACAGAACGTTTAAACATCTTGTTCTACACTCTGACCGAAGCGATTTAGAATCTGAGGTTTTGATCACCGGGAATCATGGTCGAACGGAGCAAGTGTGACATGAGATTTATCAACGTTCAAGAAGAAAATGCCTAGTGACTGGTTGCTTCAATTCTCGTTCGTTGTGCCTTGGGGTTAGAAGAGGAATTGGATTGTATGCGTAGCTCTTAACTATCTCTTTAGACTCAGCTCTCCTCCCGACGTTCCAGGTAACTAGTAGTTATCTTAGAACCATAGTGTGATTACTGTAAAGAGAAAAATAATTTTCGTATGATTTTTGGTATTTATTTGATTTAATTGGTGTTTTGTGCGTTTTTGGCTAAATTGCATAATAATTAGTAAACGGATGTTAAAATTTCTGAAATTATTTTTATTAGATCATGTTGTATTCGTAGTATGTATTCCATGCCTTATAATAATTTTTTCCTACTGTGTACTGGTTTATTTAATTGATATATCTGTTTTTGCAATTTCGTTTCTGTCAGTATGTAAATCATGAAAATTATTTGTAGAGGCCGAAAAATTCATTTCTTTGTATAATATGTATTTCCATGAGTTTATGCATGTTTTGTAAATTTTTGGTAATTTTTGGGCGTTTATTTATATTTTTATTTATTATATTGGCTTTATTGAGTAATCTGTATATTAACTTTTAAAATTACTTTTGGAGTCAGAAAATTATAAATAAAATTTGTACCATGTCAGTAGAGCCATTTGGATCATATGATAATTTTTGTGTGGTTTTAATGCTCGAACTTATTAGTTTAATAATTATTATTGGGTTTTTGTTGTGAAATTGAGGATACTCTTTTAAATTATTTGAGAGCTTGTTAATCAGAAATAATTTGTGATTTTTTTATGTTCTTGGATGCTGGTATTTAGTAGGTTGCTGTAAGTATTATTGGTATCATTATGTTTATGTTTGATTTATGTAAAAATGATTAATTGTGTACTATTCATTTATTTAATAAGCCTTGGAGTTAATTGGTGATGCATTTTTGATTGATGTTGTTAGTGCTGTAAAAACTATTTCACTATCATTGTTGATGCTTAGTGACGTTTAAAGTATTGTGGTTGGAGATATTTGTTGTAAATTTGTAAGTTACTACTTTGAAGATTTTTGAAAAATTACTTTTGATGAATTATGGGTATAAGGCCGGGTGGCATCCCTTTTGACGAATATTTATGAGATGAATGATACTTTGATGATATTTATGATTTTATTTTGAGATAAGAACATCCGGTGGGATAGATGTAGTCCCCGGTGAAGAACGTGCCAACCACCTGGTTTGCGAACTAGGGGTACACCTGGGTTAATTGTTGTCGTCCGAGAGGTCGGGGGAGTTCTCGCGTGTTCTACCCCGCATCGGGAGTTTGGCCATTCTTAGACACGGGCGGGGGGAACGTAAGCCCATAGACTGACCTGGAGATTGCGATCTGACAAACCTTAGGAAGTGAATTGCGATTCACTAGCGTTCGGTTTCTGATTCAATAACTTGTTTTACCTATATTTTATTTTTATAAAAGTACTCTTGAGATGATTTATTTATTTTTATCCAACTCACTTGCTATTTATTTTTCATTTGCGTTATTTGTAAGTTATATGGAAGTGGATGCATATTGTAGTTGACTTGACTTTATGCTTTCCTTTCTTATTAATCTATGTCTGAATCATGCTTTGATTTCTTTTGTTCTGGGAGAACTGCTAGTTACTCCCCACTGATTGTGGATATTTGTTGTATATTTTGCAGGTTTTGTTGATGGGGATTTTCTTTGATTTTGGGCTCGGGTTGAGATGCGAGAAATAATCTATTAGGGGTTTTAGTTCTAGACTTCTCTTTAATTTGAGATAGTTTTCTCATTTCGATTTTAATCTAAGTAATTAATTTACTTATAGTACTTACTTATGTTTGTTTTTATCACTTAGTTATTTAAACACTATTCTTGTAGTAGTGACATTCCCAGAAGACGATGTTTCCGCCATCGTCCTATTAATACTATAATTATTTCTTTCTTTTCCGCTTTGAAATTCTGGGGTGTTACACTGCGTCATTTTTTAAGAGATGAAATATGATTTGTCGAACTTTGCTTCTTAATTCTCGAGTATAATAGTTTGGAGGGGAATTTCCCTAACATAGTCCAGTTGTCTTTCATTCTTTGCTACCAATAAGCTATTCCATCTTTATTTCAATAAGGAAGTAGAATTATTTAGGGCTTGGATATACTTAACTCCACCTAAGATATCTGCAACATTCTCCCCCAAATTTGACAATTCTTGGCACATTTTTCTCCAATCAATCCCACTTACTTTCTTGTTTTCAAGGCACCAAACTCTAAAATGTTTAATAAGGTCCTTGCAATTTAATTGAATTAGAAACATTGGGGAGCCTTGATAGAGTGTTGAAAACATCCTTGATCATACTAACCACATCGGGTGATTTAATAACACCAATTTTCCATTTGGTAAGGTCTCTAATTTTTTGGAGAGAAGAGAAGATTTGTATAAATTATTACAGAATGGTCAGAATAAATAATTGGTTCATGATGAACAATAGAGTTAGGGAAAAGAGTGTCCCAAGAATGAGTCATATATAAGCACTATTAAGTCGTTCTAGGATCAAGTTATTATCAAGTTGTTTGTTGGACCAGGTATATCTAGGACAAGTAAAAGGAATTTCAATCAGATTAGATTGAAAGCGCCAGTGCATAAAACTCTCCCACCTTCTTATAGTACGAGAACCACCTAATTTATCTGCATGAAACTCCATTTGGTTGAAATCTCCGATTATTAGGCAATTGGGGAGGGAAGAAGTATATAAAGAAAGCAAATCCCAAACCCCCTCCCTATCTTCCAAACAAGGGGCACCATACACAAAAGCACACATACCAAAATTTTCCACTAGATTCAGTTACTTTACATAGGATAAAATTTTGACACATAAACAAAGTAGTTATTTGATGATAGGTCCAACCTAGAACAACTAACCCCCCCGGAACCCAAAGCATCCAAACCAACCACAAAAGAAGGATTTAAGGACCTAAATTTTTCACAAACTTTACTAACATCCGTCTTAGTTTCGAGATAAAAATAAGAATAACGGGATATGCGTATGAACCAACCAAAATACATACGCATGAGCAAGGGAGGAATCATCACCAATACCCCTTGCATTCCATGAAAGCATCTTCATGGCAACACGGAAGGCTGTGCAAGGCAAGCCTCCACACCTAGTGGGGAAGAGAGAGACAACACCACCGAAAAGTGCAATTCCATATCATCTTCGCCTTGAGTCAGGTCATTATCACTTGTAGAAGCTTCATTACATTTGATATTTTTAGAGCAGCTAGCAGAATGATCATGAGCCGGGCGTTTTAGAGACAGCTTGGAAGTAATTTCCTCCCCTACTTCCACACCTAAGTAATAGGCCATCCCTAGATCAGTAATTGCCTTAGGACGAAACTTGACTTCCCCTTTGTCAAACAACCATAAGTTGAAACCACCTTTACTCTCCCACCCTTCCCATTTAATCTTCCTTCTCTTCAACAACCAATTTGTTTCAACATACGCAGGATGAACAAAAGAGGCAAAATCCCCAAATGATTTACTTCTAGCATGATATGTGCATCTGCGTTTTTTTGACGGCCAATGAGAATATGACACAATAGAACTTGTCAAGCTTAGATTGAGTTGTGGACCAGGAGATTGTGGTGAATTTGAGGGATCATTTTCCCCAGGCATACCATATGGAGATTGAATCAAATTTGAGACTGGAGGAAAGTGCGAAGGGGCGAGTGAGAAAACGGAATTGGTTGTACCCTTGATCTAGCACCAAATGAATGTAGCATGTTTCACAAGCGTTGTCTAGCTTGAGATAAGCTTCTTGACTGAGGAGTAATACTAAGGGGCCTAGTATCATAGGCCCCATGAGAAGATTCGAAACAAATGGTAACGTGGATAGAATAACTGTTGGTAAAGAAGATCCTCGTTGAACAACATCATCAAGAAGGCCTAAATTTACTTGCTTGCATGAATTCTACATTAGACCCATGTTCATGAATTTGAGATGGATTATTTGGTGATAGGTTTTCCCAGTCTGAAATACCGAGAACCTCAAAAAAGTGCGTCGAGGTTGAATATTCACTTGAGACGTTGCATCTTGATGAGCAACACTATTAGATGAAGCTTGAGATATAATTGGTTCCTGCAAAGAAACATTGTTAGAAGGTTAGAATTGCACATAAGGGTCTTAAGATAGCCCAAATCTAGTGCCAGGAGACTGTTGTACTTGATTATCCCTTGAAAAATCTTCATCGGATTGATTGTTTTCTTGCATGGGCCCATGAGAGGAATCACTAGTGGAAAAATTGAATTGCAGCAGTCATTAAGTGGCCTATTGCTGCGGTTTTAGCCGCGCCGCAATTAAGGACGCAGCAATAGGTAATAGGGTTGTAAAAAAATTCTTTTTTTAAAAAATTATATATTTATTCGTTCTACAGATATATATGATATGTTACAAACACTTATTGCAAAAAAATATATAAAAACAACTTTATTCAATATATATGATATTTTACAAGCACCAACTACAAATAAAAATATATACTGAACTAATAAGAAAAAATAAAAATAAAAAATGAAAAAGTAACTAATCAACGAAAAAGTAACAAGAAAATTAAAGGATACATAACATCTTGAGAAAGGAAAAAGAATTAAATAAAAATGAAAATAAAAAAATGAGGAAACTAAACGAACAGTGTCGTCAAAATCTTCGCTGGACACCAGATCTGTTCATCCTTGCTGTTGGAGCGACGGCGGCGACAGAGTCGACGGTGATGGAGCGTGAAGAGAGAGGCGCGATGGAGCTACAACGATGAAGACGAAAGCACAAGAGGACGACGACGGTAGTCTTGGTGTGGACGACGACGACAACCTTGGTGCACACAACGAGGAAGATTTCGGTGATGCTGAGCGAGATTGATGATGGGAGACAATTTCCAAGTCGATCTGAGAGACGAGATAAAGTTGCGAATGAGAGATGAGAAATGAGAGATGAGAGATGTACGAGGATTTGCTGTTAGAGCGACACTCGCAGGCGAGATGAGAGGATGAGAGGAGAGTGAGAGGTTGTGGAGAGAAGGACAGAGAAAACGGCTGAGAGAGTGAGAGAAGTAAAAGGTGAGAGGGAGAACCCTAACTGCCACTGGGCGTGTTATATTAAATCATAAAGTCTATTACTGCTGTTTTTTGTACGAACCGCAGCAATAGGTTCAAATATTATTAAAAAAAAAATTTATCTATTGCTGCGGTTCTTGAAAGAAACCGCAGTAATAGATTTCATCAGACCTGGTCAATAGAGTTTGAAATGTTACCGTTGAGTTATATTGCTTGCGGTTTCCGCCCAAAACAATGCAATAGATTGATTTTCAAATTTTTCTTTATTTTGACTCGATTTATTGCTGTGTATGGGTAAAACCGCCACAATTCAAGCGCCGCAATTAACAATTATTCTACTAGTGAATTGTTAGCATTTGGTTCACCAAAATCATCTTCGCCCGAGTATACTCAGTTCCCGGAGAAGAGGGAGGGCTTCCTAAGGGGAATTCTTGAAACCCAGAATTGTCGTCACTTGTGGATGGAGATCTTCTCCTCAAAGGGTAGTCATCCATTTCAATAGTTTGATATAAGCTTACCCGCTTATTGCGATAACGGAAACGATTAGGTAGACCCTCTATAAAGTTTGTATAATAGGTAAGATTCATGGGACCATAAAGCACACGCCTACCTTTTTTTTGGGTGGATAGAGGATATCATAAATTAAAGAGTCATGGCAAAAAGCCTATTACAATCTGCGAAAAGCAAATCCGTACAATAATTAGGGGGGTGGGGAAGATGCCTAATTATAGTAATAGTTTCTGCATTACAAACACAATCCTTAGCCAGCTTGTCCGCTACTTGATTGTCGTCTCTCCTAGTATGCGTTATCCTCGCCATATGAAAGTAAAGCTGAAGCTCCCTGCAATCAATAAGAAGATCACTATACATATCCTCATAATTTACATCAATGTTTATGTTGTTCACTGCTTGTTGACAATCCGAAAGCAGAACTAGGCATGATATGCCTCTCATCCGAGCTTCTGTGTAGTCCTTGATGAATAACGAGAAGTTCCGCATGATATGCATCAAGCGCATAACACGTGGATTGGAATCCCATGATCCACTGGCCACTAGTGTTTCTAAATACTCCTGCAATACCTGCCTTGGTTTCAATATTACAAAAAGACGCATCGACATTCACATGGACAAAGTGGGAAAGATAACGTATCCTATTTGGAGGCAGGGTAGGGGGGTTTGGGTTCTGGGGGATAGAAGCATACAATTGCCAAGCGAGAGTAAAGGCACGGTTAAAAATGGTCTGGGCCGGAGCATGGGGCTTGTTTTCAAAAACAAATTTATTTATTTCCTTCCATATTTCGAAGCATACAAAGGGGAAGAAGGATTTCCAATCTAGGCCTTGCACCCGGTTGGTATTACTCCTGAGATCCTGGAGCCATTCACGCGGAGAGAGGGTAGTCCAAAAGGTCTGGGTAGGATTAGTGAAAGCCCACACCTGCTGGGCATGCACACAGTCCCTTAGGGTGTGGATCGAAGATTCAGCATGATTTCGACAGATTGGACACGTGGGATTATCGATAATCTGACGCTTAAAAAGGAGTTCCCGATGTGGGATACGATCCCACCAAAGGAGCCAGGTGAAGAATTTCAGTTTAGGTAAGGCATTTAGTTTCCAAATCCATTCACTACCCGGATTTGAAGGGCGATTGGTAATGATGCTGCTATAAGCAAGGGAGAGTGAGAATTTTCCCCGAATGGCTAAAGTGGAGAAGGATCGGTCCTGAGCTTGGTGGAAAAGTATAGGCATCGAGAGAATTCTATCAAGGATGAACGCTGGGAGAGGGAATGAGGTATGTCTTAGGTCCCATTGGTTGTTCGCAATGAAATGATTGACGGTTTGGGAACCCTCGTATATATTGAAGGGACCATGGATAAAATTACGAATGTCACCAATTCCTAACCAATTATCATCCCAAAATTTTATTCTATCCCCGGGGCCTAGTTTCCAAGCAAGACTCTTATGTAGGAGAGGATAACCTTTCCCTATACCTTTCCATAAATGAGAGCCTTTTTTGTGTGAGGTGATGTAATTTTGACCCATGTACTTGGAAGCAACACATGCTTTGGCTAGGTTGGACTCACCAAATAATAATCACTAGTGGAAAAATAAGGAAGGGTTGCGGTCAAAACGACCTTAAGGGGTGCGTTTTTGGCCGCCAGACCCTTTCCATAGCAGCCCCTTCACAACGAAGGGTGCGGTTAAGGCCAAAAACGCAACCCTTCTAAGTTTGAAGGGTGCGTTTTCGGATAAACCGCAGCCCTTCTTTAACTGAAGGGTGCGGTTTTTAAGCATGAACCGCATCCCTTTTTTAAGTGAAGGGTCAGCGGTTTAAGCTTAAAATCAGACCCTTCAAATTCAATTTTTTTTTTAAAAAAATAGTATTAAATCTGCCCCCATCCCTTATTACCAACAAAGACACCCCCCACCCCAAACACCCCCTTGCACCCCCACCCCAAAGACCCCTCGCCACCCACACCATCCTGAAAGACCCCCCACCCCCACCCCCGCACCCCGGCCACCCCCCACCCCCACCCCCCCCCCCCCCCACCCCACCCCTGCCCCCCCCCCCACCCCCCACCCCCCACCCCACCCCCCCCCACCCCCCGCCACCCCCGCCAAACCCAGCCCACCCCACCCCCACCCCCGCCCCCCACCCCCGCCACCCCTTGCCAAACCCAACCCCACCCCACCCCCACCCCCGCCACCCTTGCCGCACCCAAGCCCACCCCCCACCCCCCACCCCCCCGCCCCCACCCCCGCCCCACCCCCGCCCACCCCCACCCCCCCCACCCAGCCCCACCCCACCCCCCCCCCGCCCCCCCCGCCAGACCCATCCCACCCCCCCCAGCCCACCCCCCACCCCCTGCCCCCCCCGCCCCCCGCCCCGCCCGCCCCCACCCCGCCCCCACCCCCGCCACCCCCACCCACCCCGCCCCCCACCCCGCCCCCACCCCCCCCCACCCCCCCCCCCACCTCCCACCCTCCGCGCACCCACCACCCCCGCCCCCCACCCCCCCCCCCCCACCCTCGCACCCACACCCCCACCCCCCATGGCCCCCCCACCCCATCCCCCACCCAAAACCTCCCTTCGACACAAAAAAAGACCGATCAAATTGCAATAATATATATATGACAAGTTTTGTGAACATAATAATTAACTTTAAATATGTATATATTTAATAATAATGTAAAAAGTGTACATCGAATTGATACAAACTAGTAGATGTATCATAAGCAATCATCACAAATGTGGGACGCCAACTTATCCTGAACTTCATGTAATTCGTCTGTGGTGAAGGCCCTCAAACGTGGTGTGTTATTCATATAAACCTTGTAAAACAACCAAGGAATAAACACATAATATAAGAATTCAATCATTTACCATAGTTAGTAGTTCTAAAAAATGACATATACCTTCCCAAAATTCAATCAAAAACAAATGCAAGCCTAAAACTCTATACACTAGTTATATTATACCTTATATTATCATTTTCAAAAAGAAAATGGAGTTAAATGACTCGAGAAACATGAATTGGAGGCGAAAAGGCAAAAATAGGGCTAAAATCACATTTATGTTCCCGATATACAACCAACAACAAATGCACGCCTAAGAATCTACATAATAGTTACATTATACCTCATATTATCATGTTCAAAATGAAATTGGGGTTAAATGAAGCGATAATACGAATTGGACGCGAAAAGGCAAAAATAGGGCTAAAATGCCCTTTTCGTTCCCAAAATTCAACCTACAACAATTGCAAACCTAAAAATCTACACAATAGTTACATTATGCCTCATATTATCATGTTCAAAATGCATTTGGGGTTAAATGACTCGATAAGTACGATTTGGAAGCAAAAATGCAAAACTAGGCCTAAAATGACCTTTTCGTTCCCGAAATGCAACCAACAACAAATGCAAGCCTAAAACTCTACACAATAGGTACATTATACCTCATATAATCATGTTAAAAAAGAATTACAAATTGGAGAAATTACACGGACTCGAGTTTATGTCTCATGATTTATTGACCTTCCGCCGTTTCTTAGGATCCTCAAGTACATGTATCCCTTCCGTGTGATCTACACGCATATAGTTCTCCGACATATTCACATCATCTTCCACACTATTTTCAGGATACGTAAAAGGGGGAGGTCCTCAAATGCATCATATTCTTCCTCATTATCAACATCACCAATACCGAGGATACTCCTTTTACCAGGTACAACAATTGACCACTTATTATCAGCAGGATCAGTTACAAAAAAAACTTGCTTAACTTGTGATGCAATTACAAATGGCTCCTCAGTTTCACGTAGACGACTAAGGTCAACAAGAGTGAATCCGCAAGGATCATCTTTTCTTACGCAACGTCGATTATAGTCAACCCACTTGCAACACAAGAGGCAAATATTAAAAGTACGGTAGTCCGGCCTCCCATATTTCTTCTATTCGCCCATAATAATTGCTTTCGAGCATGTACATGCGACTTATCCTTCGAGCTTGCGTATTGTGTAGCCGACGCCACAAGTGAAACACCACTATTTTGTTGCGATGTTGACTTCGAGATCTTGACGTTCAATCCAAAACGTATACCCATTAATATCATAACCCTCATAAGAGCGTACGGCTTCACGAGGACCAAATGCTAACCACTTGATCAGTTTCAGGAACACTTTCATCCAAATCATTCACTACTCGTTTATGAAACCAATCAATGAAAGTCATGTTATGCATTTGCGTCAATGCCCTAACTCCTTTTCCAGGATTGCTAACACGTAATTCCTCCATAAGTTCATTTAAATAAGGATGGACAAGTTGCTACGTGATGCAATACAAATAAGCGAGCTTGTTTACGCTTTTCTACGAAAGGTGTGATCAATTTTGAACCAATTGTGCCCTTGCCCTCAAGTCAGCCCTCGTGTCGGGATGTCGGAAGTCCAACAGGATCAACACTAGCAAAATACTCAGCCACAAAATTACCGATCTCTTCACCCACAACCCCTTGAATTATACTACCTTCCCGTTGTGCGGGATTCCGAACTTTATCCTTCAAAGTGCCCATATATCTCTCAAAAGGATAGCACCACCTCAAAAACACTGGACCACACAGCTTAATTTCTCGAACTAGATGGACAATGAGATGGACCATAATGTCAAAGAATGCGGGGGGAAAAAACATCTCAAATTTGCATAGAGTTTCAACTACTCTGGCCTGCAAGGAATCGAGGGTTGACGGTTCTAGGACTTTGCTACATATTGTATGGAAAAATGAACAAAGTTCGGTAATGGTGTGCCTCACATGCTTTGGAAGTATCCCACGAATTGCAATCGGTAAGAATACTTGCATCATGACATGACAATCGTGAGATTTCATACTCGATAACTTCAATTCACCATTTAAGGTAACAAACCGCTTCATATTAGATGAGTAGCCAGTTGGGACCTTAATGCCATACAATGACTCGCAAAAAATCCGTTTCTCTGCACGTGACATCGTGTAGCAAGCTGGTGGCAAATAATTCTTCCCCGAATCCTCCACCTTTTTTTTACTTTTCTGAGTTTCATCATCAACCCTTTCCTCCACTACTTTCTTCTTCCTTCCGTCCCTTTTCTGAGCCCACAACTCTGGTCGAAGCCCCTGTTTTTCCAAGTAAAGTCGTGACGCCTTAACATCTTTTGTCTTTCCCGGAATATTCATAAGTGTCGCAAGAATAGCTTCACAAACATTCTTCTCTATGTGCATGACATCCAAACAATGTCTGACCTTTAGATCTTTCCAATATGGGAGTTTCCAAAAAATGGACTCCTTTTTCCATAATCCCGTAGGTCGCTCAACCTCACTAGCAGGTTTACCAAAGATTGTTTCAATGCCTTTCACCTGATTATAAACTTCAGTACCAGTTAATGGTCTATGAGCAACTTCTTCTTCAACCGTCCCATCGAATGCCTTCTTCTTAAACCTATAGGGATGGTCGCGTCTGAGGTGCCTTCGTGTGCGCATATACACATGTTTGCAGCCCTTAAGGTGTGTAGATTTCATGTCATCTACACAAATTGGGCAGGGTTGTTTTCCTCTCGTCTTATACCCAGATAAGTTCCCATAAGCTGGATAATCGTTCATAGTACAAAAAAGCATGGCACGCAGAGTGAACATCTCATTAGCATACGCATCAAATACTAACACTCCTTTGTTCCACATCTTCTGTAAATCTTCAACAAGTGGCTAGAGGTATACATCAATGTCATTTCCAGGTTGTTTGGGCCCCGATATAAGAAGCGACAAAGATCATGTACTTGCGTTTCATGCACAACCAAGGAGGCAAGTTATAAACCACTAAGACCACCGGCCATGTACTATCTTTGAGCCGAGATTGCCAAAAGGGTTCATGCCATCCGTACATAATCCAAGCCTCAGATTCCTATCCTCATTACCAAATGCCTTATGCACCCTGTTGATACTTTTCCACTCAGGCGAATCAGCCGGATGCTTGAGCAAACCGTCTTTCTTCCTACGATCTGCATGCCACCTCAAATTCTTCGCATCTCCTTTAATTGAGAACATGCGCTTAAATCTAGGTATTATGGGTAAATACCACAACACCTTAGCTGGTGGTCCTTCACTACCTCCAGCTCCTTCACGCTTGTACCTCGACAATCCACAACGTGGACACTCATGTAAATGCTCATACTCATTACGATAAAGCACACAATCGTTAGGACAAGCATGTATCCGCTCGTACTCTAAACCGAAAGGACACATCAGTTTCTTCGCATAATAGTACGACTTTGGCAGTTCATTTCCATCAGGGAGCATATCAGCTAAAACTTCCAACAACGATGTGAAACTAGAGTCCGTCCAACCAGTTTTCGACTTAATGTTGAACAAGTGTTATCACCGGAAAGTTTGGTGTACTTTGTACAACCTGGATACAACGGCTTTTCGGCGGCCTCGGACATAGACTCAAAAATACGAGGTCGTTGACACGACTGATCTTCAACCTCGTGTATCATCTCGTCTACCCGATCCCTATCATCATCTGCAAACTCATCATCCAAATTCTCATCCTCGAACTCATCATCCTTCTTTTCTTCACATACATCGTTCATTACTCTAGAGCTTCCTATATACTTCCCCTGCTCACCATGCCAAACCCATACGTGGTATTGAGGCCTAAACCCACGACGAAAGACATGTTCCCTAACCACATGTATACTACTAACCTTGCTCACATTTCTACAATCGAAACAAGGACAATAAAAGTCGACTGCTCCAGAGGATGCTTGATATTGTAATGCAGTTGTACAGAATTCCGAGACCCCTTTCAACAAACTCAATCGATTCACGACTACCATACATCCAAGTACGATCCATCTCATTCAAGAAGACCTCTAATAATTAAACACAACCATTCATTATAATGCATCAATCATTATTTAAGTACATACACTCACATATCATCATATCACACACGTATAGAGCAATCTAAGATAGTGACATGTTCAATTGTATGCATGCAGCCGAAGGTCCTTATCACTCCAACCTAACCCATCCTTGGACGTCTAATCTCACTAGTGAATGTGTGCCAACTTTTCAATTCTAAGGAAAATCCGGCAGCATTTCCCTACAGTTCTCCAAGTACACAATGTAGATAATTGCTTATCTACATATGTACCCAGAGAACAATGTAGAGAAACGATGAGCCATGATTTTCATCAGAATTGAAAAGAAGACACACATTCACCACCTAAGTGAGATCAAACGTCCAAGAACAGTCCCAAACCAGGGACTATTTAAGACTTACTCCTAATGACTAAGTCTTGAACGGGTATCTAGGCATATGATGACAATTCAAACAACTTGTAGATTTCATAGCTAAATTACATTGCGTTTTCATACAATCTCATATCAAGAAATATACATACATTATAAGAAATACATATATATATCGATAAATTATCATAACTTAATCAAATTGAATCACATGACAACTTTGTCTCATCAACAAATTAAATCAAACAAAAAAGACAACGAAATTAAACTAGTTACCTCTTAACACCAATGATAAGCAATGAAGAGAGTAGAGATAGTTGGAACTTTATTTGCCTTCCTAAGCCTCTTCTTCCTACAATTAACAAAACCCACATTGCACATTAATCATTTAATTCAATTAAGAAAAAGAAAACTAACTTAAATACATTAATTCATACTTAACTAAGCAAAAGATTAGCTAAACCCAAGAGCTAGAAATGAAGAAAGAGTAGGGCAGTGGTGGTGGTAGTTGTTGCTACCGCTTGTGGGTGGTGGCGCTGCGTAGTGGTGGAGGAGCTCCACACCCTAAACCAACTCAAATGGTGGAGAAGAGAAGAGAAAAGAAGAGAAGAGAAGCTAAGAGAAGAGAAGAGAGGTGAAGAAAGAGAAGGGTTGTGGTGGTGAAGCAATGTGGGTGCTCCGGCGTCAGGGCTCCGGTGATGGGGCGTTAGGGTTAATGTGCGAGTGAGTGAGAGGGAGGGAGGGGTTTTTCGCTCGTCAAATGCGTGTAAGGGAGGGAAATTTAGAAAATATGTCTACCTACTGTGTGTGTGCGCGCAAAACTGGAGATATGGGATGGGATCAGAAGGGCTGCGGTTAGTCTAGAAAACGCAACCCTTCGTTTATGAAGGGTTGCGGTTTTCAGGCTAACCGCAGCCCTTCATTAGTAGGGCTGCGGTTAGCCTCAAAACCGCAGCCCTTCATACTGCATGAAGGGCTGCGCTTTCTTGTTAACCGCAGCCCTTCAATAAAAGGGTTGCGGTTTCCAAAGAAACCGCAGCCCTTCATACAAGAAGGGCTGCGTTTTTAATAAAACGCAGCCCTTCTTGCACATCCCTTCCTTTTTTTCCCCTAGTGAATTTCCATCCCAATTTTGTCATAAGGGCACTATTTAAGTCCACGTGACTCCGAATACCTAGGCCACCATGAGATTTTGGGAGGAAGGTATGATGTTGGCCCACTAAGTGAAGCTTATTCTTTCCCTCACTCTTACCCCAAAGGAAATTGTTGCAGATTTTATCGAGATCTTGTAGAGTTGATTTGGGCAAATGAGAAGCTTGCATATAGTAGGATGCAATAGTATTCATGGTTGATTTGAATAGGATGAGCCTTCCGGCTCTTGAGAGAAATTTCGTTTTCCACAAGGACAATTTTTTCCGGACCTTATCCACTACAAATTTCACATCATTCTTTTTGGGGCGTTTATGGGATAGGGGCATACCTAAGTAAAGTCCAAGACTCTCACTTTCTCTCACATTTATTGTGTCTTGAAACAAACTTTTGTGCTCTTCCGAAGTGTTCGGGGAGAAGGTTAAACGGCTTTTCCCTTCATTGATTTTCTGGCCTGAAATCTCACAAAAGTAATCTAAGATCTCTCTCAGTGTGAAAGCTGTGTCCTCATCGACTCGGCCAAAGATAAAAAGGTCATCAGCAAAGAGAAGATGTGATATAGGCACCTTATTTTTCCCCACCCAGAAAGGGGTCCAAGATTTTTCGACGCAAGCTTGATTAATAAGACTAGTGAGAGACTTAAGGCAGATATTGAAGAGAAAAGGGGACATTGGGTCACCCTGGGGGAGGCCTCTAGAATGTGAAAAAGTGTCTGATTTCCTCCTATTTACAAGCACGGAAGATGTAACTTTATTGATGCAGTTCATAATGAGAGAGATGGAGTGAGGGTCAATGTTCTGATCCTGAAGGCAAGACCTAACAAAATCCCATTCAAGGCGATCATAGGCTTTTTCGAGGTCAACTTTCGGGGCAAACCACCCTAGTTTTCCTTTTTTGTGGTGCATTGAGTGAAGCACTTCTATGGCAACTACAAGATTTATATCAGGGCCACGACCTTTTATAAATCCATTTTGATTGTTAAAGACCCAGTCCGGGATTAAAGGTTTTAGCCTATTAACAAGAATCTTGGTAACAAGCTTGTACACGATGTTGCAAAGGCTAATACGGCGAAGTTGTTTGACGGTATCCGGGTTGGGTTGTTTGGGGATCAAGCAGATGAGGGCATGACCACGCCTACCTGATGACTCAAGGGAAGCCACTCTAACTCTAATACGTCTGTGAGCCTCATAATCGGAAAAATGACAAAATCTAGTATAGTGACCTACACAACCGCATTTTCTACAAAATCTAAAAACACCTTCGTACCTAAAGTATACACCCAAATAACTTGTGAATCATGTAAAGGGAGGAACAACCTGGAATTAGAGGCTTGGAGAGGTCTATCATCATTTTTGCTCGAAATTCCGGTTCAGCGGGTAGATCGGACATGGGCTCCTCCATCTCCTCCACAAAACCAACGTGATGAAGTGCTTGCATGGCCCATGCACTAGATAAGTAACCCAATGACAGCCCTGAAACACATACCCAGACCCGAGCATAGCTGAAGTTGATGCTCTGAGGAACAATTGACCAGTGACACCATCGAAAGGTGATGATTCTGCCATCAATGAACGCAGTATTTTGCTGGAGTATAGCATCAAGGTCAGCTCTATAGGAGCATGTGAAGACATAGAACTCGCCAGTACGCTAAACATCTATTGAACCACGTTTTAACCATTGAGTAGCAATTAAACCTTGAACTAGCGTAGGAGCTAGAGGATTGGGCCAATATTTTTGCCCAAAACAGACATATTCCAATTTATAGTATTTGAAGAGAGAGGATCAAGTGGGGGGGTTAATTAATGCCTTCATCCGGAAATTCCTATATTCATTATGTAACACCCCAGAATTTCAAAGACCGAAAAGAAAGAAATAATAATATAATTAATAGGACGATGTCTTCTGGGCATGTCACTACTACAAGAATAGTGTTTAAATAACTAAGTGATAAAAACAAACATAAGTAAATACTATAAGTAAATTAATTACTTAGATTAAAATCGAAATGAGAAAACTATCTCAAACTAAAGAGGAATCTAGAACTAAAACCCCTAATAGATTATTTCTCGCATCTCAACCCGAGCCCAAAATCAAAGAAAATCCCCATCAACAAAACCTGCAAAATATACAACAAATATCCACAATCAGTAGGGAGTAACTAACAGCTCTCCCAGCTCAATTAAGATCCACAAAGGAGTTATCAAGCATTAATAAATAAGTCTCAATCAACATAAAATACCAAACTGAACCAAATAACAGCCAAACAACAACTAACATTTTGACATGCTTAAATAAAGTAAATCAACAATAATGAACTTAAGATAAGCAGACAAGATCCATAGCATAAGCCTCCAAAATAAATAAACAAAATAATATAATAGCTTTTGAGAAAGAGCAGAACGCCAGTGGATCGCAACCCACTTCCTAAGGTTTGTCAGATCGAAATCTCCAGGACGGCCTATGGGCTTACGTTCCCTACCGCCCGTGTCTAAGAATGGCCAAACTCCCGATGCAGGATAGTACCCAAATTTCAGTACTTCCCAACCTCTCGGACGACAACAATTAACCCGGGTAAAACCCCTAAATCGCAACCTAGGTGGTTGGCATGTTCTTCACCGGGGACTACATCTATCCCACCGGATATCTTAATCTCAATAAAACAGTTCTACAAAAAAAAATACAATAATTTTTCATCCATTAATCCTCAAATATAAATAATAAGGATGCCCTTAAGGCCTTACACCCAAAATCGACAGAAACTAGGATCGCAATCCAAAAGTCTCAATTCAACAATATTTATTCTTCCCAAAATAATAATAATAATAATAATCATTTCACCAAACTAAAACGAATAAACCTTCATTAAAACATAATTATGCACCAAAACACAGTATAAACAGATACTCCAACTACTACCCTCTCGTTGTCTGAGTTTGGGTACAAGGTTAATTACAACGTTAGTTATAATACCCCCGGTACATAACTCTTGGCGAAACGGTACTAAAGACAGTATTATTCTCCATTGAGTACTGTAACGTCGACAACTTAGATATTGATTAATAAAAGTACAACATTATTATACTCTCAACTTGATACATACAAACCAAACTATCATAAAATAACTAAATTCATTCATATGCTTATATATAGGAATATAGCCAAAAAAACAAATCTCATCTTATAAGTACAAAGCATAGCTTAAATAACTATGATATAATCCACCCACAATGCAAACCACAAAAATCATGATGCAAAAGCTAACTTTATAAAACGGCAGAATGTAAATCTAATGAAAACTAATAACCACAACAACTACAAATTACCATCAACATACATGACGAGACCCATTTTAACTTACCTAATAAAGACACACAATGATTAAGGCCCACAAGATTACAAACTTGGCAATTCATAGCTACTAATCACAGGTACACAACAAAGTTGACGCACAAG
This sequence comes from Beta lomatogona, assembly GCA_947646795.1. NCBI lineage: Eukaryota > Viridiplantae > Streptophyta > Magnoliopsida > Caryophyllales > Amaranthaceae > Beta > Beta lomatogona. The sequence continues at coordinate 140,104 of CANSNZ010000029.1, read as the reverse complement.
AGACCACGCTGCAACAGCAGCTGAGATGCGGACAAATCACAACCACTGTCGAGCACCACCGTCTTGCACGCAGTATTGCACTGATCTGGTAGACAAGCACGAGCAACTCGACAAAGTTCAGAGCATGTAATTAAACACACACAACATCCAGTTCATCACCCAACACTATACAACTACTCAATACTTAAAAACGGGCCTCAAATTCCTTTAACCATGCTTGAAAATAAATTGTTCATACCATAATCCCATAATACAAGGTCTCCCAACAATTCATGAACTCCTATGTAATACAAAAATATTTACGCTAAACAACTTAAACGATAATCCAAAACTTGAAATAAGGTACAATCATAAACATAATCATAAGACAACAAATTCAGGGAAGAATAACAACATATAAACAACAAAACTCATGAAAACAAACATACAACAAGAAATCATTCCCACCCAAAATTTCCTAAAACCAATACTAACCCAACTTAAGTATTAAAACTAGATAAATCCTAAATGGATTCTAATTGTACTAGGATCGCCGTTAGTTACCTGGGCCAACTGGAGGAGTGAAGCCGATCGATCTAAACGTCTTCTCCTTGCGCCCATGCGTCCTCCAAATGCCTGCATTTTCATTATGGACTGCTCTGCTCCGATCACGATTCCCGGTGACTGAAAGCTCAGATTTAAAATCGCTCTGGTCACAATGAAGGGCCAGATGTCCTAAACGTGATGTCCAAATTTGAAGACGATCCAACGGTTAGATCTTCAGATATCGTCATTTTCGTGAAGGTATGACAGGGAAAACCGAGATGAATTCTCCACTCAACTTTGTCTCTTCAAATGGTCGATTAGAAGGAAGAATTTTGGACTGACTTTTTGTTGTCCATAAACTAGTTTCATGAGATGATAAAAGGGTGTAAATAGGAAGGTTACAATAGCTACCATAATGAGTTGAATGGCTAATAAATGGGGGGGGTTACAAAGGGGGTTATAAGATGCTCAAAAGCCCCTCCAATACTTCTAATATTCCGATTTTGTGGACAAACTTTTAAGAGCTTCAAACTTCACATTAAAAGGTCGTGCGACGGTCCAAACGCGCTCAAATCGAATAAATAAAAATACTAACTCAAACACGTATTTTTAAATAGTAGAATATATATAATTTCTAATCCAATAAAAAAAAATTGATAAATACAACATTTAAAAAGTTGGAAAACAAACAACATAGGATATAATATTTTTAAGAAGTAAAATACTTCCTCCGTTCCATTTTAAATGAAACGTAGGGCATTGGCACGGGGATTTAGAATAGGAGAGAGATAGAGAGAAAAAAAAAGAAGGGACCCATGTGATGAGGAGAGAGATAGAGAGAAGTGAATACCAAATAAGGTAACGTTTCACTTATTTTGAAAGGCCTAAAATAGTAAGTGTTTCATTTAAAATGGAACGGAGGAAGTATTCTAATTTTAACGGAAAATAATAATTAAGGGAAAATAAGTTAAAAAAAATTATGAGCGAAAATCCATGGTGTTACACATTATTATGTGCCATTAACAAGAGCACAATAAATGAAAACTAAAAGAGCAGGAATTTTAATGAGGGAATGTAGTTAGGCCCTGTTCTTTTGAACTTATTTTGGCTGAACTGAACTGAACTTATTTTATTTTTGCTGAACTGAACTTATTTTTGCTGAACTGAACTTATTTTTACTTATTTTTGCTGAACTGAACTTATTTTTGCTGAACTGAACTTATTTTTACTTATTTTTGCTGAACTGGACTTATTTTTACTTATTTTTGCTGAACTGAACTTATTTTGGCTGAACTAAACTTATTTTTGCTGAACTAAACTGTATTAACATAATATTATCAATACTCATTATTATAATAGTCAATAAATATTAACATAATATTATCAATACTTATTATTATTATTTTTTTATTATTTTATAATAATAAATAATAAATAATAATAAATAATAAATAATAAATAATAAATAATAAATAATAAATAATAAATAATAAATAATAAATAATAAATAATAAATAATAATAATAATAAATAATAATAATAATAATAATAATAATAATAATAAATAATAGTAATAATAATAAATAATAAATAATAAATAATAAATAATAAATAATAAATAATAAATAATAAATAATAAATAATAAATAATAAATAATAAATAATAAATAATAAATAATAAATAATAAATAATAAATAATAAATAATAAATAATTATAAATAATAATAATAATAATAAATAATAGTAATAATAATAAATAATAAATAATAAATAATAATAAATAATAAATAATAAATAATAAATAATAAATAATAATAATAATAATAAATAATAAATAATAATAATAAATAAAAAATAAAAAATAAAAAAATAAAAAAATAAAAAAAAATAAAAGAATAAAAGAATTAAAAAAATAAAAAAATAAAAAATAAAAAAATAAAAAAAATAAAAAAATAAAAAAAATAAAAAAACAAAAAAAATAAAAAAATAAAAAAATAAAAAATAATAAAAAAATAAAGAAAGTAAAAAAAATAAAAAATAAAAAATAGAAATTCATCATTATTATAATTATAATATTAATAATAATAACAATATTAATAGTAATATTGAAAATAAAAATAATAATTACAACATTAGATAAGACTGTACTTATTTTTGCTGAACTGAACTTATTTTTGCTGAACTGAACTTATTTTTACTTATTTTTGCTGAACTGAACTTATTTTTACTTATCTTTGCTGAATTGAACTTATTTTTGCTGAACTGAACTTATTTTTACTTATTTTTGCTGAACTGAACTTATTTTTGATGAACTGAACTTATTTTTACTTATTTTTGTTGAAAATAAGTCCAAAAGAACAGAGCCTTAGTAGAACGAAGAACAGGAAATGGAGTAAATTTAGCTGAAGAAGTAAATGCACTTGTTCCTTGGGTTGGAGTCAATGCATAAATAAGGGCAAGAAAGTATATTGGAACACGGAAGGGTTTTTGGGAATTTGCCAAGTGTAGAACGAATTGATTGGCTCAGATCTGCATGGAAAACATCTGCAATATCTAGAAAAGAAAATCTGACAAACCTATCCAAAGGTGCAATTCCCACAATACGGTAAGGAAGAGTATTGGTGAAGCTGAAAAGTTCCTTGTGATTTCTTCTATCTTTTACTAACGCGTGCTAATAAGTTTACTGAAATGCATGGAAACAGTAACCATGCAACAAAGAAGGAAGAAGAAAAAACTCACAGTTGAAGTGAGAGAAGCTCTGATTATGACGAAAGCTAGTTTTGCATAGACTTGGTCCACGCTAATATTAGAATGGACTAAAGCCATTCATTTGACATAATGACTATTTTTTTCATATATTCACTTTTTACAATCTAAAGTTACACTAATTTGCCATTATCTAATATAGTGACAAATTTTTATTTCTTACCATTACCCTTTATTACATTAGTTTTACTAGTTTTTGGACCCGCACATAATGCATGAGAATTTTTTTCATTTATTAAGTAGTTGTTTTTATTACCAATTTACTGAATCCATAATTATTAGAATGCGTGCATTTAAAGTTGAAATAACTTAAAATGTAAAATTATATTCATGATATATAAAAATCCTTTGTTTCAACATTCTAAAGCTTAAAAATCTTATAATCGTGATATGTAAATTTATAAATATGTAAATAAAACAAAAAAAATCACATCAAAATTAACGGGAAAATTTTGTTTTATAAATTTAAGATTTTAGGATGTTTCTCCTAATATCATGTTTTGAATATTAGCTCGTAATTTAAAATTTTTATAATCATATCGTGTATTAAGAAATTAAATATTTTAAATCCGTCTTTTAACCCGTGTGTTTAGTGACTGATGTAGCTAATATTATGGTGGAACACGTGACCAACCTTTTTTTAAAAAAAAAAAAAAGGTGGCTGGAAAAGGTTTCACTCTGCCCATTGGTTCATTCAGAGGCTCATATAAAATCACAATTTTAAACATGCTACCATTTCTGCTCCCCGTTTTCGAGGTCCCGCTCAACCCCTCTATCTTTTTGTCTTGCACCACTGCTGCACTAGACCAAGCCACCCACTTACCACCACCCACCAGGCCAACACTTCTTGTAACAGGAATTTTGGCAGGCGTTATCTATATAGAAAATTTTGCTAGAATGTACAATTTAAGGAAGTGATTGCACAAAAATGAAAATCTTCAATGACCTGTCACAAAAGTATCATCATATTACTTTCGTTATATATACTTGTTTAAATAATCACCTGCTAACTTTATTTTAATGAAAGTTACACTTTATAGCATAGTAACTATTTTTTTTATCTCATAGTCACCCTTACAATCTATAGGTACTCCTCTTTTATATCTATTGTTTTTTAACTTAGTAACCGTTTTTTTCATAAATCAAATGTACTAGCATTAGGTCCACACTAAATTTATTGTGGACCAGATTCATTTAATTTTTTTATTTATTAATTAGACTTCTTTTGTCAAGGCATCCATTGGATACGACTCCTTAGCAATCATGTTATAGAAATATGGATTTTAAGCTTGGATAATCTCTATTATATAAGTGAAGGGGGAGCAATGGTGTCCCCCTTATGAATTTACATATTCACCCCTCTACATCAACTCTATTACATTCCAACTAAACCCTCCATCAGTCAATCAAAATACGGTAAAATAAAAAACTTGCCAAAAAATTACATCAAATTAAACTCAAGCCAATAAACTTATATAAAAAGTCATACTCATAAACTTGCCAACAAAAAAGATGCAGTTAAATTAAAATTTACATCCCAATCAACTAAAATAAATCATATTAAAAAAAACTTATCAAAAATTAATACCAGAGACAATAACAAACAGATACATAACTCATATTCAAACTCAAAGGAATTTTTCCAGATTACAAAATCAACTACAAACACAAACTCAAAAAAAATTCAGTTTTCTTCATTACGTGGAGCTTCAAGACATTCTCAAATTTGCGGATAATTCACTGTTAATCAAGTTGCACTTTGTTAGTTAAAAATAAGAGTATGTGTAATAATCTGTACTATGAATAACAACTGTTAAAATTTGAGTAAATTTTAAAATAATACTGTATACAATTTTTTAAAAAATTGAACTCAAATTAGAGTAAATTTAAAATTTCATTCTAATATAATTGAAATTCAAATAATTTTTAAAATAAAATATAAAAATTACATCGAAAATGATCGACAAAAAAAAAATTAAAGTTTTGCCCAGATATTAAAAAAAATTTAGAAAAAATACTTCAAAGTTGCGTAGACCCATTTTAAAATAAAATACAATTGTAAATAGCATTCAATTTCAGCCCAAATCTAAACTAGTGTTCACAACAAATACAATTGTACAAAAAAACAGATCAACTCGAATTTCAACCCATAAACAAAATTGATCAATTTTTCAAATCAAATTTGAAAGAGGAAAGAAATAAGAATTGTAAAAGTTAGAAAACGAAAAAAACTGAAATCGACGTATAATTTCCGTTCACGGGTAAAAAATTGGGATCATAGAGGAAAAATGGAAAGCTCAAATTCAAAGGACGCCTCTTCATTGCACTTTGGCCTACTTGCTACTGCTTGATGTAGTGGATCTTCAATTCCACTTATCTATCACATAAATTGGAGAAGGTGGATATAGCTGTTTATTATTCAGCAGTTGTGCATTATCATCCTCTATCTGAGAAGTCAGTGGTGGTTTACTACTATGCATTTCCACCACCTTCTCGCCACAACCATTGTTACCCATCTCTTCAGTATCACCAATTGCATGCTTTCAGTCGAAATCTAGAGAGGGTGAAGGCGTGAGAGATGATGAGTCTTCACGGAATCAATGAGGGTGGTGTGATTGGAGCGAAGATATGGAAATGGTTGAATTTGATATGAGTTGAAAGAGTGAGAAGGAGATAGAGAAGGTGAATCAATGAGGGTGGTGTGAGTGTACCCTTAGTGAGCAACAAAGATGGTATTGGGAAGATATAATTTGATTTGGGGTTTGGGTTATTGGCTTTACAAGAGAAAAAAAGATAAATAAGATGATAGTCATTTTAGGTATATGGTTTTTAAATACTATTTGTAAGTATTTCAATCTTTATTACTCATCAAATGAAGGTGAATTTAAATACAAACTTTTGTTTTTAGTTTGTTTTTCTACTGAGCAATAGTTATGTTCAAAATGTCGCTACATGCATAGTATATATAAAAAGCTAGTCCATTAATATTGGAAAGCTGGATAGCTGACCCTGTTAGTCCGTTCTTGGAAGAATGGGAGCAGAAATTTTTCGCTCTTAAAATAAGATTCCCTGCTAAATGGATAACGTTCGTCGTTAGCACCGCATAAAAACATTCCTCCTAGAGTAGCTGTTAATACGAATAACAGAAACTCTGTTAGAGCCATTTCTGTACATTCATAGGATTCGACAATGAATGGGTTTGAGTTAGTGATTAGAAAACTTCCTTTTCTTGATCTTAATTCCCCTAAAAATTCACAAATTATGATCCTAGTTGAACCCGACAGACTCGAATTCCACTGGTATCATGAGAAATCAAATCATCCATAAATGAAATGATAGAATTGTCGGCGAATGAACAAAAAAAAAACAGCTTAAGCAATGAATTTGCTAATAGAATTACAGTTCTAGACAAAGGACTTGAGATTCCATTGATACAGTGCCAATTCCAATAGACTTATTGGAGGGTCCCATTGGCGTGCATCCAGTAGGAATTGAACCTACGAATTCGCCAAGGGAATCGGGTAAAAAACTGTAGTCAACTTTTTGATGAAAATAAAGATTTTGATCGAGATAAAAATACATTTAGAAAATTCAAATTTTTTCTTTGGCCCAATTATCGATTAGAAAATTTAGATATTTGTACCCTGTCGAAGTAAGGAACCACGGTTTTGAAAGCTTTTAAGGATACGCAATGTCCAAGATGCAACTGCAAGATTTGACTCTCCCAAGATTCTATTTTCTACTTCACTTTCCCGACAATGTTTCATAGTCTACACTCTACATGGAGTACCAATATCATAAATTTGCAAAACTTGTAAACATGTACTCCACAAGGATACAAGCATAATTAGGTCCCAGACCACTTCTGTGTAGAAGTATAATAATTATGTGTGGACCAAACTTTGAGTTCTTTTCGACGGGAGAGTTGACTTTGAAGATAAACCTAGATCATGTATATTTTTATTCAGCCGTGAGGCCCTCAACAAACGCCTTATGGGTTATAAAGCTATGGCCTACCAGAAACTGTAAGCCTCTAACTATTCAGGGTCCAAATAGACCATAATTAACTTAAGATAACATTGTTGTTAGAGAGTTTTCTATTTATACTTTGAGTGGTACTAAAAAAAGTGGTATTATATACTTCCTTTATTTCTTTTTAAGTGCAACACTTTGACTTTTACACTATTCACATATCTCACTTTGACCGTGTTTTTTTACTAATATATAAAAATAAAAATGATCATATAAAATGTTGTTAGATTTGTTTCAATGAAAATTTTTATAATATTAACTTTTTATAACTTTTATAAATACATAATTAGAGATATTAATGGTAAAAGTTATGCGTTGACAAACGTGAAAGTCAAACTGTTTCACTTATTTAGAAACGGAAGTTAGTATGTTTTACAATATTTTGGCTATCCCGTCCGTTCCGATCTATATTTGCAGAATTGGTGATTAACAAACTAAAATATATTCTTGTGATAGATGTTCTAGTGGCACGAATTTTTTTTGGTGGTGCCATTTCTGCCTCTGGTGGCACTGAAAGAGTCTACAATAGTACTAAGAGAGTAAGAGATACTAAAAATATTAAGAGATTCTAATGGTACCACAATATTTTTTTTGGTGGTACTAGGAAAAATTTGGGTAGTAACATTTTTTACTTCTTACAGTATCAGAAGATGTTTTAATGGTACCTCCTTATCCTTTGAGAAACCAAATTCAACATTATCAATTAGACATTTAGAACCCCTCATAGGCTCATCTTCATAAAATATACTTCTGTGATTGTTATTTGAATTTGTTGGCTTAATGACTTGTGTATGTTATTTAATCTTATTGCTTCCACAATTCCAGCTGTTTGATTAAGGATATAATAGTTCATTACTTCAATGTCAAAAATGTCTGCAAGTAACCCCACATCTGACCAATCATTCACTAATCCTATTATACTGTACATATAAACTCACCTGCAGTTTGCATTACCAATCTAACTTCTCACAAAATCCACTGAACACTTATATACCACATGGCTTCACCTTTTCATGTGCTTTTGTTACTCCTATTTTCACTCACATATTCCTCAGCAGATAGTCCTCTAGGAAAGTACTGCAACAAAAACACCATCATAAGCAGTAGCAGCCCAATATCAGCCAACATAGACCACTTGTTGGCTGATGTAGTCACCAAATTTCAGCAGGGTGCTACCTTTGTGAAGGCCTCATATGGCAGCGGTACGAACACGGTCTACGGGCTGGCCCAATGCCGAGGTGATATTACTCCCCAGGACTGTTTGGGCTGCATCCTGGACGCGGTCCAACAGGTCCATAAACTTTGTCCTAGTCAATCTGATGCCCGGATTTGGTACGACTATTGCTTCTTAAGGTATACCCAAGAAAATTTTTATGGTAAAGCGGATACATCATACGGCATATTGTATAAAAATGTTCAGAATGTCACAAATCCAGATTCTTTCAACCAAGGTCCAAGAGTTAGGAAATATATTTGATGAGATCAATTCGAAGGCGGTCAAGCCTTCGAGTGGTGGGCTTGGGAAAGATAAGAAGAAACTGTCCGATTTCGAGACCTTATATGCCTTGGTTCAGTGCACAAGGGACTTGCCTCCCCTGTCTTGTGGTCAATGTTTGGCTATAGCCATTCATACTTTTGAAGGATTCTGCAGTGGTAGTAAGGGGTGCAGGGTGTTGTATAGTAATTGCTATGTTAGATATGAGCTCTACCTTTTTTTCTTTCCTTTAGATGACCAAACTTCAGAAAATAAGGGTCATACCCTAAGAAAATCAGTCATGCATCATCATTAAGGTGTCCTAAAATCAAAAGATTAGAGTGTGGACTTACATAATAAATAAGGCAAAGCAAGCTAAGCTTTGCCAAGTTATTTGAATGTATGGTAAACAAAATTGTGTTACGTTATGACTTCTGAGTCGTTACAAAGGATTCGGTTTCTCTTTGTTTTCATTGGCAGTTTGTTTCTAATGAAAAGGAGGAGAAAGTTGATCAATTTTGTTCCACATGTAGAGATTTACAAGACAGAAAAGAATGCGGATAAAAAAGAAATCATCCTCTGGTCCTCAGTGCTAAATGTAATGATAATAGAAATAACAAAACAGATATGCAAGGCTTTTCATCTCATCATACTCTGCAATTATTATTTACATATAAGAATGATACTAAGGTATGATTATAAGATCATTGGAGTAAAGATTACACATTTATACATAAAATCCTGGACATAACTTCTGACTTTTATGATATTTCTGACCCTGGTGAGGTATTACAATAAGCTTTTGAATAATAAGTTGCAGAAACTTGTTGTTAAGCTTTCCGTAACTCCTTGGAAATGGGATTTATCACGTACATCCGTGATTCACTGATTCCAGTAGCCAACAAGACAATAAGGTCGAAGATGAGACTAAATCCAGCATGTTTGGCATGTCAATTTTTTTTTTCACTGTGGTAAGTTTTTTTTTCTCTACTACGTGTTCAAATAAGATGGAGAACAAAGAACTTTTTTTTAATTGTCAAAAGTCGTCATTATAGAGTTGATGGCTATGTTACTTGGACTCTTCATTTCATTTCAAGTACCTGTGTCAACAATCGACACAAGAATTAACGTGGTTCACTAACAAACAATGTGTTAGCTACGTCCACATGCAGAGGAGAAACAATTTTATTAGTTTAGGAAAGAGTACAGATTACAGAATAATAATGAGGCAGAGGTTAATAATAGGGTTATATTGTACCCTATTAATTAACCTAAACAGATGGTGAGATGGGCCTAAACCCGAAACTAAAACAGACCCGATATATTAAATGACATATACCAAAAAGTTCGGGGGCGTTGCCCCCTAACCCCCACCTGGGCGTTTCACCCCTAGACGCCGACTCGTTGACCCACTTGTTGACGCGGAAACTTTTGGCACCAGCTTGACTCTGATTTGGTACCAACTTATTATTGGAGTCTCAAAAAGAACTCCAGGAATTAGACTTCAATCAAAGCTCCTTCTTGATGTGCTTATGTTGTTATGCAAATAGTAGATGAAGAATTCTTTTTCCCAACTCTTTTTTTACCCCCACAAAACTTCGGGTTCCTAAAATCTATTAGTATCTTCTCCCAGTTATCTCATTTTCTTGGATTTCCCATAACCTTAAAAGGGCAGAAGAGATTTACCGAGAAAATTGTCATATATGATGAATGTTATACTCTCTCACTTTCCTTTATGTTTTTGAAACTTGGACTTAAAAATTATTGGAGTATTATGTCAATAAGGAGTCCAGAGTCTAGTTCAGTTAGTTCAGTATGTTTTCCTATCTGTAAAGTTCAGTATGATATGAAAAGCTGCATGGATGAATGCCACATGAGGGAGCTGAAATCTTATGGGCAATAATATACTTGGAACAACAAGCAGGAAGGGTAAGACAGGGTTTTCTGTAGACTGGATAGGGTCCTTGGAAATGAAGTTTGGTTTGATGATTGGCCTCTTACTGAAGTCACTATTCTTGCTGAAGGGGAGTTTGATCATTGCCCTTTACTCATAAAATCTTTCACTGATCATCCAAAGAAGAAACCATTCAGGTTATTCAATATGTGGTGCAAGGCTGAGAGCTTCCACAGCATAGTTAGCAGGCTGGTACTAACATGTTTCAAGTAGTTGCTAAACTGAAGCTACTGAAGGCAGAATTGAAACGGCTAAATGTTTCCCAGTATGGTAATGTTTCAGTGCTGAACTTTCAATGTTACAATAAAATGCTTGTAGCACAGCATGCTCTTCACACTCATCCTGAAGAAATTGATCTGAGGGCAAAGGAGAAGGAAGCTAGGGAGGCTTATAACATTGCTCATAGAAATTATATTTCTTTCTTAAGTCAAAAAGCAAAAATTAAGTGGGTGCAGGAGGGAGATGACAATACCAAAACGTTCCATCAAAGTATCAAGCTTAGAAGAACACAGAATAGAATCAACACTATAAGAAAAGAAGATGGAAGGTGGGCAAATAATTCTGAAGAGGTTGTGGAGGCTTTTTTAGATTTATATCAGTCTCTCCTAGGTAGCAAAAATGATACTAAAAGTGTTGAACCAGCTGTTATTGCAAAAGGTCAAGTTTTGAATGCAGTTCAACAGGAGGAGCTTTCTTTGATTTTCACTAATGCTGAAATTAAAGATGCACTTTTCTCCATTCCTGATGACAAGTCCCCAGGACTTGATGGGTATTCTAGCTGTTTTTTCAAGCAAAGCTGGGATATAGTGGGCCATTCTGTGATTGAAGATATTCAGGATTTTTTCAAACATGGTAAACTGCTCAGGGAGGTCAATGTCACTGCAATTACTCTGGTGCCTAAAGTAAAAACTCCTGCTAATGTGGGGGACTTCAGACCAATTGCATGCTGCACAATTATCTATAAAACAATAACAAAGCTGATTTGTTCTAACTTGGTAAAATCTTACCAAATCTTGTTTCCCAGACTCAAGGTGCATTTATCAGTGGTAGAAGCATTATTAGCAATATACTTCTATGCCAAGACTTGGTTAAGAGATTTGGTAAAAACAACAATCAAGTCACAGGGCTTTTAATGAAGGTTGATTTAAGAAAGGCTTATGATTCTATAGAGTGGAGCTTCATACATGAGCTGTTTGGTGCATTGCAGTTCCCTCCTCACTTTATTAAATGCATCATGGAATGCATTACTACACCAAAATTTACTCTATTGATCAATGGTGGTACAGAAGGGTTTTTTGCAGCTAGAAGGGGACTAAGGCAGGGGGACCCAATGTCCCCTCTGCTGTTTGTCCTGTGTATGGACTATTTGACAAGAATCCTAGCTTACATAGGAGAGTTGCAAGATTTTAAGTTCTTTTCTAGTTGTGCAAGCATGAAGATTAATCACTTATGCTTTGCAGATGATTTGTTGTTATTCTGCAAAAGGGAAGCTAAATCTGCTTATCTACTGCTGCAAGGCCTCCAGTTATTTTCTGAGTCCTCAGGGCTAAGAGCCAATAAAGCCAAATCTGCTTTATATTGCACTGCCATGGAGGAGAGTGAAGTAACCAGAATTGCACAATTTTCTGGTTTTGTCAAAGATAAGTTGCCCTTTAGGTACGTAGGTGTACCAATAAGTTCTAAGCCTCTCAAAGATGCTGATTGTGAAGCTCTAGTTGATAAAATGACATTGAGAATCAGAATGTGGAGTACAAGGAGCCTTTCTTTTGCAGGGAGAGCTCAACTTCTTACTCAGTGTACATAGCTATTGGGCTCAGATATTTGCCCTCCCTATTGATGTCCTAAATAAAATCAATGAAGTATGTAGGCATTTTCTGTGGAGTGGGCAAGCTGCTAGTGAGAAAAGTGGGCAGATTAGATGGGATTTGGTGTGTACTCATAAGAAATATGGTGGTCTTGGTTTTAGAAACATAAAGATATGGAATAGAGCTGCTGTGGGTAAACTTGTGTGGCATATTGGTTGCAATAAGGATGATCTATGGGTTCGCTGGATACATGCTGTCTATATCAAGAACAATAACTGGTGGGATTATAGGGCTCCAGCAGGGGCTAGCTGGATAGTGAAGCACCTATGCAAAGTGAGAGACGAGCTCAGAGAGATTGGGATGCAGAACTGGAGCTATAACAGAAGGTATTCAATTAATGATGTTTATACTCAGCTTACTGAAGAACAACCTGTGGTTTCATGGGTTAAAGGAGTATGGAATCGTATGTCAATGCCTAAACACAAGTTTATTACATGGCTTGGGGTTCATGATAGACTTAAAAAAAAAGAGAGGCTATTTCAATACAACATTACTCTAGATGATCTATGTTGTTTATGTGGGAATAATTATGAGTCTACCACACACCTTTTCTTTGGGTGTATCTTCAGTACACAGTTATTGAAGGAGGTTCTTAGATGGATTGGAGTCAATTATCAGCGTAGAAACTTGGCACAATGGCTGAGTTGGACTAGAAGATCTTACCATGGATCAAAGGTAAGAAAGCAGGTGCTGTTAACAACTCTTGCTGCAACAGTTTACATGGTTTGGAAAAATAGGAATGAAACTTTTTGGCTTTCAAAAGTAAATAGAATTACTTGTATAGCTATAGAGATCAAGTATATAGTTAAACATAGAATAAATCTTTGTAATTCAGGAAAGTGGAGTAGGAAAGATTGTGACTGGATTAGCAGTTTATAAGCTGCTTCCTTGGCCTTGTGTGGCCTGTTAGTTTCAGCTCCTATTTGGGAGTTTAGGTTGTATTGTTTTTGTGTGAGCTTATACATTTACTTACTTACCAAAAAAAAAAAGTTAGGATTTCTAGTTCAGCAAGGTTTCCTGATATTAGGTTGTATATATATTCCTCTAAAGTTTAATGAGAAGATGGATGAGTTTTCCGATATTCTAAACCTTAACATGGTATCACAACCACTCTAAATTTTAGAGCATTAATTTTTTTTACGATCTTAATTCCTTTGATCGACTGTTTGTTGTTCTTGCTCGATCTTTGTTGTTTCGTGCTTGTGCTATGTGGGGTTCGTCGCTTATTCTTCCGCTGTTGTTGGTATGGTATTCTTGGTGTGTCTTTGCCATCTTCTTGGCCCGTTGACTTTAATTTATTAAAGTGTGTTTTTTTTAATTTATTAAAGCTACTGCAACTAAGGAAGGAAAAGTTGTGTTGTCGGATGGTTTTGTGTTGGATCATGTTCTCTATGTTCCTGCTCTTACTTGCAATTTATTGTCTGTTTCTCAGCTTTTAGAGCATCATAAATTATTTATTATTTTCACTGACAAGTTTTGCGTCATACATGACCGCATTTTGAAGGACTTGATTGGAGCGGGGACGCAGTTTAATGGAGTCTATATTTTCACACCTATTCGTGCTCGTGGTTTGCAAGCAAATACTGTTCAGGCTCCGGATTTGGGTATGTTATGGCATCATCGTTTAGGTCACCCCTCTATGCAAGTTATTTCTGCTTTTCCTGGTGTAGCTAGTAGTAAAAATTCTAATAAGGGTTGTTCTCTTGATTACCACATTTGTTTTAAGGGTAAACAACCTAGAAACAGTTTTCCGTTAAGTAATAATAAAGCTATAGATATATTTGATTTAGTTCATCGTGATATTTGGGGCCCTAATCGTATTATGTCTACTAGCAATGCACGTTATTTTCTTACTATTGTTGATGATTATTCACGTGCTACCTGGGTTTATCTGATGATTGGCAAATATGAGGCAAAACAATTGTTGCAAGAATTTTATGCTATGGTTAAAACCCAGTTTAATAAGAAAATTAAGGTGCTTCGGAGTGATAATGGACAGGAGTTTTTAAGTCTTGCATCTTTCTTTCGCCAGAAAGGCATTATTCATCAGACATCTTGTGTTGATACTGCCCAACAGAATGGTAGAATGGAGCATAAACATCGTCATATCCTTAATGTAGCCCGGGCTCTTAGGTTTTAGGCTAAGTTACCTAAATCTTTTTAGGGGGAGAGTGTCCTTACAGCTGTTCATCTTATAAATATTACCCCTACTCCTGTTTTGAAGGGTAAAACACCTTATGAATGTTTGTTTGGTGTTTCACCTTCTTATGATTCGATTCGTGTGTTTGGTTGTCTATGCTATGCTGTTAATCGTTCTCGTATAAAGGATAAGTTTGATTCTAGATCTCGTCATTGCTTATTTCTTGGGTATCCGTTTGGTAAGAAAGGGTGGCGACTTTATGACCTTGAGACGTGTGAATTTTTTGTGAGTAGGGATGTTACTTTTTTGAGGATCAATTCCCCTATCCTACTGTTCTTTCTGATGTGGCCCAAAAGCAGTGGGATTTATATTTTTCCCAACCATCCCTTTGGGCGGATGATTTGTTTGATGATAGTGATTATGGCACTGATGTTGGTGCGCCTCTTGGTGATGTTGGTGCGCCTACTGGTGATGTTGGTGCGCCTAGTATTGTTGATGGTGTCGTGCGTGCGCCTGATGGTTTTGGCGTGCGTACGGATGGTATGGTCACCACGCCTCCACGCCCCTCTCGAAGCATAGTTGGTGATGCTTCTCCGACTCATGTGCGTGTTGGTGAGGTTATGTGTGACACCTCCACGCCTCTTGATTTGAGGGGGAGTTCGTCATCGTCTGGGGAACTGTTAGGGCGTGGGCATCGTACTAAAGTTCAATCTTGCAAGCTTCGTGATTTTGTGACTCATACTGTGGTGTGTGAAAATATTGACTCCAAACCCTCTACTGCGTCTCCTTCTCCGTCTCGTTCTTCAGGTACGCCCTTTGATATAGCTTGTTATGTTGATTATAATAATTTTTCTGTAAAATATAGAGGTTTTCTGACAGCTGTTACTAAAGGACAGGAGCCTCAAAGTTTTCAGGAGGCTGTGAAACATCCTGGTTGGCGCAAGGCTATGGAGGAGGAGCTTGCGGCTCTTGGTACTTGGAGTTTGGAGGACCTACCTTCAGGTAAGAAAGCTATTAGTAGTGGTTGGGTGTATCGTATTAAATACACTTCAACCGGCGAGGTTGAACGGTTGAAAGGTAGACTAGTTGTTCATGGTAATCGCCAGATAGAAGGTGTTGATTATAATGAAACGTTTGCTCCTGTTGCGAAAATGGGCACTGTACGTTTATTTGTAGCTGTTGCTGTATCTCTTAATTGGGAATTGCATCAGATGGATGTTCATAATGCTTTCTTACATGGTGATTTGAATGAAGAAGTTTATATGAAACTTCCTCCTGGGTATCGTGGTGCTCCACCAGGGAAGGTTTGCAGGTTAAGAAAATCGTTGTATGGATTGAAACAGGCACCTCGACAGTGGTTCGCAAAGTTGTCTCAGGCATTAAAGTCCTATGGTTTTAAACAGTCTGTTGCAGATTATTCTTTGTTCAGTTACATTCAGGTACATGTTGCTCTTCATGTTCTTGTTTATGTTGATGATTTGATTATTGCAGGCTCATCTCATGATGTTATTGTTCGCTTTAAGGAATATTTGAGTTCATGTTTTCATATGAAGGATTTGGGTATATTGAAATATTTCTTAGGCATTGAGGTTGCTAGGAGCAAGGATGATATTTTTTTGTCACAACGCAAATATGCGTTGGATGTATTAACAGAAGCCGGCATGTTAGGTTGTAAACCCATTGACACGCATATGGAGCAGAATCATCGTCTCGCTTCCGCCGAAGGGTCGCCATATGCGTATCCTGACAGATATAGGCGCCTAGTTGGTCGCCTGGTCTATCTGTCTGTTACTCGTAGGGGTGATAATGAGCCTGACAAGCTCGCGAGCAGCTCGGGCTCGGCTCGGTCAAAGCCCGGTCAAAGCTCGGCTCGGTCAAGCTCGGCTCGAGCTCGGGCTCGGCTCGAGACTTAAACGAGCCGAGCCGAGCTAGGCAAAGCTCGGCTCGTAAAGCTCGTGAACAGCTCGATTATTATTTTATACTAAAAAAGATTTATATTAAAAAATTATTTATTTATATTAAAAATTATATTAAGTATTTCTTTTAAGATACTAACTAAAGTATATATTAAAAGAAAGATAAAAAGAAAAGGTAAAAGCAATTAAACGAGCTCACAAGCCACAATCGAGCTTGAGCCACAATCAAGCTCGAGCCACAATCGAGCTCACGAGCCGGGCCTAAACGAGCTCACGAGCCGAGCCTAAACGAGCTCAAGAGCCGAGCTCGAGCCGCAAATTCTAATCACGAGCTCGAGCCGAGCTCGGCTCCCCCAAGCTCGGCGAGCTCACAAGCCGAGCCGAGCCCATGAAAAGTTAAACGAGCTCGAGCCGAGCCCAGTGCTATTCGGGCTCGGCTCGATCGATAAGCACCCCTAGTTACTCGTCCTGAATTAAGTTATGCTGTGCATACTCTATCTCAATTTCTTGTTGCACCACAAGTTTGTCATTGGGATGCTGCTCTTCGTGTTTTGCGTTATCTAAAAGGAAGTCCTGGTCAGGGTATTGTGTTGCGTCCTTTGGGCAATATGCAACTTACGGCATTTTGTGATAGTGATTGGGTTGCTTGTCCGTTGACTCGGCGTTCTGTTACTGGTTATTTGGTGTTTTTGGGTCGTTCTCTTGTCTCTTGGAAGACTAAGAAACAACCTACTATAGCTCGTTCATCTGCAGAGGCTGAGTATAGGGCTATGGCTGTTACTACTTGTGAGTTAAAGTGGTTGAAGTATTTGTTGTCTTCTCTTGGTATTTTGCATCCTAAGCCTATGCGTTTGTATTCGGATAGTCAATCTGCTATTCATATTTCAAAGAATCCAGTTTTACATGATCGTACGAAGCATATTGAGGTAGATTGTCATTTTATTCGAGATGAATTGACTTCTGGCAACTTATCTACCTCCTATGTTCCTACCGGACATCAATTAGCAGATATCTTGACCAAAGCTTTGGGACGGCGCCAGTTTGGTTTTCTACTCCGCAAGTTAGGCATTTGTGATCTTCATGCTCCAACTTGAGGGGGAGTATTGGAGTATTATGTCAATACGGAGTCCAAAGTCTAGTTCAGTTAGTTCAGTATGTTTTCCTATCTGTAAAGTTAGGATTTCTAGTTCAGCAAGGTTTCCTGATATTAGGTTGTATATATATTCCTCTAAAGTTTAATGAGAAGATGGATGAATTTTCCGATATTCTAAACCTTAACAAAAATCATTTTCTTCCATCAATTAAATTTATGATCTTTTGCTAAATCCCGCCTTAATCACCTTCTTAATGATCATCTAGTCATGGCTAACGCTGCTTGTCTCTAATTTTAACTGAATTAGGATGATTTAGTACATGACATTATATTGGTTGTAATTGATTTTATACTCAGTTTTTTCTGGCTCTAATTATAATTGATTGTGTACTCCATTGATATAAAGAAAATCTAGGAATCAATAAAGTATGTTTATAAGATCATTGGAGTAAACCTTACAACTTTATATATATAAACCCTGTACATAATCTTTGTACTTTTGTGATATTTCTGACCCTGATAAAGTATTACAATAAGCTTTTGAAAAATGAGTTGCAGTAACTAGTTGTTAAGCTTCCCATAACTCCTTGGAAATGGAACAACATCACGTACATCTGAAATTCCAGTGGCCAACAAGACAATAAGGTCGAAGGTGAGACTAAATCCAGCATGTTTGGCAGTTCCATGTCGGCGAAGATCCAAGTACCACTCATACTGCTCACTTGACAAGCCTAGATCCTTGATTCTGTGTTATTTTATCAAGGGAAACAAGAAAACTCTTAAGTAATTCTTCGTCATTTGTCACCTCTTTTTCTTTGGCTAAAATTTCTTGTGTAGAGACTAGAGTGGTAATCAGAATTATAGTTACCTGGTACTTAGCATTTTCACGCGTTCTTCATTCTGACTCCCTCGAATCACTGCTCCTACCTGCATTAATATGTATCTTGGCTTAAGAAATGAGGAAGACCATAAAATTTCAATTTTATAGCTCGAGTAAGGCTTGGGTCCTTTTACGTCAAACAGCTTTATCTGTACTAAGCTGAACTTATTAACCCGTATCTAACCTGTTTAAGTTGTAAATTGAACTTGGGTAGGCTAATTTGAACTATCGACTTATATGTTAATACATATTAACTTATCTGAACTATTTTTATATAACTTCCTCTTAAAGTGAAGAAACAATATTTACCTTGGGTACAATAACATCAAAGGCAGCAACTGTTTTTCCATCATCATTTTGGCGAATATAAAAGGGCTTAACTTCCTTGGGATAATCATATATGATTACTGGTTTTTTGTAAATTTCATCAGCCAAATAGCTTCAAGGAATCAAAAGATAAAGGCGATAAGATCTCTAATTGAATTACTACAACAATTGAAAACAAATTAAAGAGATCAAGAATAAATAGTATACCTTTCATGTTCTTCAGTAAGAGGAATACCCCATTCCATGTTCAAGTTGAACTTCTTTTCTTTAGCCTGTTTTAGAATATCAATGGCTTTGCAGTAGGGGATCTTCTCAAAAGTTGATGACACCACTGTTTGTAGACGACCAACAATGCCTTGATCCACGCGTTTTAGTATGAACTTCATATCATCACTACAGTTTTCCATAACCGATTTGCACAGGTGCTTTAAAAGGTCAGTAGCACAATTCATAGATTCCTGCAAAAGAAGGGGAAAGCAAAAACTATTACTTTTTTTTTTCCTTTTTGAAGGAAACAATCTAGTTGTAATACTCCCTAGTTGTAATCAAATTGAACAATGATGAAGACTAAGTAATAATAGTTGGTTTCGTGGTAAGAATGATCCTAATGACCTTAAGGTCATGGGAACTATATGACCTGCTAGGCTGCTAAGCTAGAATTGGTTGACTTGCGAGAGGTGCATGTCCAGTAAGGTCCTTCATTTAACCATGTACAAAAATAATATATAGATCAATGAACTATGAGGAAAGGAGCAAGGGTACCTCTAGTTCTGCAAAAGCTATTTCAGCCTCGACCATCCACATTTCAGAGACATGTCTAGTGGAGTGAGATGTGTGAGCCTTAAATCTAGGCCCGAAAGAGTACACATTGCCAAGGGCACAGGCATAACTCTCAAGATGAACCCTCCCTGAGACCGTTAGAAAAGCTTGGCAAGAAAAGTAATCATCTGTGAAGTTAACTCTATCAGGCTTAACCAAAGCTGTATCCTTTGCTCTCTCTTTTTTCTCTTGAGCAGCTAATTGTGCAGCAAGTTCGTCTGTTTTCTTAAGATCCTGAATTGCAGCAAGTAATGCTTCACGGTTACTGTCTGTTCTTTTTAGCTCTTCAACTTTGTTACTCTTCTCCTTGAGAGAAGCCTTTACAGATGCAAGGCTAACACCACTAACATTTTCATGAGCTGCACTTGCCTTAGTTGATGATGATTCTTCTGTTGTCTTATTAAGAAGTGTTGTAACATTGAATTTGTTACTAAAACCCTCAGTATCCGTGGTTGTGATTACTGGAACTTGCACATAAAGGAACCCGTTCTTTTGGAAGAAGTTGTGAGTTGCGTGTGTAAGTCCATTACGGATTCTTGTAATGGAAGCAACCTAAGAACAAAGAAATGAAAATTAGAACTCTTGTTTAAGATAATGAAAATGGAATAATTCTTGAAGGAAAGAATTTTACTGTAGTTGTCCTTGGACGAAAGTGAGCCCAATCCCTTAAAGTGTGCAAAGGGAGCCTTTTCTTTGACAAGGGATACTTTTCATGATCTTCTACTACACCAAGATGCAAAACCTTTTCTGCTTTTATCTCGATAATATGTTTTCCGGCTGTCGAAGGCTGCTGAATTACACCTTCCACCAGAATACAAGTGCCACTAATCATGATTTGTCCTGGAGGAGCCAGAGTTGAATCCACCACCACCTGGTTATTTTTTTGTGTTAAGAATCACTAAATGTAGCATAACTTTTATATAAACAAAAAAAGTTGAGGGGCATTTGATCGACTTTCGAAATACTAATAAATCACAAACCTAGTTGATAATTTATGTTGTTATCTTCAATAATTAGCAGTTTCGCAAGCATGATTAGACGTACTGTACTCTAAATCTGATGTTCTGAGATAACTAAAATTGATTTCATCTGTTAATGTGCAATTTTTTCTACTTTTCTTTCTTAGGATCAGATTCAAACTTCTTATGCCAATGCCACAAGACATAGTGCTAGCAAAAGTAGCTAGCAAACCCAATCATTAGGTTTTTTCTAACATTCGTTGATTTGAATCAGGTCAACTTAGAAATTGGTGGGACAATAGTATTAATATAGAAACAAAGATTCAAATACTTAACCATGTCAAATTAGAAAATGAACAACAAACTTTAGAATGGAAGCTAGTGATACAGAATTCATTAATTCATACAATAAGAACTTACCTGCAGAGTAGCAACACAAGACCCATCACTGATTTGCAAAAACACAGTGGAACTCACTGGGTGTTGCACTCTTTCTGCTAAGCTCCCTATTGAATCTTTCTCCACATGATTTCCAACCCCAAAAAGCTTCAAGAATGTACGAAAAATCGGCATCCGATTCTGCAAAATTTCAGTACAAGTCACATCCTTGTGCCCGGTTTTCGCCCTCGGTTGAGGTTCAGTATCATGTTGGGGTGGGGGTGGTTGTTTCCTCACCTCTTTGGAAGACTTAACCCACCCACCAATCACAATTTTCTCTCCTACCAATCCCAAGCCGCGATCTTCGCGGACGAACAAGGTCTTTAGTACCACCCTTTTGGAGTAATTGGATATTGGGATGTGGGTTTTGATTGGGGGTGTTTCTTGTTGTTGTGGTTGGGATGCCATTTTTTTGGCTTCCATAGCAGCAGCATGAGCTTCTTCTTTAGGGGCCATTAATGTAGAAAATAAAACAATTGGGTGTTGAAAATTTGTAGGATTACAATGTTTGATTTTCTTAGGAAAGAAAATGAAGGGTTTTAATGAGAAGGAAATGCTTTGCTTGGGAAAGTTGATAATGAAGGAATTGATTTATTCAAAAATAAATGATTAATTTCTTAATTGGGCGTTCTTTAATTTGTTGGAAGGAGAATTAATGGGTAAAGAAAAGGAATGTAGAAGTTTGCAAGCTTCTTCAATCATATTTGTCATATTGTTTCTCAGACCAAAGCAGAGGGTTTAGTATATCTTTGGAATTGGGTTTTCGCGGGAAGACGGCGGGAGTTTGCTTTCTTCTCATAACGGCTTTCCCAAATATAACATCTTAAACTACTTTTTGTATGGATGAGCATATGAGGTTGCTAATTAGGCCTTGAAGAATATAAAGAAGCAAATTTTAGTAATTAGATCTTTCACTCGGATGCATAATATATTACAAATGTGAAAGTACATCATCAAATCTGTTAAGAGTAATATTGTATGTAAAAGGATAGAAGAGACTTTTCATAGTCTTAGGTCTGTATTATAAACCCTATATATATTGAATGTCACGGTTAACCTAATCAGGTTAACACAATTATTCTCCACACTTGTACATGGTATCACAGCTTAGGTTAAATTAAATTCTTTTTTCCTTCTCCATGTTTCCTTCCTTTGGTTTGCCGTCCTCCACCATGGACGTTGCCCCTGCCACGCCGTCTTCCGCTGTCGCTGCTCCGTCCTTCACGTCGGAGCCCACGCGTGGCCTCCTTCCTTCGGCCACTGCTGCTGTCTCCTCGTCGGTGCAGCACCCTCATGGCTTCGCTTCATCAGCGAACAATCTTGGTTCTCTCGCGTACGCTGCTGGCCCATCGATGCCACAGCCCACGCTGTCCGCCACTCTCTACGGCGCGCCACCAACCTTTAGCCTCTTTGCGCCAGGCTCGGCCGGCCGAGTTTCTCCACGAACTCCGCCTGATTTTCGTCCATCAACCACATCGACTGCCGTTCCTTCGGCCTCCTCTTTTGTGCAGCCTTCGAGTTTTGCTCTCCCGCAATTATCGGCTCCAAATCTTACAAACTTGGTAACCATCCCTCTTTCTTCTCCTGAAGATTATTTATTATGGAAAACGCAGATTACTTGTTTGCTTCTTTCCCATCAATTACTTGGTATGGTTAAAGGCACTGTTTCAATTCCTCCTGCTTATATGTTTGATGAACATGGTGTCTTGGGTCCTAATGCTCAATTTTATGAATATTTACGTGTTGATCAACAAATCAAATCTTGAATTTTTGCAATATTATCTCGTGATGTATTTGTTGATGTGCATGATTTATCTACTTCTGTGGAAATTTGGAACCGTTTGCAAACTCGTTTTATGCATGCTATTATGGCACGATCTATGGAATTGAAAGGTCGTCTTTCTCACATTAAAAAGGGCGATTCTCAACCTATGGATGGTTATTTGCGTGAGATTAAGGTTATAGCTGACTCTTTAGCTGTTGTTCAATGTCCTGTTTCGAATCAAGATTTGGTTCAGTACACTTTATTTGGTTTGGATCGTGATACGGACTATGATCATATTGTCACTACTTTATTGCATTACCCATTCCCTTTTGAGTTGTGATGATTTACGTCCCAAGCTCCTGCTTCATGAACAACGAATCAAGAGTTCTAAGGAGGGGTTGGATTCTTCCTCTCATCATGCTTTGGTTGCGGTTCAGTCCCTTGGTTCTAGTTCTTCCTCTACTAAGAACAATTCTGGTGGTCACAATAAAGGCAAGAACAATAAAAACAAAGGTCGTAACAATGGTGGCCACAACAATAATAATCGTAGCAATGGTGGTAACCACAATGCTCGTGGTTCTAGTAACAACAACAAAATGGTCTGTCCTCAGCAGGAACTACTTCGCAAAGTGGCACTTTAAACACTACCCCTACTTCCGATACTTGTGGTCTTTGTTGGTTTCCAGGTCATCAAGCTGCTTATTGTCCTCAAAGATTCAATTCTAGCTTTGTTCCTTCTTCCTTGGATAGTGTTACTCGAGCCTTAGCAGCACTGTCTGTTGGTGGTGAAGCAAATGACTCATTTTGGTGCCTGGATTCGGGAGCCGCATCTCACATGACTCCTCAGGATGGTAAGCTTTCTGCTATTATTCTTCCTTACTCTGGGTCAAGTTCTGTTGAAATTGGAAATGGTACCTCTCTCCCGATTAAAAGTGTTGGTAATTTGACATTAAAAACTGCAAATCTTCCTCTTACCTTGTCTTATGTTTGTCATGTGCCTAATCCGAAACATAATTTATTATCAGTTAACAAGTTGTGTCAAGAAAATAATTGTGCTGTGTGTTTTCATAAAAACTTTGTTTCTGTTAAGGACAAGACAACGGGGGAGGTTCTGCTTCGGGGATCTAGTAAGCAAGGTGTCTATCCAATTCAACCCACTATTATCACCACTGAGTCTTCCGTTCCAGCTTTGCTAGCTACTAAGGAGTCTAGCGATATTTGGCATGCTCGTCTTGGTCATACTCCGTCTAGAGTTTTTAGGTTCTTTATGTTCAACTAAGTCTATTACATGTACTTCTAAGTTTCATGATGACTGTGTTGGTTGTAAGTTAGGGAAAATTCATCGTTTACCTTTTAAACCAGTTGAACATGTTTCTCCATATCCTTTATATAAATTTCACAGTGATATTTGACAATCTCTTGTTTTGTCAAATCAGTTATATCGTTATTATGTTGTTTTTGTTGATGATTTCTTGCGATATTCATGGATTTATCCTTTACGTCGCAAATCGGAAGCTCATTCTAAATTTCTTGTGTTTCAAAATATGGTGGAAAATTTATTTAATTGCAAGATCAAATTTTTCCAAAGTGATGGGGGTCGGGAATTTGATAATTCCCCTCTTCTTCAGCATTTTTGTGACCATGGTATAATTTTTCAAAAGTCTTGTCCCCACACTCACGCTCAAAATGGTGTTGCAGAACGCAAACACCGTCATATCATTGAAATGGCTCGAACTATGATTATTCATTCTGATTTTCCTGTTGAATTTTGGGTTGATGCTTCATACACTGCCACCTACACTATAAATAGGTTACCGAGCTCAGTTTTAGGGGGTGTTTCTCCTTTTGAAATATTTTTTCATCGACCTCCTTCATATCAATTGAAAACTTTTGGTTGTGAGTGTTTTCCTTTGCTCATGGATTCTAAAATCAACAAACTTCAACCTAAATCTAAGCTTTGTGTTTTTATCGGATATGCTCTGGATTATAAAGGTTATCGTTGTCTTGATCCTATTACCAACAGAGTCTTTATCAGTCGTCATGTTCTTTTTCATGAACATAAGTTCCCTTATCGTACTCTTGTTGGTTCTAATTCTCATGTGCCATACACATCGCCTACGACTTTAGTTTTTGATTGGTGTCTTACTAATACCATTAGCTAGTCTCCGGTTTTTTCCCCACTTAACCGGTCCAAGTCTCTTGTTTTGCGTGCCCCGATCGGTCCCATGGGTCTCCAACCTCGGATGGCTCCTTCCCATCTCCATCGCCTGCCTCTGCTGGGCCCAATGGGTGCCCGGCGACAGATGGCTCTTCACCTGTTGCCACTCTCGGGACCAACGGGTCCCCGCCGCCCAATTGCTCCCCTTCACTCTTCTTCCGTGTCTTGCCGATTCCGGCGTTGGGCCTCCAGCGCCACTGGGTCGGCCCATCTTCCCCATCATCTAGCATCGGCTAGCGCCGGGCGTTCCACGCTCGTTCTCTTCCCCATCATCTAGCATCAGCTAGCCTGCTTGCCCTCCTCCTCCTCATTGCCATCTTGTGAGTCCGTTTCCCCCACTCCTCCTGTTGTGTTCCCCTCTTCCCCTGTGTCAAGTTCTAATCTAGTTGTCACCAACTATCATCCTATGTTCACCCGTTTAAAAGTTGGTGTGTCAAAGCCTAAAATTTTAATGAACTTAAAAACTGATGTTATTGATAAGTGCATATTCTAACATAATTTAGTTGCATATTAGGGTGCATTTTCATGTTGTATTAGAGCATTTACATTGCATTTAGGCATATTTAGGTCACTTTTTATAAGCTACATTACTTTCACGGGTTGTTTGGTCTTTTGATGTAATCTCATACACTTTGGACTCCTTTTTAAGGATATGCTTATAAGGCACTTGTATGACCTTCAAAACGATATATCATGTGCCCAAAACGGATTGGAATTGAAGAAGATACAAAGGACTTTGTGTACTTGTGCCAAAAATAACACCTCTGCACCATTTTATTCATAACTTATGACACAAAAATGATAATGAGGTGATTCCAACTGGGTTGGAAACTAGACTTGAAGAGCTTTCCAACTATATAATATATGTGCAAAACAAAGTTCTGGATCAAAAGTTATAGCTGTTTGAATTTGAGCTGAAGAATCTGACGGTTACAGGTTAACACGTCTGTGTCACTTATGACACGACCGTGTCACTTATGACACGTCCGTGTCACTTATGACACGTCCGTGTCACTCTGATTTCTTTGAGGCAGTGGCTATCTATCGTAGGATATTTATGTAGTAGCAGGTCAACACATCCGTGTCATTATTGACACGTCCGTGTTGGTCTGCTCCATAACGCTTTCATTTTGTCGATTTTGTTATTTTAGGAAGTTATAAATCCCTTTTGTTTGTTTGATGACGAAGGGAGATAGGGGATTGTAGACACTTTTTAGGGTTTCTGAGAGAAGTTAGAGAGAGAAACTTGTAGATCTTTATTGTTCTCCAAGACTCCACCTTTCTTCCATTAATTCAAGTATCTCTTTTCTTCTTCTTTTCTCCTTGTTTTATATTATGATGTTTTATTATTCTTCTCTATTTTCTTTATTTATTTCAATTATGCTTGAGTAGTTATTTTATCTATTGTTAAGTTGAACCCTAGTTTGAATTAAGTCATGATTATTTCTCCAAATTCCCAAATTAATTGTTGAATTGTTCTTGTTTAATTGATTGTGCATATTTCAATACTAGATTAGGGATAACTGGTATTGTTATGATTCTATTGTCTTGATCACAATGGGAGTTGGGTTTTGACGGATTTGGGTATTTCAATTAAGGACATGAAGTTCTCCACAGGAGTAGGTAGAATGGATTGTTTGGAAGTTAGAGTGTCGCGTTTAATGTCTTTAATTTGCATGATTCCACGGGAGTAGGCGTGAGTGCATATTAGGGAAGCCATAGATACTCGGGAGAGGTTTATGATATTTTATAGGGTGTACTTTTTCTTGTGAACATTTAATTGACTAGTTTGCGGTAGGAATTATCATTGTACTAATTCATGCTATTGGGGATACTTAACTATAGAGTCTTTTATTTATAGATTGATTAGTACAGTTGATTCGACCATCTTCGATATTGAGCTCCTTTAGTCTTACCATTATTTAAGGGCTAATCATAGAACAACTTTGTCTCTGTGGGATCGACTCTGACTTACCCTACTACATAGTTAAAAGGTTAGTTAGGTTTTTTATTTTTGTTAGGTGCGCGATACGCCTATCAGTTATTGAGTCTGAACCAACTAACTTTAAACAAGCATCTAGAGATTCACGTTGGCGTCAAGCTATGCTTGATGAATATATGGCTTTGATTAAAATAATACATGGGAGTTGGTACCTCGTAACTATGATAAGAATTTACTTGGTTGCAAGTGGGTTTATCGGATTAAATACAATTCTGATGGTTCTGGGGAGCGGTTCAAAGCCAGACTCGTTGTTTTTGGAAATCACCAGTAGGCATGTATTGATTACTTTGAAACTTTTAGTCCTGTTATTAAGCCTACTACGGTTCGCTTAGTTCTTACTATTGTTGTTTCTCTTAAATGGACTATTCGTCAACTCGATGTCAAAAATACTTTTCTTCATGGTTATCTTCATGAAAAAGTCTATATGCGTCAACCTCCGGGTTTTGTTCATCCATCTAAACCAACTCATATATGTCGTCTTCGTAAGTCCATTTATGGTTTGAAACAAGCTCCTAGAGCTTGGTTCTCTCGTTTCAGCCATTTTCTCTTATCTATTGGTTTCAAGTGCAGCAGTGGTGACACTTCAATGTTCACTCTCAAATTTCATGGTCATCTCATCATTCTCCTCTTATATGTTGATGACATTGTTCTCACTTGTAAAGTGTTGAACTTGTTAATAATTCATATATGTTCTTTCCTCTCAGTTTGCTATGAAGGATTTAGGGGATCTTCATTATTTCTTATGTGTTCAGGTTGTGCGTTCTCCATCTGGTTTATTTCTGTCTTAAAATAAGTATGTCTTTGATTTACTCCGTAAGTTTCATCTTCATACTGTTAAACAGTTCGCACACCTATTGTCTCTAGAGTCACTTTGTCTCTTCTTGGCCGGTGCTGATCCCACAGATTATCGTAGTATGGTTGGTGCATTGCAATACTTAACTATGACTCGTCCAGATATTACTTATGCTGTTAATAAGGTGTCTCAGTTTATGCATGCTCCTCGTACTACTCATCTTCATGCTGTGAAAAGAATTTTCAGATATTTGCAGGGCACTTTGGAGTTTGGTCTTCTATTACATAGCAGTAGTTCTCCTACTTGTTGTTATTGCCTACTCGATGCGGATTGGGCGGGTTGTCCTAACACTCGGCATTTTACTACCGGGTTATGCTTTGTTTTCCTTGGGAAGAACTTGCTTTCCTGGCGCACGAATATGCAACCTACTGTTTCTAAATCCTCCACTGAAGCTGAATATAGGGCAGTTGCTTACACTGTTGCAGAAACTATTTGGCTCCGGCAACTTCTTGCTGATCTTGGCTATTTTCTTCGACGACCTGTGATATTGTATTGTGATAATGTCTCTGCTACTTAGCTCACTGCTAATCCCGTTCATCATGATCGAAGTAAACATATTGATGTTGATTACCATTTTGTTCGTGAAATGGTTGCCAAGGGAGGACTTATTGTTCGACATGTTCCTACTCAGTCTCAGGTTGCTGATATTTTTACTAAAGGCCTTTCAACTGACTTGTTTACTAAACATCGTTCCAATTTATCCGTTGTTTCACCCCGTAAAGATTGAGGGGGTGTATTAGAGTAATATTGTATGTAAAAGGATAGAAGGGACTTTTCATAGTCTTAGATCTGTATTATAAACCCTATATATATTGAATGCCAGAATTAACCTAATCAGGTTAACACAATTATTCTCCACACTTGTACAAAATCAAAAGAATATGTAATTCAAATTTATTTCAGCTTTTTCTGTATATAGAGAGTTTCTTATGATAGCGCATTTATACACTAAAGAAACTTACATATATAAGGATAGAGAGAGAAAGTTTGTAAGAGATGATCCCCCTCCCCCTCCCCCTCCCCCTCCCTTTGCTATTCCATAAAAAAATAAGCCTCCCTCCCCCTCCCCTCCCCCTTCTAACTCCTTAGTGGCTACAGATACTCTGCCGGATTCTTCTGGTCCAAATAGAATTGAAGGGGAAACGAGGGCATCTCCGGTGAAGTCCTACAGCGCGTCCTTGGTCGAGTTCACAGCGTATGAGGGCCCCATTCCGCCAGGTCTTGATGCGCCTCGGTCTTTTCAGTAACACCACGTATTTTCGCTTATAGGCCCCGTTTGGCATAATTAGCGGTTGCAAGAATCGTTAGCGTTGAGGTAGCTATTAGCGGTCAACTACTAGGCGTTAGCGATTAGCGTGCAAAGTAGTTGTTTAGAATGTAAGTGTTTGGCAAAAGTAGGCATCGGGATTGCAAAAAAAATAAAGGACACATATTTACTTATGGAATTAGATATAACAATTTGATTAATTATTAATTTAATAATTAAACTCAATGATTATTTGTCAATGAAAGTTACATAGAAGAAGGATTATACAACTTTTACTACTTAAATAAATATATAAGTTTAGAATAGTCCTTCAACCCTTGCAAAATGGTCATCATTTGTAAAAGATACTTCCTCCATTTTCTTTTGAAATATATATGTAAACCAACGTCTTAATAATACTAATAATCATAGAAAAAAGGTATTTATCTTGTTTATAATAACTAGTTGAACTTAGATACTTGTGAAATTGGGGTCATAAAATATTATAAAACTTTAGCTAACACTTATCGAAAAGAAAAACAAATTAACAAAAAATTCTCAAGTAGTCCAACAAATAAGCAATTTACACAATACTTCATTAAAGATTTATTGATATAAAAAAAAGAACAAAAAGATAATCAAATTCTTAATGCAATGTTTGCTGCTTGCAAACGCTAGCTTATGAGTCTCAAACGTTACCCATTCTAACGTTTTACAAAAGTTACCCAAAAGCTATTCTAATCTCTACCCGCTACTATAACTGCTACCTTGCCAAACACTCTTTTTTTTTCCTAAGTAGCGTTTTGACCTTGTGTCCAACCTCTACCCACTACCTCAAACGCTAGTGCCAAACAGGGCCATAATTTCTTCGAGTTATTTTCCCTTAATTGTTATTTCCGTTAAAATAAGGATATTTTACTCCTTATATATATATATATATATATATATATAGATTTGGGCTCTAGTGAGAACAACATAGTTATATGAGAATGCCTAGTTATATGAGAATAAACCTATGCCCTTGGATCCCTCTAACTAAACGGCTCACAATTAGCGTTTCATTAATCCCGGAAAAGTAGTGTGCTTCCTCCGCATATGGTAGCTCGACCTACTGTAGCAAACCCACAATTTCGTCCTCGATTGAAGCTCGAACAAGATTCAAAGTACCTACTGTAGCAAACTAGCAGTTTCGTCCTCAATTGAAGCTCAAACAAGATTCAAAGTGGTATTTTTCCAGATCTTTTTAAGCTCTATCTTTTAGTTAATTCTCATATATTAGGGTTTCATTTTCATAACTTTGATGTTGTTTCTCTGAAATTAAGCTATGGAAAATGCGATTCTCATTTTTCTTATTTGTTTTACTTGTTTCCTTTTATTTTTCGTTTTCGGATTTAGAACTTTGTAAGGTAAATTTTCCATCTTTTTTCTTTGGTAATATGGCGTTTATGCGTTTTGGTTTAACTCCATGTGTTTTTTATTCTAAGAGTAAGCATCTAAAATTGGTGATGTACTTTTAAACCGCTGGTAATGTGCATTTAAGCCAATGCTGATGTATTTTTAATCCAACATTAGTTATATCAGTTGATAATGAGTCATGTATAACTGGTAATGATTTTTGATAATGTAAATATAGCCTATTGATAATATCATGGTTCTAATGTTTGAGTAGAATTCAGAATTCATTTTCTAAAAGATTTTTTTTTTACTCACTGATAAGCTCCAAAAATTCCAGATTTGGACTATGATGAATGATAGAAATATAATTGATTTGAACTAATTGAAGGATTAATTGAGTCTTGAGTCTTGACTCTTGAGTTCTAGTCCTCAATTCACTCCACTGAAAATCAACTAAATCCGATTTTGGCCCAAATGACTTAGCCAAATTCTCATTTATCTAAATAAATTGAGGTTGCTCATGTGGCCAGTATATGCCAACCATTGAAATGAAGGCAGCGGTACCATGTTCTTCGGCATGAGGTAGGTGGCTCGAGATTTTTACTATAGTTTATCCCTAGGACTACCGAGTCGTTGACTGAGCAATACTGTAAGAAAATATATCTGTTTTTTACTCTTTTATATGGCTGAAATTTACAATGGTTTAGTGTTATTTGAAATTTCTCATATATGAGATTTAATGTACTTGTAGTGTACCTATGGTGTATGTGTGGTAAAGGTCTGATGGACATGTGATTTATTGGTATATGGCTTTCACTCTCCGTGTCCTAAGCTTCTAGCTAACTAAATGTGAAATATTGGTATTATCAAAGAGTGACTTATCATACCTGAGTAGGAAACAAAAAAACAGAAGTGAATTTTTTGTTAATGCAGGAAGGAGTTTTGCCTTAGAATTGAGTGGTGAGTCTTTATTCCATTTAGTTCAGTTAGACTAGAACTAAAAGGTTCTATAGCATAAAACACTATATACACCCAACTAACTTGTCGGAGGAGAAAAAAGGTGTAACAAAAGAGGGGGGAACCTCAACTAGTAGATTATTTCAAGCTTCTTTGCAGCATCATAACCAAGTGAGAATCAATTTAGAGAAAAGTAATTGACATAGATGTTGATCAGATTAATTATGTTGATCAGTTTGTTGCGTATTCATTTGCATATTGGTTTTGAGTTGATATAAATTTTGTGTTTAAAGCTATATTGTGGTTTTGAGTTGAAATTATGTACTCTGAAAAATTTGCTAATGAATTTATATTGTTTCTAGGGTCATCTTCGGACAGAGCCAAAGCCACATGCTACTGTGAGGTTTTGAAGGATGACTCTAATGTGGTCAAACAACCTATGTGAAGAATACTAAGGTGATGAAATGAGCGAGTGATTTGTATTTCGTAGAAATTTTCCAAATCTTTTGTAAAGAAAGAAAAAGATGCGGACTATTAACAGTTTATGATTTTAGAAATGAACATTTGTAATAGTTGATGTACGTTTAATCCATTGGTGATGTACTTTTAAGCCATCATTGATGTACTTTTTGGCCGTGGGTGATGTACTTCCGGAAATGTAATGACTTAATGGCTCCGACTGAGCGTGTGTAAACCGGATGCCAGAATAAGCATGCTTGATGCTTTTTATATGTATGCATTTTGTTCCGTCTGAATGTCTCCTCGTTTAACAATGCTGAGTTTGGGCTTTTTGATGTTTGACGTGTGTGGTGCAGGGATTTGTGCTTATGTTTGAAAATGTAGACTTGAGTCCAACTTATATCAGCAAGAACGATCCTTGTAGTTGATTACTTCAGCTTCTATGTTTCACCAAGGCCATGTGTGGTTCAAAAGAATTGGAGTAACTCACTCTAAGCAAAACTAATTCAACTCCCATGAAAGTTGAATTTCCATAATATATAGTACAATGATTTTGTAATATGACTGTAGCTAAGATTATTGGATTTGTTAATGTAATATGACTGGTGATGTACTTTTAAGCTATTGGTGATGTATTTTTAAGCCACCATTAGTTATATCAGTTCATGGATAATTGATGAGTATTTCGAAATTTCTTTTTGAGCGTTCTTTATACATCTTGTTATCTCCTCCATCTTTCCGAAGAATTCCTTTCCGAACACCTCTACTTCCAGATTTCGAGCTCCGGAGAGCTCCATTGCAGTAATACATAACCTCCTGCATACATGCGTTCTTTATTGATGCAGACATGCAATCTTGCTTTTCCCAGCCAACATAAAGACTTCATAGGTCATATTTTTATCCTTTGTTGAACCTAAAATATAGAAACAGAGGAAATAACACATAATCTCCTGCATACATTAATATGTGTTGGCAATCAACCTAAAATCAAAATCAAAGACTTTGCGGGTGAAAATTTTGTTATAGACCAACTCCTTAGTATGCTGCAGTTCGCTTCAAGGAATACATAATTAGTTAGTTAGAATGAAGAGGATAGTAAGACGTGAGAGAAAGTTTGCGAAGGAGGTCATTTAGAGAAGTAGATTGAGGCTTAAAGAGAGAACCTGACAGATGTTTAAAGTGTCCTTAAAGAGAAATCTACATACTAATCTGATTTTGTACCTTTCTGCATGCAGTTTGCAACTTTGCACAAGGAAAAACAGACACAAGTCCAATACAAAATCGAATGTGCAACAATGCTCGTAGCTCGGATTTACTTTTGGCGTTAGTCGATCCATATTGCAGCCAACCATCAAGCCCATGTAGTTCAAGCAGTATAGAGTCTATTCTTAAGAAATTGACAGATCATTTACCACCTGAAGAAGCAGCAATCGTGGAGCACAGCTACCTTTCATCTCTGGAGTTCATTGATCCATATTACAATCCACCGTCAAGCCCAAGTAGTTCAAGCGGTACTTTCCCTTTTCTCTGGCTAAGGCAACGTGAGGCTACTAGCTAGCACTGTCGCAGCCACTCAACTGAGTATCTTACAGCACTCTGATCAACCTTTTGAATGGTTGATACTAATAATTGGTTTCCGCTAGGCTAATCTGTAACTGGTATATCTTAGCCTTTTAATTCACAATTTTGTAAATTTTGTGCTTGGCGAATATATACTTACTCCAAGTTATTTGACTGACTCATTTTATAGGTTGTATCTCAACATGAAGTAAATAGAGTTAATTAGGGAACTGATATTATGCAATCTGGTTTTAGTAATATATTGGCGAAAAATGTTTTTGAGAAGTGTAAATTTTAGTTAGTTCTATTGAATTTATTTTTCCACGGGAATATTTGAATTTATGTAGTACTCCTCTCTATGGCATACATGCAGGACAATCAAACATTAGGACCCTTAAACACATGAATGACTGAAGGTTCTATAAGACTATTTACAACCAATTAGCCGGATTGGTATAAAAAAAATTATACACACACCTAACAGATTGGTTAAAATCAATTGGGCATAAGCTCTTTCTTTTCTTTATACCTAACAGATTGGTATAAAAGATGAAAATAAGGTGAAAAGTATAATGCAAATGAGCAAGAAAGTGAACAACCTGATGTAATGCTCCCCCTTCAACCGATTCTACAGAAGACCTTTGGTTCATGGTTAATAGGTTTTTATGATTAGCAAGCGAGAAAAGTAGCTTCTTTTAGTTTGATTATATGCAAGATGAAACGACTTGGGTTTTTGAGAGAGGAATGATTATGATAGAAGCAAGGAATGTGAAGTGTATGCAGTAAGTAAAGTGGGTAGTTAACAAGGCTGCAAATAATGTTGTGTCCCTAAGGGAGTTGGGAAACGCATTCAATGCTGCTCTCTTTCTCTGTCACAATGCACAAACCTGAAGGTGAGTCTCAACTTTCAATCTTGCAAAATAAGTCATGTTCTGAAGCCGAGCATGGGAAGCAACTTAATGAAATCATCGCCACCATCAGCGTGGAAATTTCACATAGGACGCTCAAGCTCCCCTTTCCCAAATCTCACAGAAGCATATCTCCATTCTCTATCACCCTTCTTTGAGGGATCATAGCCCGGCTTCACTATAATCTCGCCAATGGCGTCAAACACTTACTGAATACCATTACTTTTTCTGCAGCACTGATGCCAAAGAAACAACATCCAGCAAAAAAAATTCAAAACCAGAGAGCTTTGTCACTTTCTTGTTCCCTTGTCGTCTCTCTGTCATGATGTGAATTTGTTTGACAACGCCTACCCTGATCACTAAGCCAGATCCTCTAGTAACTTTGTGGTGAACTTGCATTAAGAAACAGCGCACCTAAATCCTTCTTATGAATCAAAGTTGGGTGAGCTGATCCTTTTCTATAGCTACTCTGCTGAGCAGCAGATTCATTGATCAAGTGTGACAGTTCTGTCCGTCACAAATGCTTATCTATTATCGGTAAAATTAGTTGATCCAAATAATGATCTAGGTTGTCGTTACATAATGCACCATGTAAAGAGTATGAATAGAGAGGTACGCATCAGGGAAAGGTATTTTCAGAGCAGAAACCAAAGGTGTGTTCGTATAAAGCCATTATTTATTTCAAGTATCTTGCAAAACAAATAGATAAAAACAAATTCCAAAGCAATCTCGTTTCTATTACATCTTAACACTAGCACAATAGCTAAAGAGAAAAGTTCCTAAGATCACGTGGTTACATCGCAACCTAAAAAGGTATTAATTTCTCCATGTAAATTGACAATGTATTAGAGTGATTTCACAAAGTTTCTTCAGCTCCCTTGTTTTGCTAACCACTACTATCTGTAAATAAACAAGCATCAAAAGGTTCAGGGTGTCAAATTTGTTAATTAATGTACCCACAAAAGCTACTTGATGCACATGGTGGGCTTTCTCAATTAACAAGAAGAGATGTAGTATATTATAATTCAAAGCCTTAAAGAGAAAATACATTTACTACTTTATCATAATAAAAAGCATGCATATGTGAATTACTCCCTGCTCTCTGAATTGAATTTTTTTTCTTTCTTATGTAAAGGAATTTGATTTGATTAAGGCATATATGATGATTTTTTTCATAAAAGTTGAGTTAAGTTGCTTAATCGAATATTTGAAATATCTCATAAGGATGATGTATATATATAAGATTTAATGTACATGTAGTATACCAATGATGTATATGTAGTCTAGATCTAATGTACATTACACGAAGTAGACATCAATTTAATAGATAAAACAAAATGCTATCAAATTAATCATATAAGTATATATGAGATTTAATGTACTTTAGTGTACCTGTTATGTATATGTACGAAATATCAATGATGTATATGTAGTAAAGATCTGATGTACTTATAGTGTACCGGTGATGTATATGTACTAAACATCTGATGAACATGGCCAAACTCATACATTTTCAGTTCTCCACAAAACACACACCTTAAAACAATCACCTATCACCAATCACCAATATTTACAAGATAATATTCCTAGGACATTTTCATACTATTATCTAGTGAATACAATATTTACAATCAGAATATATTCACTAATTATTTTGACTCAAGTGCAGCAACTAATGATGTCTATGAACTATGTTTATAATTCAATTGCAGCAAACAAAATTTTGTTTAGTTTTTAGTTTTTCGATCACCAATGATTGAAAAAACAAGGTTGTATGAATTAATGAATTGAATAAATAATTGATGGATGACTTTCGATCAACGAGAAAGGTTCAGATGTTTCTCTGCAATCAATTGATGATAAAAGATGTAATTTTTCTAATTTTCCTGATTTGTAAGCTGCTGCTTTTCTTCATGCAACACTTTGAATTATCGTTTTGCCGCGGGATTGAGGTTGGAAGATATGGTTTATGCTATTACCGCTTGGGCAAATCCCAACCGTTGGGTTTGTATAATCTAAAGGTTGTAAGCTATTCTCATATAACTAGGTATTCTCATATAACTCTCCATTCTCACCGGATCCCGACTCTATATATATATATATATATATATATATATATATATATATATATATATATATATATATAGGGGAAGGCTCTTGTGAGAACACTTTTTTATGTGAAATCATTAGAACAACATACTTAATTTTTTTAGGAAACATACTTAATATTTTTTAAGGAAACAAACTTAAATTTTTAGAACATACGCAACACTTTTTAGAACAATATACTTACTAAACTTTTTTTTTTTTTTTTTTGAGGATACATACTTAAGTTTTTTCTAGGAAGTATATACTTAAATTTTTAGAGCATATGTTTCATAACATATTTTTCTCTCATGTTAATTTTGTGATTATTTGGTTAATAATATAAAAAGGATGTTCTACGTGGTTGTTCTTATGCTTTAAATATAGTAAAACATATGTTCTAAATAATTCTTCTAGTGTTCTAAATAGTTCTGTTGTGTTCTAGCTAAATAGTTCTTATTGTTTCAAATAGTTCTTACTGTGTTCTAAATAGTTCTTGTTATGTTCTAAATATTCCTTGTTGTGTTCTATATAGTTCTTGTCGTGTTCAAAATAGTCGCACTAGAGTTTTGATATTCCTAATGTATAAATTTATGATAACAATAAATATGAATAGTATTGTATCCTTTATTTCCGCTTTTTCTGAATTAAAAAAAAATCAATTGAAAATTACCGAAAAAAACACCGAAATTTCTCGAAATTATTTGATAATTACTTACTTTTTTTCTTTGGAACATGTTAAAAATAATTTAGAACATACTTGAAATAATTTGGAACACACTTAAAATATTTTAAAACATACTTGATATAATTTAGGACATAAGCTTGAAAATTTAAAACATATATATATTAATATATGTATATGTGTTGATTAGGTTCTTACGTAAAAAGATGTGTTCATGTTCTATAAATTATAGCATATGTTCTATAATTATTGTTCTAAAAATCATAGCATATGTTCTAAAATGTGTTGAATATGTTCTAAAAACAAAAATTTAAGTATATTCTAAAAAGTATTGCATATGTTCTAAAAAGTGTTGTGTATGTTCTAAACATAAATTTGTTCTCACATATGATATATGTTCTCACATAAGGACCCATTCTCACCAGATCCTGACCCTATATATATATATATATATATAT
This sequence comes from Beta lomatogona, assembly GCA_947646795.1. Taxonomy (NCBI): domain Eukaryota; kingdom Viridiplantae; phylum Streptophyta; class Magnoliopsida; order Caryophyllales; family Amaranthaceae; genus Beta; species Beta lomatogona. The sequence continues at coordinate 102,324 of CANSNZ010000029.1, read as the reverse complement.
ATATATATATATATATATAATGTTCTAGAAGAAGAATGCAAGCAATTGGAAGTCTTTAAAGGTAAATAACGGCGACCTTAGATCGATTAGAATTCGTATAGGGTTTATGATAGTAGACATTATTTTGTGAAAATAAATCAGCTCACAGTACATAGCAGAAAATACTGTTTTTCAGGAAAGAACAAAACATCTCAAGTTGGACTGCCATTACATCAGGGAACATGCGGATTCAAAGTTCATTTAATTCCTTGAGTCATGTTCAATCTTCTCTACAACTAACAGATGTAATAACCAAGCCCTTGGCTGCTGAACAACATCGTTTCCTTTCTATCAAGATTGGCCTGGTTACTCAACCACCACCCAGTCCATCATGAGGGGGGCTGTTGAGATTACAGTAATTATATTTTAGCTAATTCTGTTTCTTACATGTGCAGCTGGCATTGTTTGTTAGAAGTTAGTTACAACTTCTGGTATATATTTATCCTCCTTTTGTTAGTTTGAACCAATTCCAGTTAATGAAAGTTTATTTCATTCTTACAATCTCTCTCTAACTTCTTTTCTCTCTACTTACATCATCTGATGATGATGAAATTCATCAGGGTTTGTTGTGTGGGACTGTGGGTTGCCGTCGAGTGGTCGAGCTGCTGCATGGCGGTAGCGCTGGTGTTCTAGCACGAACGCCACTGCTGGCGTGGTGCAGTCTGACGGAGGTTTACTCATGGGTCTAGTTGTTGGTCTTCTCATGGGTGCTTGCGTTTCGTGTTTGAGGATGATGATGGTTATGGTGGGTCTTGCCATTGTTGTTCTTGCGTTGGCTTGGATATAGTTGCATTTACTTCCACCTTTTCTTTTCTTTTCTTTGCTTGTTTGAATTTGTTAGTTACATAAGTTGCAATGTGTTTCAGTAATCATGTTCTATATAATAATGGGCTTCGTTAGTTTTGTCTTAGTTTTTTTTTTTTTTTTTTTTTTTTCCAGCTATCTAGTTCTACTCTTTTTGGTTTTTACTTGTTGCGTATTACATCAGCCAATGCAAGGTTTTGCGAGTGCAGCTACTTGTTTGATCACCTTTGCTATGACTTTATATTATCATGTTTTATTATGTTATGATTTACTTTTTTGTTTAATGTGTTATTTGTTCTTTTAGCATGTTATAGATATATCGTTATCATTTGGTATATATAACATGGAGTCTGTTTTTAAAGAGATGGTATGACGTTAGTGTTAACGTAAGAACAGCTGACGTCATGCTGACATTATACGTGTGCATCAAACTGGCCAAATAGCAATTAGTTAAGCGGCTTGGGCCTATTAGTTATACTAGCCTTATATTGCTTCGGATGAATAAGTTAAACGTTGAAGTATATTAGTTAAGTGCTGAGGTATATTAGTTACACGCTGAAGTATATTTGTTGTGACTCTAAGTCAATGTTACTTTGATGATGATAAACGCTTTATGCTATAACATGTATGTATGTAACAGTGATCTAAGAAAGCTATCAAGATTGGATGTTCATGAAAGATCAAGAACTTGAAGATATGGAAGCTTAGGTCTAGTTATGTTCTTAGTCATGTTGATGCAATGTAATTAACGTATTGGAACTTTGTGCTGAATTAGAAATATGAAATTAGGATAGTTAACTATTTTCTTAGAGTTAAGAAAATAGGTAATTATATTAATTTCATGTGTCTATATTTAAAGAATATAAAAAGGGAAGTTTTTAATTTCGAAAATTAGTTTTGAAAGGAAAATATTTATTGTAAATATTTTAGGATAAAAAGTTTTATAAAAAAACTGAATTCAAAGAAAACGTTTCTTTAAAAGATTTTCGAAAAAGAATTGTTGTAAAAAAAAGAAAAACTGATTTTTAAAGAAAACGATTTTGATAAAGATTTTTGGATAAAAATTGATTCAAAATCTGATTAATAGTTGGCATAAGATATGGGGGAATCCTTACCTTATAAGGAAAAGAAAAAAAAATCAATTTTTATAAAAGATAAAATTGGATTTTAAAAAGGAAAAGAATTCTATCCCCTTATTTTAGGAATAAATTATTCAAGAAGATACTTATATCTTGGAGAATAATTCTTATTCAGTTGATGAAGTTATATAAGGGATAGAAATCAGTATAATATCACACGTTTTCAGAGTGGGTGAGATTAATAATTTGAGAGCTGAAAACGATCTCCCAGAGCACAGTGTACGGCACATAGTTCTAGTAAGTTAAGGTTTCTAAACAACGATTGTAACGATCCTCTCTTTGCTTGAATAAGAAGCATGCTTGTGAGGAATCTTTCTTTCTGTAATTCTTATATTATAGAGAGTAGCAACACTTAGGGTTAAGTGTTGGGGAGCACTACTAGAGTTAGTAGTGGGGGAATCGAATTGTATCAAGGGTTTGGCATTTTACGATTCAAATAATAAAAGAGTAGTTTGTGTGGACGTAGATCTCAAAGGTGAGATTGAACCACGTTAAATTCCTGTGTCTTATTATTTGATTTCATTGTTTTATTGTTTGATACAATTTCATTCGAGCAAAAACATCAATCGGAGAGTTTACGAGTGATAACACAATGCACGACACTGTGCTATAAGAGTGTTTTTGCGAAAATCGATTAGTTTTAGCCACTTAATTCAACCCCCCTCCCTTTCTTATGTGTCACCTTGTGTTCCAACAAGTGGTATCAGAGCAGGCTATTCTCGAAAGGCTCATCCCTAGAGAATAGAAGTCATGAACATGCAAGATGACTCTCGAGATAGATACACAAAGTGCCCGATTTTTAACGGAAAAGACTATGGATGGTGGAAGGCTAGGATGGTGATCTGCATTTAAGGATCGGATTATGAATGCTGGAAAGTCATAAGAAAAGGACCAATCCTTATCCAAATCAAAGATGCTGAAGGAAATATGGTCGACAAAGATGAAGACGACTACAATTCAGTCGACTATGCAAAAGCCGAAAAGAACTTCAAAGCTATGAGTATTCTCCAATATGGAATTGGACATGATGAATACTCAAGGATCTCGGCATGCTCTACAGCAAAGGAGATATGGGATACTCTAGAATTGGCCCAAAGGTACGAATAAGGTAAAACAATCTCGAATTGATTTACTTGTGCAACAATATGAATTGTTTACTATGAATAAGGAAGAATCTATTAAAGAGATGTTTACCCGATTCACACTAATCACTAAGGAATTGCGTTCTCTAGGCAAAACATATACTTCTGAAGATTTAGTTAGAAAGGTGTTAAGAAGTTTAACAAATCGTTGGCTCCCTAAAATAACTGCTATTCAAGAAGCTAAAGATTTGAAAAAACTCCCACTAGAGTAACTTATTGGATCATTAATGACTCATGAACTTGTTTTTAATTCTAAGGCTAATGAACCAAAAATTAAGGGTATAGCCTTAAGAACTGAATTGAAAATTGAAGGTAGTGATAGTGATGATGATATTGATCTTCTTACTAGGAGATTTCAAAATTTTCTTAAAAAGAACAAAAACAACAATCATAAAAAAGATGGAAATTTCAAAGGTAAGAGCATTACCTCTAACTTTAAGAAAAGTGCTACTAACTCCGGTTGTTTCAAGTGTGGAGAGTTCAATCACATGATGAAGGAATGTCCCTTATGGGATGATGAGAAACCCAAAGAAAGAAGCGAGCAATCCAAGAAAGAATTCAAAAAGGCTATGATAGCTGCCGTTTGGGGAGATCCGGATTCTGATGAAGAACAGTCAGATGCACAGTGCCATGAAGAAAAATTATGTCTGAATGCTGTACAGACATCACAAAGAAGGGCACAGTGCCAGGACGACTCTCACTTGTGTCTAATGGCGAAAAGTTCGAACTCCCAAGATGAAACTGAAGACAGTGAGGTAAGTCTTCTTTCTCTAAAACCTTCAATACATCTTCTTTCAGAAGACCAACTTGTTACTTTGCTGGGAAATATCATTGATGATTGTCAAGAAATGAATGATGATTTTTCAAACATGAAAAAAGAAGTGAAAAATTTTAGTAAGCACAAGATTGATTTGGAATTGGAATATAAAGATTTATTAAAGGATTGTAAAGAACTGATGAAAAAGAATGATGAACTTGAAAAAACTGTTAAAGAGAAAAATGTTGAGTTAAATGCTTTAAGGTGCGAAAAGTCTCTCGCAAAAGAAGTTGTTAATAACACTATGCCATACACTGTGCTAGAGGCTAAAAATTCGGATCTTGAAAGTCAAATTGAATCGTTAAAACATGAGTTAACTGAGTTGAAAGAATCAAGACAAAGATCCAGAATTGTGCCACTTATGCTACTTCATGATGCTAAGTTAAGTGATGAACTTGATAAAGTTAAAAGAGATTTGGAAATTTCGAGAAAAAGAAATAGCGATCTAAACAGTTCTGTTGAATTCTTGGAATCACAATTGGCTATTGCTCGAAAAATGTATGAAAAATGGTCACCGGTCAAAAAGCCCTAGACTATATGTCCAAGTACAACTAGCAATCGAAACGAAATTGGTTTAGGATATACGGACCCGGAGACACGAGTGTAAGGCACTTGTGCCAAAAATTTTGAAAGAAACTTTCGTAAAAGAAAATATGTCGATCTACCTGAATATTTGATTTGCAACTTCTATGGAAAGAATGGACACCTTATGGATAAGTGTAATGTTAAGAAAAAGAGTGTTGCGAAAAATGTAAAGTACGTAACTCAAATATGGGTTAGAAAAGACTTGTTAGAAGCTCAACGAAAGAAAAAGGGACCCAAACATATTTACGTTCCTAAAACTAACAAGTGATCTTTTTGCAGGCAAACGTGAGAGGAAGCAACCTATGGTATTTCGACAATGGTTGCTCAAGACATATGACTGGTGATAAATCTCAATTCCTCTCACTAGTAGCCACTAGTGCATAATTGGCCTAAAGTATCACATCAAAAGTGTACTTAAAGGCCTAAAAGTGTTGCTTTAGGCAATAGGTAACACTTTTATAAGTGAAACATCTGCCTGTGCTACCTATTATCTAAGGTAACACTTTCCTATGCTAATGTTTCACTTTCTCAAGTGTTACTCAAAATTTTCTAACGTAACACTTTTTATAAAACTAATGTACCATTTTTATGGTGTTACTCATAGTTTTTAATGTAACACTTTTTCATCTATAGTAACATTTTCTATGTCATCTCTTGAATCATAGTAACACTTTACCAGATATTATGTATCATTTTAAGTCAGCATATGTAACACTTTGTTAAATATTAGGCAACACTTCTTATTAGCTAGCTTCATAGTAACACTTCTATTTCACACGTAGCAACAGTTTTTAATTTGTCGACACATAATAATAATAATAATAATAATAATAATAATAATAATAATAATAATAATAATAATTATAATAATAATAATAATAATAATAATAATAATAATAATAATAAATGTAGTAAACAAAGAGGAAATAGAATGATATTATAGACATAAATGATTACAAATACTCAGGTCACTATAAAGAATCAGCCAAAGAGTAGTATTCATCAATTGAAAACATACTATTGTGTTCAAAATATAAATAGTTGATCTCACAATCCAAGCATATAATATATACAAGTCTCCCAAAATAAACCTAAATCAATCTTAAGGTCATTTCTTCTTTCGTCTTCAATTCCATCGCCCTATCCATGCATGCATATTTCTCGGACCATCATGCCTACTTGATACTCTAATCCATTATCTTCATCATCCTGCAGTAATAAGAACAAAAAATGAATGAGTTGGTGGATGAAATTTGGAAAATTAGATAACAGCATATTACTTCCAAGTATCACCATAAATTTATGCACGTTATTTTCACAAATGGAATCTATTGGGAGGATGTAAATTAACCTAGTCAACATGCCTGCAATAAGAAACCATATTCCAAACTAAAGATACTGTTAATTAATATTCTAGTCCTGTACTTTAGGGGATAAACCCCCAACAACAGTTCAAAGGTTCTAGCCTTTAACCATCAACCATGCCTGCTAGATGAAACTCAACGTAGATTAACAATTGAAAAATAACACAGACATGAGCCATGAGCCATAGTACGTATTACTATTTGAAGGACATAAATTCACACATATCTATTTTCATAGAAGAACAACTGTACATAAACAAAGAAGTCAATGTGAAAAGCAAAAGAACTTGAACAACTTCAGATAACGTAATATAAAAAGTAAATTGTTCCTCCTCACAAAACTAAGGCAGTGTTTGGAGAATGTGTGAACTACAGGTTTACAGAGTAGGGCAATGGGCTACATAGCTCCAAAGTTGAAGGAAGCTAAGTCTTAACTATATACACAACAAATTGGCACTCTCATAATGATCTGACACTTACCGATCATATTCTCACGGACACCGGCCCAAAAAGAAAAAATGAAAAGATTTTAAACTGAGGGGGTAATTGAACTCATGTTCATAAAACATTAAAACTTGATGATTTTTTTTTCAACTATTGACTGCTTTTTCAAAGAAACTGATAAAGAAACATACAGGGAAGTGTTACCTGCCTGCAATATGCCAGCATACTCCTAAGTCCCCAAAAGTATAGCCTGCGAAATTACCCCAGTAAACCGTGCAGATATGGGAATTTTCATTTGTATTAGACCTTTGGTAGTTTATTGTAGTAAGTATCAGGAACTAATAATGATATAGACAGTCATGATAGCCATCTCTGGCAGCTCAAATTGACACCAATAAGACAATAAGCCCCCAAAGCATCAAGTTTGAAACCTCTAAGAATGCATATAACTAATATAATTTTGAAAATTGTCCGCTCAAAAGCAGGGGTAATATCAACATTTTAAAACTTGACTTAAAAAAGCCTGTCATGTTCAGCAAGACAGCAACCAACTAATTGTATTTTGTTGAAGCTCTTCAATAGTGCTATTCCTCAAAATCCACCCTAGAAAAGTCTGGCTTGTTTCCAGAAAAAAATTGTTCTATACAAACACACTCCACCCTTGAAAGCTTTGGGTTATTTGTTATTTACACTCATTATAAACACCATTAGATTAACACTGAACTAGGCCCACATGGTTTCCCTATCTTTAGTAAACCAATGCCAATTGCCAATTCAAACAAATTCTGAGAGGAGACCAAGGAGTTCGTATAACTTAAAACTGATTGTTTGACGAAATAAGTGTATCAACTGCAAACCCACCAGCATATGATGCACCACCGGCCATAGATACATAAAGCAAACATCACCAGAAGGTGCAACCAATATCTCCCCCCCAACATGCACAGCCTGCCAGCTGCACCCTCCACAGCAACCCCCTGCCAGTAACTGCACAGCCTGCCAACCATACCCCCCTTGCACGAAATGAGTTGACAATTTTTGTCAACAAACTAGCACGATAACAGACCATAAACTTATAATCCCAGCCATCCATGTTCACATATACTATAATAGGAAACCCAAATTCTAGAAACTAGAGACCCATATTGGTACAAGCAAGAGATATGAGCCTTAATTAAAGAATGAATAAAACATATATCAACAAGGTATTATGTGGTACAATGACAACAAAAGTATCCCTATTTAGCATATATGATATTCTGTAACGACGGTCCATAACTGACCAAGTAATTAAGGAAACAAACTATAATGTACCAATAGATCCTTTTATCTTCACCTAACATCAGTACGAATCATAGATATAGTTTAACATTACTTTCTAGAGAAGCATCAATTAAAGCAACAAACAAAGCTTTCATAACCACAAATTATCAAATCTAATTGCCTATCAACATCAAAACAACAAACACCAGCAAAATTATAAATTAAAATACACAGATTGAAATTATGTATCCCCTTCGATTCTGAACCAGATTGTGTCCTTTCACACCATTGAACAATATTTTTATTAGATTGTCTTAAAGACAGCTAGAATAAGTCTCCCATTAATCAAGCATTCAAGCTAATTTAATAAATTTATTAAACTAATTTAAGAACTTATAATCAGAATACTCTTTCAATGTCTAACCAAAATCCAACTAAGAATATCCATTAACATATAGGCTACACCCATATAGGTTTTCCATAAGAATTCATAACAATTTAATTACATCAGAATCATACAATTTAGCAACACAATAACATTCAATTTAGAATTTCAATACACAAGCAATGAAAAATCCATCATTGTTAACACTAATACATACCTATCATCACACTAATTCATAATCCAATTACTGATCTACATTCAAAATCAAAGAAACAACATTAAGAGCGGGATCAAAGGAACTATAGAAGCGGTGTAGTACCTTTAGGAGAGGTAAAAGGACACCACGCAAGAAGAAGGGGGAACAAAACAGCAACAAGATGGTGGCAGCCATACCATCAACCCACGAGCAGCGGCAGGCCGACGCACGGCGGCGCAAACAGGACAACAACAGTAGCACCGCTAAGGGAAGAGAGAGAAACGGTGCACCAGCACCCTCATCCTCGAACAACAACAGCACCGCGAACAGAGGAGAGAGAAACCACGGGTGGTAGGCGCAGCTCCGGCGAGCTTGGGGAAGCCGACGAACGAGCGAGGGAGAATCGGGTAGAGCGAAAACTGGGTTGGGGTTTTGGGTGAATAGAAGCCACGGCCCACGAGAGAGAAAGTGAGAGAAGACAATGAGGTGTACTGTTTGGGGGTGTTTGAGGTTTTGGGGTAATCCGTAATTGTCATTTTTTGAAAAATACTACTCAACTCATTCTTAACAAAATTAAAACCCAAAATATTTATTAACAATTTCAAATTTCATAACTATATTTCAATAAAAATAAAACACCATATTACTGAATATAACGCATAAATTAATATTGCAACTAAAATATAATAAAATATACAATATATATTTAAATTAATAAATATGATTAGCATTTGATAATTGCTATTAAAAATAAGGCTATTACAACATAGCTCCTAAAATCATATATTAAAAACTTTATTTTTTTTAAAGAAAATACTTATGCTTATCTACCTAAAAAAATACTTATACTCTAAAAACTTAGTTATTCTAAAGTGCTAATTTACATGTGTTACAAATATCAAAGTGTTCCATATCTTAAAATGTTACATCAAAATGTTACTCAATTGAAAAAGTGCTACATCAAAGTGTTACTTATAAAAAAAGTGTTACATTAAGTGTTACATATTAATAAAGTGTTACATACATGTTCAAGAAACTTGAATTTTGAAAAGTGTTACCCTATACATGTTACATTATAGCCCACCATGGAGGGTGTGTTACATTTGGTGACAACAAAAAGGGAGAAATATTTGGTATTGACAAACGTTGGCAAATCCCTAACACACTCCATAGAGAATGTGATGTTGGTAAGTGGTTTGAAAAAAAAATTATTAAGCATATCCCAATTGTGTGATCAAGATAATTTTGTTGAATTTCATGCATGAATATTTTAAAAGATAATTTGTGGCTTTGGGATTAATTTCTGGAAATTAGTTGAGTATTATGCTTGTTGTCCTCCTTTAAATATGTTGATTGGAGTAGGAGTGCATGTCTTTGTGAAACAATGTGAGAAAAAGTGTACTTGATATAAAGAAAAGGACTTGTAATGGTCTAATGATGTTGTCCTAATGTCATGATCCTAATTTGCCGAACTAATAAGCTTTATGATCCTAAGTTGCCGAATTATTGGACTATGAAATGTTAATTCTTTCTCCTATGGCAAGCTTGATCTTTAGCCCAATATTCTGATTTTTTATTTATGATTTGACATTTGTGCCTCATTATTTCTTTCTTTCATATGTCTCACCTTATCGTCATTTCCCTATTATTATCCTTCTTTTCCCCACCCATTGCTCCAAAGTTCAACAAGTGTTTTTAATCTTGATTCATGATAATCTATGGGGAAAGAACATTTTGATAATTTGATGGAAGAAAAAGACGCATTAGTTAAGGGGGAACATGAAAGGTTGGAATGAAACTCAAATACGTGAAAGAATGAATAGTACTGATTTACACTGTGCAATGCACAGTGCCAGGAGATGTATCAAAAATAAAATGAGGTCCGAATTAACTTATTTTCTTTGATCTCTTATTGGTTGACTTTAGTATTATTGTATGGTCTGACTCTCCTTTTTTTTAAAAAAAAATCGGAGAAGAAGAAAGGAGAAAGAATGAAAAGAAAAAGAAAAGAAAAGAAAAGAAGAAGACAAGGAGAGTAAGATACTTGTGTTAGATAAATCTTAGAGTTCAATTCACAGATGAAAAACATTATCAAAGTTTTGAAGATCATTATTTTGAATTCTAGTGAAGATCAATTATATTTGGAAGGGAATATATTGTTCAGTGGCACAGAAACACACACAGTGCCATAGTGAAGAAAGTCCTATGATGTTTATTTGCGGAAGTTGAAAATCTGAAAAGAAAGGTTTAAGCACTTGTTAAGCCAATTGTCATTTCAAATCTTCAAGCTTGCATTATTTTTCTTTATCTTACTTTCTTAGCTATCAGCCATGATCCTTCATGATTATTTCTTGCTTCATAATTTCGGATAGTGAGTTGGATTATTTTTTGCTTAATGCCTTCGGATTGTGAGTTGGATTATGACATAGCACCAGCATCCTTAGTATTTATTGCTTGAGCTACTTGCATTATTTTGCTGACTATATCTCACTCTGACTCACGAAACATGTTGATGCTCTCCTTTTTGATAATGTCGAAAGGGGCAAGATGGGTATAATACTTAGACTAATGAATTGGTTATCTTGGTTACCATGTTACTTGTGAATGATGTTGAGTTATTTTTCCCTAATCTGATTAATGGTGAATATTTTGAGGGGGAGGTATTATTTGTTTGTCATCATCAAAAAGGGGAAATTTGTTGTGACTCTAAGTCAATGTTATTTTGATAATGATAAATGCTTTATGCTATAACATGTATGTATGTAACAGTGATCTAAGAAAGCTATCAAGATTGGATGTTCATGAAAGATCAAGAACTTGAAGATATGGAAGCTTAGGTCTAGTTATGTTCTTAGTCATGTTTATGCAATGTAATTAACGTATTGGAACTTTGTGCTAAATTAGAAATATGAAATTAGGATGGTTAACTATTTTCTTAGAGTTAAGAAAATAGGTAATTATATTAATTTCATGTATCTATATTTAAAGAATATAAAAAGGGAGCTTTTAATTTCGAAAATTAGTTTTGAAAGGAAAATATTTATGGTAAAGATTTTCGGATAAAATTTTTTTAAAAAAAAAACTGATTTTAAAGAAAATGTTTCTTTAAAAGATTTTCGAAAAAGAATTTTTGTAAAAAAAAAAGAAAAACTGATTTTTAAAGAAAACGATTTTGATAAAGATTTTTGGACAAAAATTAATCGGTTTAAAATCTGATTAATAGTGAAAGATATGGAGGAATCCTTATCTTATAAGGAAAAGAAAAAAAAATCAGTTTTTATAAAAGATAAAATTGGATTTTAAAAAGGAAAAGAATTCTATCCCCTTATTTTAGGAATAAAAATTATTTAAGAAGATAATTATATCTTGGAGAATAATTTTTATTCAGTTGATGAAGTTATATAAGGGATAGAAATCAGTATAATATCACACGTTTTCAGAGTGGGCGAGATTAATAATTTGAGAGCTGAAAACGATCTCCCAGAGCACAGTGTACGGCACAGAGTTCTAGTAAGTTAAGGTTTCTAAACGACGATTGTAACGATCATCTATTTGCTTGAATAAGAAGCACGCTTGTAAGGAATCTTTCTTTCTGTAATTCTTATATTATAGAGAATAGCAACACTTAGGGATAAGTGTTGGGGAGCACTACTAGAGTTAATAGTGGGGAAATCGAATTGTATCAAGGGTTTGGTATTTTACGATTCAAATAATAAAAGAGTACTTTGTGTGGACGTAGATCTCAGAGGTGAGATTGAACCACGTTAAATTTCTGTGTCTTATTTTTTGATTTCATTGTTTTATTGTTTGATACAATTTTGTTCTAACAAAAACATCAATCGGAAAGTTTACGAGTGAATAACACAGTGCACAGCACTGTGCTATAAGAGTATTTTTGCAAAAATCGATTAGTTTTAGCCACTCAATTCAACTCCCCCTTTCTTGAGTGTCACCTTGTGTTCCAACAATATTAGTTATATCACAGAAACCAGATTATAACGCATTTTATTGGCCCTAATTTCAGTATCATGCATAAATAATTATCTCTTTCTTAAATAACTAACACACTAATTCTCTCTTTCTTAAATAACTATCGCATTTTTGCATTAGTTATGCCAACCTCAAATAACCAATGCAAAAACAATATTTACTAATGCATACAATAAATAAAACTAATGACCTTAAAATCATAACTATTGACCGCCCATAACTATCAACCCTCAAATCATAATTGTTAACCAAATATCAAAACTATAACCATAAAACCATGCATCACTGTTGCTCATAAAATTAATAAATAATTATTCTTATGCTATAATTATATTCTTCCAGTTATTTTCCAGACCAAAACTATTAGCAGGAAAACCGGAATTAAAAACCAAAAAAGTCATAACTAATGTAAAAAAACAATTATAGCTAAATACCCAAATATCATAACTATTTATAAGAAAACAATAACGAATAGCCAGAATCATAACTATCAACCATAAAACCATAATTATTAACCACAATTAATAACTAATAACCTGAAAATCATAACTATCTATCCAAATTTCATAACTATTAAGCAAAAGCTAATTATGAATCATAAAACCATAACTAAGAGCCAAAAATATGTAACTAATTATTAAAATTCCTTAACTAATTGGAAAACTATAACTATAACTTGAAAATGACAAAATCAGCCCCACAAATTCACCATTCACACGAAAATTAACTCACCCCTACAAAAATTCCACCACTGAACCCCACTAACCAACCCAACCACTCACACGAAAATCAATCCATATGACCTATAAACCACCACCTGAACACTAACACCACAACGAAACACATCATCTTCTTGTAACTAAAACTAAAACGTAAAAAACATTTGAAAGTGAGATGTATATTAATTACCTTTTCATATCTTTAATTCCACAACCTTATTTCTCATAGTTTGTTTATGAGTTTCATTTACTTCAATCAAGAATACTTCTTGAAAGGGGCTAATATGTAACAGAGCTTTTGCGAATTTTTACGAGTTGGGTTGAGCTTAGAAAAGCATGAATTAAAGGGGTTTTTTTTTTGAAGAAGAGCAGCTGCTAGTCTGATATTAGGTGAGAAATGAGGAGAGAGAGTGAGGGGAACTATAAAACCCAAAAATAAAAGAAGAAAAACGAAGCAAGAATAGAAGAAAATGGAAAAAGAACAAAGAAAAGTAGAAGCAAAAGTAGAAAATGGAAAAGATCTGGGTTGAAATGGTCGAAAATGAGAGAGTTAGAGAGAGAAATGTTCAGGTTCTAGAAACATGAGGAATAAAGAAGAAAGTTGTTGAAAAAAATGCTTAGGGCAGTGCGAATTAAGTGCTTGGGCCAGTAAAGCGCTTGGGCCAGTGCACGCTTCTTGGGCTATGTTGCTATATTTTGTTGAACTTGGACAGGTCTCACGTTAAGACTAACGTTGAGACCTCTTGGGCTATGTTGCTATATTCTGTTGGACTTGGACAGATCTCACGTTAAGACTATCCTTGAGACCGTCTGTACAACAATTTGTATATAACATGAGTGCCTTTTAGCTTGATGAGATTTTTTTAGTATTTTGGATATAATTATTATTATTACTATTACTATTATTATTATATTAAGAGGAGTGTTATTTTGAATTGAAATTTTTAGGTTGCTACCCTAGATTTATGTTGATTTGGTGTAAGGCCTTAAGAGCATCCAGTTTATTTGATAATGATTTATTGATGACTATGTATTAATTTAATTATTATTTTTGCTTGAGAGCAAGATATCCGGAGGGATGGAATTCCAAGGTGAAGAACATGTAAACCATAGGATGGAATCCTAGGTATACCTTGGTTTTGTTGTCGTCCAAGCGGTCGGTGGGGACTGAATCCACACCGCATCGGGAGTATGTGATGCAAGTTGGACTATCTTTAATTTGCTTTCTTAGGTTGTTGCATGGTTTTACTTTACTCTTAAAGTAAAGGTTTTACATGTAACGAAAAATATGTCTTTTATTATGTTTGTTAGTAAAATTAGTTGATTAAGTTGTTTTTATTTTTTTAGTCGATTGTAATAAGGTGGCCGAAAAAATCGATGACTTGTAATAGTCTAAGGGTAGGCGTGTGATTCTAAGCATAGGCGTGTGGTTCTAGTGTTTTTTTTAGGAAAGTCTTGAGCATCTTTTCTTATGCTTGAGTTTCCTTAAGTTGAGCTAGATTCTAGGGTTTAATTTAGGAAAGCACTTTCCTTATTTACTTAAAGCTAGCCGTGAGTTGTAATGCCTTGGAGGGCAAGGATTACTTGCTGCCCTCCTTATAAATAGGCGCCTAGTCCATTAATAAAAGGAGTAGACTGATTTTGAGAATTGTGAGCGTTGCTTATTTCAGTTGTTAACCAAAACAATACTTGTTGCGACTTGTATTCATCTTCTAATTGCGATTAGGAAGAGACCCTCTTATTTCTGCGAGAATCAAGAGTACTATCCTTGTTTTTATTTCTTATTTTCAGCATTCATTCATAATAAAAACATAAAAAGACGTCACTTAAAACTAGGTTAAAGTTTGTGAATTTTCGGACTTCGAAATTCATATCACTTGGTATCAGAGCAGTAAGGTTGTAGGAGAGCATGAGGGCGCGTGAGAAGGCGGATTGTTGTGAAATTTTGTGCGGACAAACTAGACATCTTGAAGTTTGTTGTGTCAAAATTTCAGCTTATTCCGATCAGTAACGAAGTCACAGCAAGCGGAAACTTTTGACGAAAATTCCTGGCAGATTGTTATGGGGTCCGAACTAGAAAAGTTGGATGCTTTGCTTCAAAGACTTGAAAAGAACGAGTCAAGGTGTGAGAATTATGCCAAGCACATACTACAACTTCATGATGAAGTTGAAAGACTCAATTTGGAGAAAGGAGAACGATACAATCGGAGTGAGTTGATCAAGATTAGTGATCTACCGGAATTCAATGGATTGAAGGACCCTCAAGCATACTTGAATTGGGAGAGAAGGGTTGAGAGGATGTTTGATCATAAAGGTATGGATGATACTCAACGTTTTAATCATGCTATACTTAAATTTAATGATTATGCATCTGATTGGTATGATTCTTTCCAAGTCCAAAGAGTGAGAGATGGGAAGGAAAAGATTAAAACTTGGAGTTCATTAAAACTGAAATTGAGAAAACGATTTGTTCCTAAGTCTTACAAGCAAGAATTGTACCTAAGACTAACCTCTTTTCAGCAAGATCATCTTTCCATAGCTGAGTACATGATTGAATTTGAGAAGTTATATTTGGCGTGTGGTTGCAAGGAAGAGGAGGAACAAAAGATGGCCAAATTTCTATTTGGTATGAACAAACCTATTGCTAATCTTGTTGAATTGCAAACTTACAACACGTTTGATGAGTTGTGTCAATTAGCAAGTAAGGTGGAAAGGCAGCAAAAAGAGGCCAAAGGCAAAGGTTCTCGTCCAAGACAAGAGGAGACCAAACCTCTTAGTGTTTCGGATGGTCAAACAAAGGGTACAACTCCTTCTTTTACATCTGATTTTGTGAAAAAACTTACACCTTTATCCAATGGACAGCTTGCTATGAAAGAAAAGATATGTTTTAAGTGCAAAGGAAGTGGTCATATTCAATCACAATGCCCTAGTAAAGTGTTGGTTTCCTTAGCCGAACAACATGCACTTTTGACTTCACTTCTAGTTGAAGAAGAGGCGGGCGATGGTAATGAGCTTGACAAGGAAGCTACGGAGTTTAGTGGTCCATTGAGACAACCAGTCCCGGATCACAACACATTGGTACTTAGGCGCATGCTACATGTGGCGCCAACCATGGAGGAGAAACATATAGAACAAAGAGAGAACCTTTTCCACTCTAGGTGTTTGGTGAAGGGGCGACCTTGCTCCTTGATCATAGATAGTGGTTCTTGTACAAGTGTGGCTTCAAAGAAGATGGTGGAGACCTTGGAGTTAGAACAACGAGATCATCCAAGACCATACAAGCCGAGTTGGGTGAGTAATGATGGAGGACGTACGGTTAAGAAGCAAGCCTTGGTTCCTTTTGAGATTGGCGAATTCAAGGATGAACTATGGTGTGACATACTTCCTATGGATGCTTGTTCCTTGCTTGTTAGGACGTCCATGGCAATGGGATCGAGATGTTGTTCATCATTGCAAGCAAAATGTGTACACCGTGGCTTTTGGAGACAAACGAATTGGATTGCAACCCCTACCCCCAAAGTATTCGAATGTAAGTGAAACCAAGAGTAAAGAGGTAGATTCTTCACAAAATGCATGCTATGTTTCATCTTTTGATTCTAGGGAGATGACCAAGAAAGGGAGGAGAGCTTGGAAACAAGATCAACTCCTTCAAATTCGGCAAACTTCTCCTATTCATGTTGGTGATTATGTTTGGCTTTCACTTGCTGCTCAAAAGCTTTACCATAATTCCAAGAGTGACTAAGTTTCGGTGGAGGAAGGTCCATTCAAAGTGGTTCATCATGACAATTGGGATACTTACCAAGTGCTTCTTGGCAAAGGAGTGTGCGTGTCTTTCAATGCTTGTGATCTAGTTCCATGTTTTGAAGAAACTTGAGGTCAAGTTTTTTTCAAGAGGGGGAGAATGATGCAAGTTGGACTATCTTTAATTTGCTTTCTTAGGTTGTTGCATGGTTTTACTTTACTCTTAAAGTAAAGGTTTTACATGTAACGAAAAATATGTCTTTTATTATGTTTGTTAGTAAAATTAGTTGATTAAGTTGTTTTTATTTTTTTAGTCGATTGTAATAAGGTGGCCGAAAAAATCGATGACTTGTAATAGTCTAAGGGTAGGCGTGTGATTCTAAGCATAGGCGTGTGGTTCTAGTGTTTTTTTTAGGAAAGTCTTGAGCATCTTTTCTTATGCTTGAGTTTCCTTAAGTTGAGCTAGATTCTAGGGTTTAATTTAGGAAAGCACTTTCCTTATTTACTTAAAGCTAGCCGTGAGTTGTAATGCCTTGGAGGGCAAGGATTACTTGCTGCCCTCCTTATAAATAGGCGCCTAGTCCATTAATAAAAGGAGTAGACCGATTTTGAGAATTGTGAGCGTTGCTTATTTCGGTTGTTAACCAAAACAATACTTGTTGCGACTTGTATTCATCTTCTAATTGCGATTAGGAAGAGACCCTCTTATTTCTGCGAGAATCAAGAGTACTATCCTTGTTTTTATTTCTTATTTTCAGCATTCATTCATAATAAAAACATAAAAAGACGTCACTTAAAACTAGGTTAAAGTTTGTGAATTTTCGGACTTCGAAATTCATATCAGTTGGTATCAGAGCAGTAAGGTTGTAGGAGAGCGTGTGGGCGCGTGATAAGGCGGATTGTTGTGAACTTTTGTGCGGACAAACTAGACATCTTGAAGTTTGTTGTGTCAAAATTTCAGCTTATTCCGATCAGGTAACGAAGTCACAGCAAGCGGAAACTTTTGACGAAAATTCCTGGCAGATTGTTATGGGGTCCGAACTAGAAAAGTTGGATGCTTTGCTTCAAAGACTTGAAAAGAACGAGTCAAGGTGTGAGAATTATGCCAAGCACATACTACAACTTCATGATGAAGTTGAAAGACTCAATTTGGAGAAAGGAGAACGATACAATCGGAGTGAGTTGATCAAGATTAGTGATCTACCGGAATTCAATGGATTGAAGGACCCTCAAGCTTACTTGAATTGGGAGAGAAGGGTTGAGAGGATGTTTGATCATAAAGGTATGGATGATACTCAACGTTTTAATCATGCTATACTTAAATTTAATGATTATGCATCTGATTGGTATGATTCTTTCCAAGTCCAAAGAGTGAGAGATGGGAAGGAAAAGATTAAAACTTGGAGTTCATTAAAACTGAAATTGAGAAAACGATTTGTTCCTAAGTCTTACAAGCAAGAATTGTACCTTAGACTAACCTCTTTTCAGCAAGATCATCTTTCCATAGCTGAGTATATGATTGAATTTAAGAAGTTATATTTGGCGTGTGGTTGCAAGGAAGAGGAGGAACAAAAGATGGCCAAATTTCTATTTGGTATGAACAAACCTATTGCTAATCTTGTTGAATTGCAAACTTACAACACGTTTGATGAGTTGTGTCAATTAGCAAGTAAGGTGGAAAGGCAGCAAAAAGAGGCCAAAGGCAAGGGTTCTCGTCCAAGACAAGAGGAGACCAAACCTCTTAGCGTTTCGGATGGTCAAACAAAGGGTACAACTCCTTCTTTTACATCTGATTTTGTGAAAAAACTTACACCTTTTTCCAATGGACAGCTTGCTATGAAAGAAAAGATATGTTTTAAGTGCAAAGGAAGTGGTCATATTCAATCACAATGCCCTAGTAAAGTGTTGGTTTCCTTAGCCGAACAACATGCACTTTTGACTTCACTTCTAGTTGAAGAAGAGAGCGGCTGATGGTAATGAGCTTGACAAGGAAGCTACGGAGTTTAGTGGTCCATTGATACAACCAGTCCCGGATCACAACACATTGGTACTTAGGCGCATGCTACATGTGGCGCCAACCATGGAGGAGAAACATATAGAACAAAGAGAGAACCTTTTCCACTCTAGGTGTTTGGTGAAGGGGCGACCTTGCTCCTTGATCATAGATAGTGGTTCTTGTACAAGTGTGGCTTCAAAGAAGATGGTGGAGACCTTGGAGTTAGAACAACGAGATCATCCAAGACCATACAAGCTGAGTTGGGTGAGTAATGATGGAGGACGTACGGTTAAGAAGCAAGCCTTGGTTCCTTTTGAGATTGGCGAATTCAAGGATGAACTATGGTGTGACATACTTCCTATGGATGCTTGTTCCTTGCTTGTTAGGACGTCCATGGCAATGGGATCGAGATGTTGTTCATCATTGCAAGCAAAATGTGTACACCGTGGCTTTTGGAGACAAACGAATTGGATTGCAACCCCTACCCCCAAAGTATTCGAATGTAAGTGAAACCAAGAGTAAAGAGGTAGATTCTTCACAAAATGCATGCTATGTTTCATCTTTTGATTCTAGGGAGATGACCAAGAAAGGGAGGAGAGCTTGGAAACAAGATCAACTCCTTCAAATTCGGCAAACTTCTCCTATTCATGTTGGTGATTATGTTTGGCTTTCACTTGCTGCTCAAAAGCTTTACCATAATTCCAAGAGTGACTAAGTTTCGGTGGAGGAAGGTCCATTCAAAGTGGTTCATCATGACAATTGGGATACTTACCAAGTGCTTCTTGGCAAAGGAGTGTGCGTGTCTTTCAATGCTTGTGATCTAGTTCCATGTTTTGAAGAAACTTGAGGTCAAGTTTTTTTCAAGAGGGGGAGAATGATGCAAGTTGGACTATCTTTAATTTGCTTTCTTTGGTTGTTGCATGGTTTTACTTTACTCTTAAAGTAAAGGTTTTACATGTAACGAAAAATATGTCTTTTATTATGTTTGTTAGTAAAATTAGTTGATTAAGTTGTTTTTATTTTTTTAGTCGATTGTAATAAGGTGGCCGAAAAATCTGATGACTTGTAATAGTCTAAGGGTAGGCGTGTGATTCTAAGCATAGGCGTGTGGTTCTAGTGTTTTTTTTAGGAAAGTCTTGAGCATCTTTTCTTATGCTTGAGTTTCCTTAAGTTGAGCTAGATTCTAGGGTTTAATTTAGGAAAGCACTTTCCTTATTTACTTAAAGCTAGCCGTGAGTTGTAATGCCTTGGAGGGCAAGGATTACTTGCTGCCCTCCTTATAAATAGGCGCCTAGTCCATTAATAAAAGGAGTAGACTGATTTTGAGAATTGTGAGCGTTGCTTATTTCTTGTTAACCAAAACAATACTTGTTGCGACTTGTATTCATCTTCTAATTGCGATTAGGAAGAGACCCTCTTATTTCTGCGAGAATCAAGAGTACTATCCTTGTTTTTATTTCTTATTTTCAGCATTCATTCATAATAAAAACATAAAAAGATGTCACTTAAAACTAGGTTAAAGTTTGTGAATTTTCGGACTTCGAAATTCATATCGGTTGGTATCGAGCAGTAAGGTTGTAGGAGAGCGTGAGGGCGTGTGAGAAGGCGGATTGTTGTGAACTTTTGTGCGGACAAACTAGACATCTTGAAGTTTGTTGTGTCAAAATTTCAGCTTATTCCGATCAGTAACGAAGTCACAGCAAGGGGAAACTTTTGACGAAAATTCCTGGCAGATTGTTATGGGGTCCGAACTAGAAAAGTTGGATGCTTTGCTTCAAAGACTTGAAAAGAACGAGTCAAGGTGTGAGAATTATGCCAAGCACATACTACAACTTCATGATGAAGTTGAAAGACTCAATTTGGAGAAAGGAGAACGATACAATCGGAGTGAGTTGATCAAGATTAGTGATCTACCGGAATTCAATGGATTGAAGGACCCTCAAGCTTACTTGAATTGGGAGAGAAGGGTTGAGAGGATGTTTGATCATAAAGGTATGGATGATACTCAACGTTTTAATCATGCTATACTTAAATTTAATGATTATGCATCTGATTGGTATGATTCTTTCCAAGTCCAAAGAGTGAGAGATGGGAAGGAAAAGATTAAAACTAGGAGTTCATTAAAACTGAAATTGAGAAAACGATTTGTTCCTAAGTCTTACAAGCAAGAATTGTACCTTAGACTAACCTCTTTTCAGCAAGATCATCTTTCCATAGCTGAGTATATGATTGAATTTGAGAAGTTATATTTGGCGTGTGGTTGCAAGGAAGAGGAGGAACAAAAGATGGCCAAATTTCTATTTGGTATGAACAAACCTATTGCTAATCTTGTTGAATTGCAAACTTACAACACGTTTGATGAGTTGTGTCAATTAGCAAGTAAGGTGGAAAGGCAGCAAAAAGAGGCCAAAGGCAAGGGTTCTCGTCCAAGACAAGAGGAGACCAAACCTCTTAGTGTTTCGGATGGTCAAACAAAGGGTACAACTCCTTCTTTTACATCCGATTTTGTGAAAAAACTTACACCTTTTTCCAATGGACAGCTTGCTATGAAAGAAAAGATATGTTTTAAGTGCAAAGGAAGTGGTCATATTCAATCACAATGCCCTAGTAAAGTGTTGGTTTCCTTAGCCGAACAACATGCACTTTTGACTTCACTTCTAGTTGAAGAAGAGGCGGCTGATGGTAATGAGCTTGACAAGGAAGCTACGGAGTTTAGTGGTCCATTGATACAACCAGTCCCGGATCACAACACATTGGTACTTAGGCGCATGCTACATGTGGCGCCAACCATGGAGGAGAAACATATAGAACAAAGAGAGAACCTTTTCCACTCTAGGTGTTTGGTGAAGGGGGCGACCTTGCTCCTTGATCATAGATAGTGGTTCTTGTACAAGTGTGGCTTCAAAGAAGATGGTGGAGACCTTGGAGTTAGAACAACGAGATCATCCAAGACCATACAAGCTGAGTTGGGTGAGTAATGATGGAGGACGTACGGTTAAGAAGCAAGCCTTGGTTCCTTTTGAGATTGGCGAATTCAAGGATGAACTATGGTGTGACATACTTCCTATGGATGCTTGTTCCTTGCTGTTAGGACGTCCATGGCAATGGGATCGAGATGTTGTTCATCATTGCAAGCAAAATGTGTACACCGTGGCTTTTGGAGACAAACGAATTGGATTGCAACCTCTACCCCCAAAGTATTCGAATGTAAGTGAAACCAAGAGTAAAGAGGTAGATTCTTCACAAAATGCATGCTATGTTTCATCTTTTGATTCTAGGGAGATGACCAAGAAAGGGAGGAGAGCTTGGAAACAAGATCAACTCCTTCAAATTCGGCAAACTTCTCCTATTCATGTTGGTGATTATGTTTGGCTTTCACTTGTCTGCTCAAAAGCTTTACCATAATTCCAAGAGTGACTAAGTTTCGGTGGAGGAAGGTCCATTCAAAGTGGTTCATCATGACAATTGGGATACTTACCAAGTGCTTCTTGGCAAAGGAGTGTGCGTGTCTTTCAATGCTTGTGATCTAGTTCCATGTTTTGAAGAAACTTGAGGTCAAGTTTTTTTCAAGAGGGGGAGAATGATGCAAGTTGGACTATCTTTAATTTGCTTTCTTAGGTTGTTGCATGGTTTTACTTTACTCTTAAAGTAAAGGTTTTACATGTAACGAAAAATATGTCTTTTATTATGTTTGTTAGTAAAATTAGTTGATTAAGTTGTTTTTATTTTTTTAGTCGATTGTAATAAGGTGGCCGAAAAATCTGATGACTTGTAATAGAGTAAGGGTAGGCGTGTGATTCTAAGCATAGGCGTGTGGTTCTAGTGTTTTTTTTAGGAAAGTCTTGAGCATCTTTTCTTATGCTTGAGTTTCCTTAAGTTGAGCTAGATTCTAGGGTTTAATTTAGGAAAGCACTTTCCTTATTTACTTAAAGCTAGCCGTGAGTTGTAATGCCTTGGAGGGCAAGGATTACTTGCTGCCCTCCTTATAAATAGGCGCCTAGTCCATTAATAAAAGGAGTAGACTGATTTTGAGAATTGTGAGCGTTGCTTATTTCGGTTGTTAACCAAAACAATACTTGTTGCGACTTGTATTCATCTTCTAATTGCGATTAGGAAGAGATCCTCTTATTTCTGCGAGAATCAAGAGTACTATCCTTGTTTTTATTTCTTATTTTCAGCATTCATTCATAATAAAAACATAAAAAGACGTCACTTAAAACTAGGTTAAAGTTTGTGAATTTTCGGACTTCGAAATTCATATCAGTTGGTATCAGAGCAGTAAGGTTGTAGGAGAGCGTGAGGGCGCGTGAGAAGGCGGATTGTTGTGAACTTTTGTGCGGACAAACTAGACATCTTGAAGTTTGTTGTGTCAAAATTTCAGCTTATTCCGATCAGTAACGAAGTCACAGCAAGCGGAAACTTTTGACGAAAATTCTTGGCAGATTGTTATGGGGTCCGAACTAGAAAAGTTGGATGCTTTGCTTCAAAGACTTGAAAAGAACGAGTCAAGGTGTGAGAATTATGCCAAGCACATACTACAACTTCATGATGAAGTTGAAAGACTCAATTTGGAGAAAGGAGAACGATACAATCGGAGTGAGTTGATCAAGATTAGTGATCTACCGGAATTCAATGGATTGAAGGACCCTCAAGCTTACTTGAATTGGGAGAGAAGGGTTGAGAGGATGTTTGATCATAAAGGTATGGATGATACTCAACGTTTTAATCATGCTATACTTAAATTTAATGATTATGCATCTGATTGGTATGATTCTTTCCAAGTCCAAAGAGTGAGAGATGGGAAGGAAAAGATTAAAACTTGGAGTTCATTAAAACTGAAATTGAGAAAATGATTTGTTCCTAAGTCTTACAAGCAAGAATTGTACCTTAGACTAACCTCTTTTCAGCAAGATCATCTTTCCATAGCTGAGTATATGATTGAATTTGAGAAGTTATATTTGGCGTGTGGTTGCAAGGAAGAGGAGGAACAAAAAGATGGCCAAATTTCTATTTGGTATGAACAAACCTATTGCTAATCTTGTTGAATTGCAAACTTACAACACGTTTGATGAGTTGTGTCAATTAGCAAGTAAGGTGGAAAGGCAGCAAAAAGAGGCCAAAGGCAAAGGTTCTCGTCCAAGACAAGAGGAGACCAAACCTCTTAGTGTTTCGGATGGTCAAACAAAGGGTACAACTCCTTCTTTTACATCCGATTTTGTGAAAAAAACTTACACCTTTATCCAATGGACAGCTTGCTATGAAAGAAAAGATATGTTTTAAGTGCAAAGGAAGTGGTCATATTCAATCACAATGCCCTAGTAAAGTGTTGGTTTCCTTAGCCGAACAACATGCACTTTTGACTTCACTTCTAGTTGAAGAAGAGGCGGGCGATGGTAATGAGCTTGACAAGGAAGCTACGGAGTTTAGTGGTCCATTGATACAACCAGTCCCGGATCACAACACATTGGTACTTAGGCGCATGCTACATGTGGCGCCAACCATGGAGGAGAAACATATAGAACAAAGAGAGAACCTTTTCCACTCTAGGTGTTTGGTGAAGGGGCGACCTTGCTCCTTGATCATAGATAGTGGTTCTTGTACAAGTGTGGCTTCAAAGAAGATGGTGGAGACCTTGGAGTTAGAACAACGAGATCATCCAAGACCATACAAGCTGAGTTGGGTGAGTAATGATGGAGGACGTACGGTTAAGAAGCAAGCCTTGGTTCCTTTTGAGATTGGCGAATTCAAGGATGAACTATGGTGTGACATACTTCCTATGGATGCTTGTTCCTTGCTGTTAGGACGTCCATGGCAATGGGATCGAGATGTTGTTCATCATTGCAAGCAAAATGTGTACACCGTGGCTTTTGGAGACAAACGAATTGGATTGCAACCCCTACCCCCAAAGTATTCGAATGTAAGTGAAACCAAGAGTAAAGAGGTAGATTCTTCACAAAATGCATGCTATGTTTCATCTTTTGATTCTAGGGAGATGACCAAGAAAGGGAGGAGAGCTTGGAAACAAGATCAACTCCTTCAAATTCGGCAAACTTCTCCTATTCATGTTGGTGATTATGTTTGGCTTTCACTTGCTGCTCAAAAGCTTTACCATAATTCCAAGAGTGACTAAGTTTCGGTGGAGGAAGGTCCATTCAAAGTGGTTCATCATGACAATTGGGATACTTACCAAGTGCTTCTTGGCAAAGGAGTGTGCGTGTCTTTCAATGCTTGTGATCTAGTTCCATGTTTTGAAGAAACTTGAGGTCAAGTTTTTTTCAAGAGGGGGAGAATGATGCAAGTTGGACTATCTTTAATTTGCTTTCTTAGGTTGTTGCATGGTTTTACTTTACTCTTAAAGTAAAGGTTTTACATGTAACGAAAAATATGTCTTTTATTATGTTTGTTAGTAAAATTAGTTGATTAAGTTGTTTTTATTTTTTTAGTCGATTGTAATAAGGTGGCCGAAAAATCTGATGACTTGTAATAGTCTAAGGGTAGGCGTGTGATTCTAAGCATAGGCGTGTGGTTCTAGTGTTTTTTTTAGGAAAGTCTTGAGCATCTTTTCTTATGCTTGAGTTTCCTTAAGTTGAGCTAGATTCTAGGGTTTAATTTAGGAAAGCACTTTCCTTATTTACTTAAAGCTAGCCGTGAGTTGTAATGCCTTGGAGGGCAAGGATTACTTGCTGCCCTCCTTATAAATAGGCGCCTAGTCCATTAATAAAAGGAGTAGACTGATTTTGAGAATTGTGAGCGTTGCTTATTTCGGTTGTTAACCAAAACAATACTTGTTGCGACTTGTATTCATCTTCTAATTGCGATTAGGAAGAGACCCTCTTATTTCTGCGAGAATCAAGAGTACTATCCTTGTTTTTATTTCTTATTTTCAGCATTCATTCATAATAAAAACATAAAAAGACGTCACTTAAAACTAGGTTAAAGTTTGTGAATTTTCGGACTTCGAAATTCATATCAGTATGGCCATTCTTAGACACAGGCAGTATAGGGAACGTAACCCATAGGTTGTCTGGAGATTACGATCTGACATTACCATCGGAAGTGAGTTGTCCACCAGCATTCAACTCTCTCTCTCAAACTAATTATATTATCTTATTATATTATACTCTGATGATTGATATGTTGATCCTTGAGTTTATATGTATATTTATTAATCCATTTGTTTAATCTGTTATCTTTACCCTAGCTATTTGTATTAGCATGTTGTATTGTCTTTGTTGTATCTATTTATCGGAACTTTACTTGTGAGATGTTGATAAATCACTTGATTGTTTAAACTTTTATAACTCCTATATGAATCCTGGTTGAACTGGGAGAGATGTTAATTACTTCCCATTGATTGTGAATGTTTGTTGACTTATTTTGCTGGTGATTATCGTGTGTTATGGGCATTGACAGAAAGGCTATTTAGGATTTTTGAGACATTTTATTTTATTTATATTTATGGATATTTTGGACTATCTTAATTGGGTTTTTATTTTTATTTAGTTTCATTTAACCTTTGTTTAGAGTGACATTTCGTCAGGCGATATTTCTGCATTGCCATTTCTTTAATAATATGTTTCATTTTGATTATGTTATGTTTATAAAAGGACGGAGTGTTATACTTTCAACACCTCATCGGAAGCTTTCATTCCTATCTCTGATGATGAATCTAAAAAGCTCTGCTCCCCTTGGTCAAACGCAAATATCTCCAAACCTTGTGGAAATTCTTTCTCTACTGAATATTTCTCAAAATCGATCAATATGATTTGGAACATCAACACTTCTTGCTCCACGGTACCTTTGGGCAATGGTTTCTTCCTCACAAAGTTAAGCTCCCCTTTGGAAGCTTCAAAGATTCTCGTGAAGGGGCCATGATTCTTGAATGGTACGTTCATATCCGTCCAAAGTTGGCGTCCTGGTTTGAAAGATTCTGAAGGAAAGGTCTCTCAGCTTCTAATATGGGTGGAAATCCCGAAACTCCAATTGAGTTCTTGGTGGAATCCATCCTTGCAAAAATTGGGAACACCATTGGTTCCTTCATTAGAGCAATTT
Source organism: Beta lomatogona (assembly GCA_947646795.1). NCBI lineage: Eukaryota > Viridiplantae > Streptophyta > Magnoliopsida > Caryophyllales > Amaranthaceae > Beta > Beta lomatogona. The sequence goes on along the minus strand of CANSNZ010000029.1, from coordinate 75,648 downwards.
TAAGAGCTCTGCGTGAAAACAAAATCCGCTTTTCAAGACTTCTTGTTATGATCGACGTCTCCGCCACTAGAAAAGAGTTTATCTGGTTAGGGGTCATTTAACAATATTTAATCTACAAAGATTGGCCTGAATACTGTTCAGAATGTTCCCAAGTTAACCGCCATATCCCTACCTGCTGCAAAAGTAAAACATCCCTGACGCCTGCTAAGTTGGGTTCCATAAATGAACCATTGGTCCATGGTCCGTCATCCTCAGGGCCCATGTGGAGGAATGGACATCTGTACATTCTAAAAATCTATCTTACTCGCCACAAGCCCAGTTCAAATGGGTCCCCAATCCCAAAAACTCCATAATTTTTCCTCATGAGGAGCTAAAAACTCCTCTGTCCTTCAAGAAGAAAGTACACCTACCTTCATGGGAAACGAGAAAGTGGCACCTGCCACTCCTCTCTCTGCAACGCCGTTTTCGAGTTCCCAGGCGGTGGGACCAGTGGTGGATCTAGAAATTATACGCGACGGCTCACAATTCATAAGTACTCGAAACAGTAATGTTAATTTAGATCGAAGTCCTTTTTTTTAGTGTTGAGTGGGGTCCCTTTTACTACTAGACCTTGTTTTTTTGAACTTATTTTGGCTGAACTGAACTGGACTTATTTTATTTTTGCTGAACTGAACTTATTTTTGTTGAACTGAACTTATTTTTGCTTGACTGAACTTATTTTTACTTATTTTTGCTTAACTGAACTTATTTTTGCTAAATAATAATAATAATAATAATAAATAATAAATAATAAATAATAATAATATTAATAAATAATAAATAATAATAATAATAAAAAATAAAAAATAATAATCATAATAAATAATAATAATAATAAATAAATATAATAATAATAATAAATAAATAAATAATAACAATAAATAAGAAATAATAATAACAAATAATAATAAATAATAATAATAATAAATAATAATAAAAAATAATAATAATAATAAATAATAATAATTAATAAATAATAATAAATAATAAATAATGATAATAATAATAAATAATAAATAATAATAATAATAATAATAATAATAATAAATAATAATAAATAATAAATAATAAATAATAAATAATAAATAATAAATAATAAATAATAAATAATAAATAATAAATAATAATAAAATAAAATAAAATAATAACAAATAATAATAAATAATAATAATAAATAATAAATAATAATAATAAATAATAATAATTAATAATAAATAATAAATAATAAATAAATAATAAATGATAATAATAATAAATAATAATAATAATAATAATAAATAATAAATAATAATAATAATAATAAATAATAATAATAATAAATAATAAATAATAAATAATAAATAATAAATAATAAATAATAAATAATAAATAATAAATAATAAATAATAAATAATAAATAATAAATAATAAATAATAATAAAAAATAAAAAATAATAATAATAATAATTAATAATAATAATTAATAATAAATAATAAATAATAAATAATAAATAATAAATAATAAATAATAAATAATAAATAATAAATAATAAATAATAAATAATAAATAATAAATAATAAATAATAAATAATAAATAATAAATAATAAATAATAAATAATAAATAATAAATAATAAATAATCAATAATCAATAATAAATAATAAATAATAAATAATAAATAATAAATAATAAATAATAAATAATAAATAATAAATAATAAATAATAAATAATAAATATAAATAATAAATAATAAATAATAATAATAATAATTAATAAATAAATAAATAATAATAAATAATAAATAATAAATATTAAATAGTAAATAATAATAAATAATTATAATAAATAATAAATAATAATAATAATAATAATTAATAGATAATAATAATATTAATAATAAATAATGATAATAATAAATAATAAATAATAAATAATAAATAATAAATAAAAAATAAAAAATAATTATAATAATTATAATAAATAATAATGAATAATGAATAATAAATGATAAATAATAATAATAATAACAATAAATAAATAATAAATAATAAATAATAAATAATAAGCAATAAATAATAAATAATAATATATAATAATAATAATAAATAATAATAATTATATATAATAAATAATAAATAATAATAATAACAATATTAATAGGAATATTGAAAAAAAAAATTATAATTACAACATTAGATAAGACTGAACTTATTTTTGCTGAACTGAACATATTTTTGCTTAACTGAACTTATTTTTACTTATTTTTGCTGAACTGAACTTATTTTTACTTATTTTTGCTGAACTGAACTTATTTTTACTTATTTCTGCTTTTTGCTGAACTGAACTTATTTTTACTTATTTTTGCTTGAAAATAAGTCCAAAAGAAAACAGGCCCTAATGAACACTTTTATCTACATTTATACAAAAAAGTTAGGTTTTTTTCCGGAAAAAAATTCCCCAAGTGGGGTCAAGTGACCCCACTTTGTTGTACATGCATCCGCCACTGGGTGGGACGGTCCTCTTTAGTCCCCCCTTAACACTCCTGTCTCCTCCTATCACTTCCTATCAGTCTCTTGCCTTCAACATTTTTTCTACCCCCCAAAAATCTCTAAACTTAATGTTACTTTCTTTCTTCAAACCAACAGACAATTCTTGCTATCCAAAATTATGACCTCCCCTTTCCCCTCCCAAGAGAAGGATCCCGCACTTTTGCCTAGGGGTGTTAATGAGTCAGGATGGCTCGCAAACTATTCGAGCTCGGTTCGGTCAAAGCTCGGTCAATACTCAGCTCGAGAGGGCTCGATTCGAGTTCGAGATCGGCTCGAGACTCTAACGAGCCGAGCCTGAGCTACCTTAAGCTCAGTTCGAAAGCTCGCGAACATACTCGGTAATTTCATTCATGTTTAATATAGTATAAAATAATAAATAACAATAGCAAAAAAATGGTAGTCTTGGGCTCTAAGACCACCAGAAAGCCAAAGTTTACATGTTTTCATAAACTAGAAAACACCTAAAAAAAAGTAAAACAAACCTTTAAAAGAAAAAACAAAGGCAATAACAAAAATATTATAACATAATAACTGATGCAGTCATACAATTCCACATCCATCAGACTATCACTATGAAAAAAAATTAACATCTCAATCACATGGGTATAACTTTTAGCTAACAGCAAACCCAAGTGTTTCCTTGTTAGAAGCAAAACAGCGGGTAAAATGAAAATTGTCCCACATCGGTAGATTTAAGGAGGGTTTGCATAATATGATCTATAAAAGAAACCTTTGAGTTAGTGTTTCTCTATAGCAAGCATATTATTTGTTTGGGCCATGCAATTAACAAGTGTTTGGTTATCGGGTCTTTGAATAATTAAATGTTTCGGCCGTATAATATGACCTTGGACTTGCATTAGTTGAACTCGAACATCGAGCTTTTAGAGCCTAACGAGCTCGAGCCGAGTTGAAGGTTTTGGATTCAAACTCGAGTCGGAGCCCAATATATGAAGCTCGACGAGCTTCGAGCTCGAACCGAACCCCATTAAATATGTTTTCGAGCCGAGCCGAGCTTAGTTAAGTTCGCTCTCAGTTCAGCTCGTTAACACCCCTACTTGTGTCATATCTCTCGAACCCCACCTTAATTTGGGGATTCATCATTCCCCCTCCAAAATTCCCTCAACCCATTTAGGTTGTTCTATCCCAAGCCACATTGGTGATCACCAGGTTCCGATTGCATATGACCTTTCCAGAGGTTTGGGTGAACAAGTTCAACCAAAGTTGTTAAAATCGAGATTCTAGTTTGAATCAGAAACAACCTATAGAATCGAATCGTAAAATCGAATCGTAGAATCTTAAGATTCTACAAACACGTATAATCAAGATATTGCACTCAATCTTCATTGAATATGCTAAAACTATAAGTTAAAAGACCTAAAAATTAGAAAAAATAGTTGTTTACCCACTATATTAGCAATAAGTAACAACATATATCTATTATTTGCTTTGTTAGCATGATTTAAATTTGCGAGGTTTTCGCTAGTCAACATAAATGTATAGAATCGTCTAGAATCGTGAATCGAATCGTCTACCATATTTTGAATCGTAAAATCGTAAGATTTTAAGATTTGAATCGCGATTTTAATAACTTTGAGTTCAACTACTATTCAATGTACTCTATTTTAATGTTTAATTGTAATTTAATACAATTAAGGTCTCACTTAGAATTTCTCCTTAATACTTGTGCTTAAAAGAAATGAGAACTCTATTTAGGGACGGAGGGAGTATTCAGCATGCTAATCTAGCCTAATTCAAGTATCACATATACGCCATTTTGGGGTGTCGTGTGCATAGGCGCGCGGTGCAACAACTAGTTAGGTCAATAAACTCGGAATCACTAGCATTGTACTTAAAGGTGTTCTCATAAGTGAGACATTTACTAGGTTCACCCAAATCCCAATCATCCGTACCACTTAAAACATCTTTCATAGGGTCATACAAAATAGTCTGCTCAACATGAGTATCTTCTAAAGTATCACTAATGTTACCCTCATTATCCTCAAGACTGATGTGTGGAGTATAAATACCCTTGATATAGTTCTCATTAGTTTGTTTAATCACAATAGAAAAACTATTATGAACATCAACACTAGTATCTATCTCTAATGTTTCATTAACCACACAATATTGGTCAACTTCGCTAGCTCTTTTGCCTTCATGTTTACTCTTCATTACCTCAGTTAAATTGTCTATGTCTATAGTTCTGCCATGAATCAAATGAGCAACAACATCCAATCTTTCATCCACATTGTTACTTGGTGAAAAATGTGACTCAACATTGGGAAATGACCCTTCTAGACTGACCTCATAATTGAACGATGGAGTGGTATTCCAAGGTTCGGCTATAACACCAGTCGATGAGCTTAGATGACTAAACTCATTAATGCTTAAAGAGTGAGAGTGAGTGTCTTCCTCTTGATTATAAGTATAAGTGTGATAATTATCCTTATATGAATTGGCGTAATAGTAAGGACAACTATTGATATTATGATCGGATGCATGACAAATTGAGCAAAAAGATAAAGAAGAAGCCATAAACTCATTATTCGGAGCGTTTTCACACTCATAAGTTTTCCGAGCTAACCATTCAAAGAATCCCCATCCTTCCTCTAAGGTTTTTGTCAAAAATTTCCCTCCACACATTGATTCTACCGTGGCTCTAGTTTCATCATTTAGGCCCTCATAAATCAGTTGGCATATTTCCCATTTTTCTAACCTATGACCCCCTTGACCAATGACTTTTTAAAGTCTCTCGAAGTATCTCCAAAACACTTCACCATCATATTGGGGAAAGAAATATAATGTCATATTGAAACCTCTATAAGATAAATATGAATATAGATATTAATCAAGATAAAACTAATAAAAATAAAACACAATTTACTAAAATAAATTAATAAAGAAGTAATAAAAGATATGACAATATAATTAACTAACTACTAAAGGCACTGATAATGAAACTACATCATGTATTTATGAAATCTAACTAACACTACTGAAGCATACTAACATCGATTAATACTAAGAAGCATATAATCTAACAAAGAACAATTAGACATGACAACAAAAGAGGAAATAATATCAAGTAATAGAACTCAATATACAACATCCCCGGCAACGGCGCCAAAAACTTGTATGAATAAAAACTAGTACCGTAAGTGCACGATATACGATATAGCACAACTAGCAAATACGGGTCGAACCCACAAGGATATTGTTATTAAATCGTACTACCCACTTAATTATATAAATTTAGCCACTTAAAGTCAACACAATTAGTACAGCAAGAAATCATTTAATAAAAATAAAGCAAGAAAATTAACTAAAAAAATTAACTAAGACTAAAACTAAAGTAAAAATATAGGAAATGCTAAAGAAACTACCAATCCCACTATCTAAGTCTACTGTAATTCAAAATCATAGAACACTATCATGCTAAAAGCCATCAAATATAATCATTAAAGCATCAGAACTTATGAAGTATGATAAAGACAAACCTAAACTACAGTATTCTATAACAAATCGAAGACTATGAATTAAAAAAAATTTGATTAAAGTAATGGGGTGAACATTAACGCCTAATATATAATCAAACTAGCTTTTTATGCACGCGATGCAGACATTTTTGGGCGTAGACGTGACACAGTAGTAAAACAAACCAAAAACGAAATTTCGTATCTAAGTTCACCTCCATTTTTGTCAATAAGATTGTTTGAAATACTTACAATAGTATTTAAAAACACTTTAATAAAAAACTGTAAATAATGAAATTGCATCTGTAATTTGTTGACTTTAACTATTTTTCATGAAAATCCACGCACACTCATCATCGTGCATAACAATTAGCAATGTTAAGTCAAAGCTCTCATTTTTGAACAAACCCATATTCTCTCTATTACTCAGTAGCTACTCATTTTTCTCGCTCTTAGATTCTTAGCTACTGACTACTCCCCTAATTCTTAAACCCATTTTTCCCCAAATCAAAGTATCAAACGACTACTCCCCAGTTCAATTGAACATCATCTTCATCAATTTCCCCAAATCAAACCACACACTCGATTTCTCTGTCTCTGTGTGTGTGTGTGTGTCTCTCTCTCTCTCTCTCTATTCAATTGAGACCGTCGATTATTAGCTGAGGATTATCTCAAGCAAGTCGCGGAGTTGGCTTTGGCAGTCATGACAATTGGCTTTCGCTCAGCCAGTCATAGATCGCCGAGCTTGCTTGCGGTCACGGCGCAAGCTCTACAGTTTTTGTTGAAATTTGATTTTCCCCAAATTAAGCAAGGTATATGTTGAAATTCGATTATGGGCACAATTTTTTGATTTTAATATATGGGTTTAAATATTTTTTTTCTCAAATTATTTTTAATATATGGGCACAAAAACAATTCGAGTTCTCATATTTTGTCTTAGTTTTTTTTTAAATATCTGGGCACGAATATTGAAGTTATTTTTGACAAAATTTGATTTTTTTTCGACCATTTATGATATAATTTTAATTTGCATTTCAACTATTTTCGAATTAAATTTTAAATAAACTGTAACTTAAGTTATTTTTCTTTCCAAAAAAAATATAATACAGCACATATTCGTAAGAGTTACTGTAACTTGAGTTTAATTTTACTCGAACATATTACATATTCTTAAGATTTACTGAACATAGAACAGTACACATAATTTTATTTTCAATAACGAACTACATACCTGATTAACAGTAAAAAAAATCGGCAAATATGAGAGTTCCGTATTTGAGAATGTCGTGAAGTTCCAATCTATGAAGAGAACTGCTTTTTTTTTGTTTGGAGTTTGTGTTTGTAATTGAGTTTGTGTTATGGCAAATTTGATTTGAGAGGCTGTTATGCCGTGTAATTTTTTTTGTTATGTATGTGGCATTAATGTTTGGTAAGTTCTTGATTGTGAATCTTTTTTATTGGCAAGTTTTTGTGATTGAACATTATATGAGTTGATTGAGTTTAATAGAGATTTGATTGATTTTTTTGGCAAGTTTATGTGTGGAATTGGGTTGATTAGCTGCCAAAGGTTGTTTGTGGAAACATGTAACGTAATATCTATGTTGTGGAGGGGCATTTAAGTAAATTCCAAGGGGGACTCCATTGCTCCCCCTTGACTTATATAATAGAGATCAACAAAGGATAAACTTCATTCAATAGCAACGCCACTGCAAAATTAGAATTAACAATGGATTTGCCGACGACTGAAAATCAACTACTGCAAACACAAGAGAAAGATATTACAATTGAATTTGCAATTCAAAGAATTAGTAGGAATGAAAGCAGACCAAGTAGTCGATGTTTGCCGTTGTCACCGACGAATCAATAATACTGCTACTATTGAATTGAGACTTAAACCTAAAAAACTATTTTGTGAATGTGTTCTGTTTCGATCCTCCTTCCTTATTATAATGGAATTAGGGAGATTTTATATCCCCACTAATGATATGATAACAAGGAAAGAAAAATAAACTCCTAATATAAGCATGATTTTTCGTATCTTTTAGATTTTTGCTTCAGAGAGGTGTAACCCTTGAGTGCTATCGTCCTTGAGTGGGCTTGAGCTCTTATTTCCTTGTATCTTTGACTTGGGTTGCTTGTTATTTGGGCTTGTACTCACTTTTTCCGAACCAAACACCTATCGTAAAATGAAACACTGATTAAGCTCGATAACTGATAAAAATAATAATTAGAAGGAATAAATACGCAATAATAAAAGTCATACTAAAAACCCATATATAAAAATAAAATATATTCAAATAACTAAAATATAGGGATAAAAATATGCAATATAATGGGCTAATCAAACTCCCCCACACTTAGTCTTTGGTCGACCTCGAGCAAAATAACATTATTAAACCAAGTGTATCACATGAAACAAGACATTAGTTAACCACCAAACCTCAAATGAAACTAAACTATTAAGCATGACAATAGACTAAAACATTTTCTTATTTGAGAAATCATAAGTTAGTCATGAAAACGTTTTCGTTAGGTTAGCAAGATATGAACACAATAGAGCTATTATACTCAAGCAACATTTTATAATTAGTTTGATCTCACATGTAATCTAGGTGCTCATGTGCAAGAGTATTGACATTCGAATACGAGGTAATTTAGTCAGACTTGGTTATTGTTTCAGTTGATTCTCCCTTACTTTCCCGTACATTAGCACTTAGTACCCGTAAAAGGATCGTTCTTTTACATATGACATTGCACTTGCCACTCATTGGTTTCAAAGGAGTACTCGTTACTTTGCTTTTTGCTTTGCTTTTTAGGCTTTTTAATTTGCTTTTCCAAGTTCTTTTATTTTAAAAACTGATTAATATCACTCTGTTTTTACAATGGTTCAACATCTCACTTTTTGGGATTACAAATCCACTTTTTTGTTCAAACCATTGTTCTCTCGTTTCTTTAACAAAGTCAAGTAATTCTCCAGTAACCAAGAGCAGTGAAAAAGTCACCAAGGAAAGTAAGAGGTACTAATTAAGTAGATTTAAATATAAAAGTCTTTTCTCCATACCCCGCATCTAAGCCAATAAAAATAGTGTACTAGATTACATATAAGCATAGCATTATTAAGGTATATTTAGGAGTTGCTAGAGATAAAGTCTTGAGGTTCATAACTTCAAAAACTATTTTTTTTTCAATTAGTTAAAAAAGAAAACTTTTTTTTTTATGAAAACAAAGTTAGACTAGAGTCTACTGCATACTTTCTTTTAGTTGGTCCTTTAAAGAGGTGGAGAGGTGGTTACTATGTTTGTTTTTGAAAATTTAAATTCCTACTACACACAAGGTAATCTGAAACTGCAGCACAAGTAATAATCACAGTAGTCAGCAATCATAAATTCAGATTATAATATGCTTGAGCTAACTCAAATGCAGGAATATTTTGCAGAAATTTCGGCAGCAACTCCCCATAAAAGTGACTAATCCAATTTTTTAAATAACCAGTAAATCATGTATAAAATTTCCAATTAACATAACCAGCATAATCCAAGATAATCCCAGCTAATATTGGCACAAACAGAGCAAAGTTTTCTATCTTCCAGCATACCCAGCCATAGCAAGCAAAATTTAGCAAGTGATAGCCACTTCCCCAAACTTAGTTCTTACATTGCCTCAATGTAAGCCTTAAATGTAGAGAGAGAAAAAACGGAAACACACAGAGTAGTCATAGACTTTATTCTAAATAATTAGAACTAAAATAGACTAAAGAAACGTAAAACAAAGAACGAATATATCCGGGGTGGATGCTGAGGTACATCCAAGCAGCACATGCAGAGTCAGTTATCGTATTCAACTTCATAGAGCAGCAAACACTCCACATTTTCTTCCCTATAATGGTTTGGCAGCTCGAGATATTGCTTGAGCCCATACCCATTCACTTTGAACTGTGATCCTCTAACTGAATCATTATATCCTTGCTAGTACCTTAAAGTAGCAATTTATGTTGTGCACAACTTATTAAAAGCTTTAGAATAATCATAATGGTTGCCATAGAGATGTGTGCTCCTAATCATCATAAGGTAACCATATTGGTGAGTAATGTTATGGACAGCAGGGCCAATAAGCCTAGAACTTGTAATGTCACTTAAAACACATATATAATCATTAGTATCATGCATTAGTCTCTGAGGTATATAGACTTTATTGCTCGATTTGAACCTAATTCATCTTGCAAGCGTAAAGTGACATGAGGTTCTAAAAAAAAGTATTGAAGGGGATATAGGAAAGGTCCAAAATCAATCGAAGGAACTATCACAGTAGGAGCAGAAATAGTAGGAATTAGCTCAGTTTTCTTAAGAGACTTTCATAACCTTTTAAATGTTGGAAGTTTGCTATTGTTCACTTGAATAGTGCTTTGGGTGACAAAAGCATGAAATTCACTCTTCATAAGGATGGGCAAATCTGAGCCTTCCAACGCTGCTACATCTAAACCGCACGATTTATTTCTTCTCCCTTCTCCTTTGGCTGTATTGGGACACATCTCTCTCTCTCTCTCTTCTCTCTCTCACTCACTCACTCACTCACTCACTCACTCACTCACACACACTATTTCTCTCTATCTCATCTTTTACGGATCTAGAAAATTAGGGTTTTGGCTATGGCAGAAAGCGGGCAGAATTGAAGGATGAATCAACACTTGAGAAGGTCGCCCAGAAAAATCACCGATACGACTCTTTTTCCAATTCTAATTTCGAATTCGTGAGGTCAGTTAATAGTTCCTCTTCAGATCATCATCGTTCGTTTCCATTTTTTCTTCAGGCTTAGCTTATTTTAAATTTTTTTCGGTATGCTTTTAAGCTCCCATTTGCTTGTTTTCCTCACTCCTCTACTGTTTTCTTATACCCTCCAATAGATCGCACAAATTATGTATTATAAGCTCCTTTCTCTAAGCAAGAGGTTAGGTTTTCTCTATCTAAATCTCCTTTTTTTTCATGTAGGGATTGAAATTAACAGATCGATTTTATATTTGTTTAAAATTTTGTATTGGAATCATGTAACTCTACTTTCTTATTTTTCCTATAGCTACTGTATATATGGTAATTGTTTAGCTTAGGATTTTTAGTGGGTTCTCCGTCAAGCATTGGATTGGTCTTTCTTTTATAATTTAAGGTTATTGAATTTTGGAGGTTTATCAATTATACATGGTAATTTGAGTGCTTTTGATTGAATCTTAAATTTGATTGCTTTTGATTGAATCTTAGCCTTTTAATTTGCACCATAGGCCCTTTTGATTGAATCTTAGCCTTTTAGTTTGCACCATAGGCCCTCTTTCAGTTTGATTGAATCTCCTTTCATTTTTCGAAATAATTATTATGTAATTTGAGTGTTTTTCAATTATACATGGTACTGCTATGGAGGACGAGGAAGAGGATGATCAAGATCAGAACATAATTGACCGAAGTGAGAAGAATGCATCCCATAGATTTACCAGTAGTAAAAAAAACATAAAAAAGAAGAAAATTACCAGTAATGAGGGAAGAATTGAGGAATTTAACAATGGACCCCATAGATTTAGCAAAAGTTTGCATCTTAGCCTTTTCGTTTACACCATGGGCCTTTTCAGTTTTACTTTCTTTTACCAAAGCGAAATCAAGTTACCTTTTAGATATTTTGGGGAGAAAGTGCTTAAATCCTCTAGTTGTTTTGCTTTTCTTTGCAGAACTGGATAGATTAAAGAAAACAGAAGCGAATGAGGCATCCATGGAATAGAGTACGTCTCAAAATGTTTTCAACAACGAGGCCACAAAGCTTGCTGCTGCTGCAGCAAGGAAAGGTGTACCCTCTGCATGAAACAGGGAAGAGATTGAGGTTATTGCTAATCTCGTGATTGGGTTGTTTTAATCACGTCATCATTTCTATTATTTGTATAATTGATTATCTTTGTAGGAATCCCTAGATTACATACATTGGTATCGAGTTTTCTAATTGCTATATTTTTCGATTTCTGTGTAAAAGTGAGGTATCAAGCTAAGCTTCTAACTATTTTATTTTGCGATCTCGAGTATCTTACTCAGTTTGATTGTTAAAAGTAGAACTAAGATGCTGGGTTGGTGATTGTTTGATCTACTATTTGTTCTTCTTGTAAGTAGGAAAAGATTTGATATTTTTATTGGGTGTCATTTAACCATGATGTTATTGCTCTGTTCCCTTGTCTTATTTTCATCAGTCTAATCTTCAATTAGGAGAGATTGAAAGTGCATTAATTTGTTATGGAAAATCAATTTTCATTCAAAAAATAGTTCAAGCCGACAAGTTGGTCTTCAATCTCTAGGGCTTTGATAACGTTGGATTTTAGTTCTTAGCACCAGTTTGGGCTTATGGAGAACTCCTAATAAATCGTTCATTTACATTTTATTACTCCCTCCGTCCCAGAATAGTCTGAACACTTTCCTTTTATGTCTCTCCCAAATTAGTTTGAACACTTCCATTTTTGGCATGGTCCCACTATTAACATATTATTTCTTTTACACATCTTTGGCCCACACTATACCTTTTATCAATAAAAAGTTACCCAACTTTTTCTTTCCTCTAATAAAAAATACCCCACCAACTCCTACTACATCTACTTTTTAAATAAAATAACATTTGATAACCACACTACAACTTATCACCTTAAACTACGTGTCCCAACAAGTGTTCAGATCTTTCTGGGACGGAGGTAGTACCTAACATTGTCGCAAATGTCCTAAGTAGTTCAACCTTGGTTTTTTTCATCTTATATTGATTTTCTAAGAACTTGATCACTGAGGATTTAGTTACAAATCTTGTGAATGTTGACGGCATAAACATGCACTAGACTCAACTGGTTTGATATAAGAAATTCACAGTTGTTTTTCTTTAATCTGATAACTCGATTGATTTACGAGCAAATAGAGGCTCCATATCTCTAGCTTAGCTATAATTCCTAGGAATATCAAATTTGTTACTCCATTAGAAAATAGACGAAGAATATAGGATTCGCCAGTTACCTGTCCGGTTTCAAGTTTTCCAATAATGCATTGCAAGTTTGCAACTGTATGACGTGCTACATTCTCTCGATTTCTATCGATGCCTAAAGTTTCCAACAACGACCATCACAGAGATGTGTATTGAGTAATTGTAATTTACATAAAGTGCCATTATATTTCCTACTTCCATCACAAAGATGGATGAATATGTGTACTATTGAGTAATTTTCACCTATTTGGGTCAATGGTTTTGGCTTTGTGAGAGTAATATGTATATTAAAGAACTTTCTTTTTTACTCTCTTTCCATTGCTTCCGTAATGGACTCAATATTTTTGAAAGTGCTAGGCTTGAATTGTCAAAACTCAAATGTAGATATTTACATGCTAGGAAAATGGGCCATTAATTTGAGGAGCAACTTATCTATGTGGTAGCGGGCTTTGTGAGCTGTATCATGATGCTGTTCTCAGGAACTTGTGGTTGATTGCATATAGTTATGTCATGCCTTGTGTTAATGTCACTGTCAGTGGCGGAGCCAGCTGTAGTCACAGTTGGTCACGTGACCAACTAATATTGGGAAAAAAAAATTTCTCACAACGAGTTGAGTCGGACCTGGTAGATGAAATTGAACTCGACGCTTCTTTCTTCCTCAGGTAGCCATGGCCGGAAGCCTGGAACTCGAGTGTTTTTTTTCTTTCTCTCTCTTTCTCTTTCTGCGTTGCTTTTTCTGTCTTTCTCTTTCTACCTTTTATTTCTCTCTCTTGTTTAACCCTTTTTTTTAATGGACTCTCTTGTTTAACTTTTAGTCTTCTCTCTCTCCAAATTAAATGATGATTTAGTTGGGACAAGTGGGCAAGTGGGCCTCCTTTTTGTGTGTTCCCTCATTTCATGTACAACCTTATAAGTGCTTTCTTTTTTGCTGCATTACTGTGTGTATAGGAAATGATTGGGAGGGTAGAGAGTCAGAGACATCGAGAAAGTAAAGATGATGATTTAGTATTTGTGTGTATGACAGTATGAGGGTGTGTGTATATTTAACTGAGTCTCTCTCCTTCTCATTTATCTAGAGGCAGTAGGTTCTCATATGTTTTTATTTTTAATTGTGTAATTTATGTTGTATTTTTTTCCTTTTATTGTATTTATTTTTCTGTTTATTAGTCTCTCCTCCTTTGTTGGATGAATTGTTGTAGTGTTGTGTTGAATTGTTGTAGTGTTAGTTGGATGTGTTTTTTGCATTCTTTTTTTTTTCTTTAGATGCACTGAGTTCTGTATCTTTTTCTGTTTTGATTTATGTGTTAATTTTTCATTTTAAAAACATTAAATTTAGGGCTTGTTCGTTATCGTTTTCTATTTCCAGTTTTCAGTTTTTTTGAAAACCAAAAACAAAAATATGGAAACTAGAAAAAGTAGTTTTTAGCTTTCCGTTTTGTCAGTTTTCAAAATTGACATGTTTAGTATAAGTATGACTAATTTTGAGTTTATTATCGTTTCAAAAAAAAAAAAATTATTATACCACTTACATCATATGACTTTTATATTCATAAAACCAAAAACTGGAAACTCATAGTGATGCTGAACAAGCCCTTAGTTGTTGTTGTTCGTTTTTGTATTTTGAAGTACTTATGTAATGATTTTAATTTAGTTAAATTATTTTTTCTTTTAGCCGAATCCATGCCGTACTCGTTTTTGAAATTTTGATTTTGGCGTTTTCCATCCGTGTACCCGTTCTCATATCTGTTTTCGTGCTACCTAAAGTGTGACCAACTATTTCCAGATTCCTGGATCCGCCACTGGTCACTGTTATGTTAATTTTTTTTTTTTGTATTTAGTATGCTTTCAATTTTCATACCAATTATCTATTTGCTTATTGTTGACTTTTTCCTGTTATCTATAGCTCTTTTTTTCATCTAATTGGTGAAAATAAGACAAAAATAGTGCCCATGAAACTCTAATTGCAAAGCTGAAAATTAGGCGATTATAATCAGAAAAGTGAATCAATTTTCTTGAGTCTACTATAGATAACTTTATTTTCCTTAATCTATTAAAAATGGAATTTTGATTAATGCAGGATTCAGTTTAAATCGGTGATATATAGGATGTGCCGATTGCTGAATGAAAGTGCCGAGATTCACTTATCAGGAATATGTGGGAACCTCTGGTTTGTTCTTTGAGGATGTCTTTGGTTACCAAGAGCACTATGTTTGAAGTTTCAAGAAAAAGATGATTCAAAACTGAATGTTTCTATTCTTTCAAATTCTAGGTAATTTTATTCAAATTCATGAATTTTTCATTTTTATGTCAAATGCAAGACTACTTACTTTTTAATACATAATCTGACTTCAATCATAAGGATTACATGTTTGTCGAATTGGTTAATTTTTGCTAACAAAGTAATGACGTATAACAATCTTTAATTACGGAGAAATTGACAACAATAATCCCAACTATGACCATTTCGCTCAAAATAATCCCTACTAAGGATTATTTCAGAATAATCCCAACTATTATAGGTATCCGCCCAAAATGCTCCGGTGACTTGAGGAAACCGGTTTGACAGGTTACTATGGACATGTGTCACTATATTGTTGAAGAAGAGAGCAGTCAAACATTCCAAGATGAATATTAAGGGGCCAATTTTCGGGTGATTTTTTTGGCAAAGAGGAAGATTAAAAGAAAGGCTGAATTTTAAATTACAAAAGCCCTCTTTCAATTTCAGATTTTAAAGAGAAGCTAGATTAGGTAAAGAAGAGTTATGTGGGTGGCTGAGCACCGTAATACCACCAGCCACCACCACCAGACCACCATCTCTCCTCAACAATCACTGTAAAAAGTAACATTCAGAGACAAGTCTTTTTCAGCAAGAAAAAAAGAACATAAAAGGGAAAATAATGATTTTTAATGTAAGAATCAGACACAAATTTGCCGGCAAGAACCGTAATTGGATCACTCACAAACTTTGGATCAAAGCATTATGGGTTCAGGCACCATCTCTTCTTCAACCTTTATTTCTTTTTCGAGTTCACTCTTCTTCAACCTCTTTGATACTCCTTCAATGGCGGTTTTTTCTCCTCTTGACTTGGCAATTATTTCTGAAGTATTTTACATCTTCATTGCAACAATTGTAAGGATTCGATCAATGGGTTGGTAATTGTGAGATTTTTGGATTGTTCAGTTGTAAATAAATTGATTTTCTTCAATGGGTTGGTGATTGTGATATTTTTGGATTCTTGACTTCTACAAGCTGTGAAAATCAGCGAGGTTGATGACGACTTTGAAGGAGAGAGGAGAGAGAAAGTGAGAAGAGAAAGATAGTAAAATCTCTTCAAATCATTAAGAATGTCTTTAAGTTGTTTGAATTATTTAAATTGTTTATTTTAGATATAAAAAGGCGTTATTTAGGTAACTACGTAGATATCGTTAATGTATATTATAGACTTCGATTGCGTAGACGAGGAATATCAAGAATGTTAATCCGTACGTGAACTTAACTTTTGGGCACGCGTCACGAGGTAATCTCCGATGTCCGTCTAAACGTAGATCCCGTTAGAATAAAACGAATTAATTATGTGACTATATGAATTAGAATATGGATTATGAATATGGTTTACATTTATGGATTATGCACGATGAATTAGTATGACAAATGAAATGACTTGTATAACGGACGATATGACAATGATGATTATTATTATAACATTATTAACACCATCAATAATAGCAACCTAATCACTAATCTTTTATTTTTGTTATCAACATCGTTTAATGTCATTTATTATTATTATTATTATTATTATTATTATTATTATTATTATTATTATTATTATTATTATTATCTCTATTCTTACCATTTATAGTATTACTATTACTAAGATTATCGTTATCGTTATTATTAATATTGAAGTCATGAGTGAAAGTTGGAAATTTTCAAGAACATGTGATAATTGGATGATTATGAGTTAATCAATGTAACCAAGTGACGGTTATGATAATGAATACGAATGGGCTCTCGGATTAAGCTATGTATGAATTGAATTACGGATTTGGAATAAAAGTATTCACTCTTGATTAAATGAATTGACGCATATGTGTACATGTGTTATGTGATGACTTGAATTAAAAGCTATTAATCACTTAAAGTGAAATATCAGAGGGAAATGATGAACATGTTGCCCTGTATGGGAGGTTCAGCGGCCACCTACAAGTTCTCTCGGTTACTATCTTGATTTTACATTACTTGTCTTCCTTCTATCTTGTTGTGATCCAAGTAGAAGGGGTGTGCACACTAGGGACTCTGTTATTATGGCCATTAAGTTATCCGTAGGTGGTTACGAGGGGATTGACCCCGCCTACAATGTTGAAGTGGTTACGGGGGGATTGACTTTGGCCTACAATGTTGAAGTAAGTGGTTACGGGGGATTGACCCCGACTTCTTGGTGTTCTCTTTCCTCTACTTAAATAATTGAATTAATTATGTGATTATTCATTGAATATATATATATGTGTATGTGTGCTATGCTTTCTAACCATATTAACCTACTATTTTACAAAGTATTTTCAACTTAAGTATTTTAAGGGATGGAGTTGGAATTACTCAGTTTTTTTTTTTTTGATTTTTGGGAGCTTGTCTCTCTTGTTTCTTTTCAATGCATTTGTGCAGGTGGGTGAACGACGAGGGAACAAAAGGGAGATCACTTAGAGTTGTCATCCACTTAGCTTATGATTTAGCTTCCGCTGGAACTCTGAAATACTTTAGTAATTAGTAATATTTATTGAACCTTTTACTTGGTTGTAAGGATTAATTAATTTGAATATAGTATGCTTTAATCTAGCCTTGCATTTATTTTCAAGGAGATAAGTGCGGCGGTAGCACGCCCGTTGAGTCGAACCCTCGTGGATTTTCCCCCATCTCGAGTTTTATTAAATGAAAAAGGGTTCGGGTTGGCGGGGGTGTTACAGATAGAGGTTGCGGTGGTTCTGGTGGCGGCGGTGGTTTTAGGGGGTAAGGCTGGTCGTTGGTGGTTTTAGAGAATGGGGTGATGATGGGCGATGGGTATTTTGCCCTTTTTTTACCGGTTTATTAAGTTACAAGTCACTTAGGAGCATTTTGGACGGATACCTATAATAGTTGGGATTATTCTGGAATAACTCATAGTAGGGGTTATTTTGAGCGAAATGGTTATAGTTGGGATTATTGCTGTCAATTTTTCTAGTCACTCTATACATTATGTTTAATTTTAGAAGTGCCAATAAATTTTGTAAAACTTATGAAAAAATTATAGACAAGCAAGGGAAAAGAGGATGGGGGAGGAAGAATGAGATGAAATGCAATTTTGTTGTTTTATGAAAAAGCAAAAACACAAGCATTAAGGAAGACTATGAAATATGCAAAAACACGAAAGACAAGTGATAACTTGAGTGAGGGGGTGGGAAAAGTAAGTAGAAAGAGACTTTCTTAAAATTTGCAAAACCGTGAAAAAGGAGTGAGGGAAAAGGAGGAGATAAGAAAGATAAGGTGATGAGGTTGAGGGAGAAGGGTAAAATAAAAGAGTATTTTGAGAGATGATCTTAAAGAATAACACGGAAACATAATCGAAGTATAGACTTTCTCACATTCCATAACCATAAAAGTAAGAGGAGAGAGAGGAAAGGAAGTGAGATAGTGGGTGAAGCAAACAGGACGAGGAATCCTAATATTTTCAAAACCATTAAGGGTGTGTGTTCTCTTCACCTAAAAAAAGTAAGTTTTAGATTTGATTAGGTCCAATGAATCTGATTATATCTACTCAAATGTAAACATAAGGGATAATTAAGGTCAGTCACGTGAAAAGAATACACCATAAAGTAGAGTAAGTGGGAGAGAGCAAATAGGGGATAGAGATCAGCCCTTTTAAAAGATTATTTTTGAAGTGTAATTGAGGAAGAGTTCGAGAGCACTTTTAAGATAGTATTTTTGAAAGTATGCTTCGTTTTATGGAAGAATAGAAACACAAGTTGGAAGATTTTTCAAAACTTATAAAACCATTGAAAACGAGTGAGATAGCAACACAGAGAGGGGGGAGTAGGAATATACTTTTTTTTTTTATTGTTTTAGCTGCTAAAATATGAGTTTTTAATTTATTTTTTTGGTGTAACTTGGATTGGAATTTTCTTATGGTAGACTTCTTTAGAAGAATTATGGGAAGAGATGAATGGTATTCTGATGAAGTAAAGTTGAAACTGCTTATGTGCTTCTATGATGCTAAATCCAATGACGCATTTTCATTAGGACTTTGGAGACATGAGCTTATATTATGTGTAATGTGCAATTTTCTAGATGTGCAACTTTACATATTAGTTACTATAGATTATTTTATACATGTCAGGAGCGTGTTAGGGTCATAGAATATTAAGACTTTTAAAAATTGGTACTCAAAATTTATGAGTTATTATAGCTACCATTGTTATGGGATCTGCATAACTTTTTCATTGACTAAAGTAGTGCCGACTCAAAAAAAGTCTAAAGGAGGAGGCCATTTTGGAGCTTCTAAAACGGAGAAAGTATGAATGTGTGATCAGTGACCCATCTTCTGATGCTGATACATGTTGCATATGCTGAGTTAAGTGTTGCTTTCTACCTTATCTGAACTTCCATGAACTGAAAATTTGCTGAGAAGATATTGGAGTTCAGATATTGGAGTGTTGAACTGTAGACACGAGTTTAATACAACATGTATGAAGAAATGTCTTCTTTTAAAAACAAATGCCCAATTGCCCAATTTGTATGAAGGGCTTGGGTGCATAAAATGCTGCAGCCTTCAGGACCAATAAATGTAGCTTTTAAGTAGTTTTATACACACCTTTAGCAATTTGTTGCTGGTAGCTTTAGTTCAGTATCATCATATATTCATATACATTTATTTTGTGTACATAGATAGACCTTGAAGAGCTTAGCTGTTGATCATACCTTATGCTTCAACAAGAATGAGCTGATTATTTTTAGCATGACACATATTTACTTACTCCAGAGTACATGTTTAAAAACCAGGAATTTTACTGATTTGTTTTTTCAGACATGACTTAGTTTATCATGTTGATACATACCCAGGAAAAAGGAAAAAAGTAAAAGGGGGTAAACTTGAATTGTATAACTTTAGCAACCACTATATTCGGTTCCATGGTTAGATAGGTTTATGTTTAGGATCAATAAAAGTTTGTTGATTTCAATAATGAACAATCACCAATTTTCGAATATTGGAAGTGTCATTTGAAGTATCAATATAGACAAAATTATGTGTTGGGATAAAAAATCATCAATGTTGAAGGAGTGAACGAGAATTCTGCTCCTTTTCCCAATGTGAGGAAGTGCAATTGGAGAGTCGCTTGCATGGATAAAATACGAGTTCTAACCTAAATTCATCTCAAGTAAGTTTTCTAACTAGGTTTAATAGTGTGAGCATCTAAAGGTCATTTTAAGTGCTTCCACTTTTCATAATTATGAAAGTGATTAAAGTCTTAAGGGGAAAATGTCAAATTTTGATGGCACCACTATCAGTGCCAAATTGATTATGAGACATATTACCACATAATTGTATTTGTCATAATAAATCTTTGATGTAATTTTAGGAGTTAAAGAAATTACCCTTTTATTGTCATATTGATACAATCAGATGATCTTTGAGCAATCTATATTCACTACAATATCTGCAATACTAAAATGAAAAAATACAAGTGAAAAGGAAAATTCTTATGTCTACTAGGGGTGTGCAAAAAAAAAAAAAAAATCGATGGGAACTATCTGATTCGTTTATTTGCCGATCTGATCCGAAATTTCGGATATTCGATCATGTTTTTAAATTTCGGATAATTCGGGTCGGATATCCGGAAAAATAAATGGATATTCGAATCAGATACAGATCGTATTTTTTAAATTTCGTATAATTCGAAATTTACTTTTTTTTTATTCTACGGAAATGAGCTTTAGTCCAATAATTTATTGGATTGAATTCAGGTTTTGGGATCCGAAAAAATAGGAGAAAGATTAATTAAATGTCAACTTACTTTAGAGATTTTTTAAATAAATATTTCAGACCCGATATCGGATTTTCGTAACGGATATAAGATTGATCCGATCAAAAAAATTCGGATATCCAGATTTTTCGGATCACATTCGGATCACTTTTTCCGATCCGAATTTTAAGATCATATCCGGTATCCGATAATGTACACCCCTAATGTCTACAATTTTTTTTTGTGGTGTGTAAGCAAGTATATATCATTTCCAAAAACAATGTACAACCTAAGTCCTAAAATAGTTGGACAGAAATAAGCAGGCCTAGCAGGGCCATTTACAATGTGTCTAACCATTCACAGTCTCTATTACTCCATTTAGGAGAAGAGCATCTATTAATTCTATGTTTAACTATATACTGAATGTCTTTGACAATATGTTCAGGCCTATGAACTTTAGAGAGCCAAAAGGCTTCATTTCTAGTAAGAACTGTACAAATTACACTTTTCCTCACTTTAGAGCCTCTATAGCTTCTCCTGGTCCAAGTGAACCATTGCTGGATGGTCCTCCTTGCATTATTAATACCAATCCACTCCAGAGTCTGGTGCAAAACTCTCTGGCTATATACACAATTAAAAAACAGGTGTGTATGACTTTCTATGGCATTACCACATAAGCAGCATAGATCATCAGGGGTGATGTTATAATGGTGAAGCTTATCTTTCGTTTTCAGTCTGCCTTGTGTACCTATCCAAGTAATAAACTTGTGCTTTGGTAGATTCATTATGTTCCAGACTCCAGTAGCCCAGGGAACCTTAGGCTTTCCCATAACCAACATATCATACACTTTACTGATAGAGTAAACATGATTGTGGTGCCATTGAGACATACCAATATGTTCCAGCTCCTTTTTCACCTTGCACAAATGTTTAACAATCCAACTAGCACTTGGTGGAGCTTGGAAATCCCACCAGTTATTATTCTTGATATAAATCGTGCGAATCCACTTCACCCACAACTCATCCTTTTTACAACCAATATGCCAAATCAACTTGCCAAGAGATGCTCTATTCCAAATCTTAATATTCCGAAAGCCCAAATCACCCACTGCTTTAGCAGTGCAAACACTTAGAAGTTCGTTCGATTAATTCAATATCGATGAATCTAGAAAAGAGGATTGATGGTTGGAACGAACGTATAACAAGAATTCTTGGAATTCCTTGGGGATTCTTGATTGGGGCTGAGCTAACTATAGCGCAAAGCCGTATCTCTTTGGTTAACAAGATCCAAAAGGTTTATCGATCCCAGGGGGTGCAGATCCATAATAGGCATATAGAAATTATTGTACGTCAAATAACATCAAAAGTCTTGGTTTCAGAAGATGGAATGTCTAATGTTTTTTTGCCCGGAGAACTAATTGGCTTGTTTCGGGCGGAACGAACGGGACGGGCTTTGGAAGAAGCGATATGTTACCGAGCTACCTTATTGGGAATAACGAGAGCATCTTTTAATACTCAAAGTTTTATATCCGAAGCGAGTTTTCAAGAAACTGCTCGAGTTTTAGCAAAAGCGGCTCTCCGGGGCCGTATCGATTGGTTGAAAGGACTAAAAGAAAACGTTGTTCTGGGGGGGATGATACCCGTTGGTACCGGATTCAAAGGATTTGTACACCATTCAAGTCAACATAAGGGCATTCCCTTGAAAACAAAAAAAAAAGAATCTATTCGAGGGAGAAATGGGAGATATTTTGTTTTACCACAGAGAATTTTTTGATTCTTTTCTTTCAAAGAATTTCTGTGATCGATCAAAAAAACAATGATTTATGGGGTTTAATAGAAGAGATTCATCTTTTTTATCTTTTATGTATTTGTTATGGTTATTTATATTTAATTTAGTAATAAAATAAAGTAAAAAAATAACGAATAGAAAAGAATTAATGATTTGGGTTGTATAGCAACGGCCAATTTGCGGTATAAAAGAAGGTATTTATTTCAGAATATCTCATCTCTTTATTAAAAAAGAGAAAGTGTGGGGAGAAATGATAAGACGATATTGGAACATCAATTTGGAAGAGATGATGGAAGCGGGAGTTCATTTTGGTCACGGTACCCATTTAATATATCCAACTTTCTCTCCCAAAGCCTTTCCACTCCACAAAAAATGCCTACAAATAACACTAATAGCATCCATAACAGAACCAGGGAGAACAAAAATCTGAGCCCAGTAACTATGAATACTAAGCAGGACATAATTAATAAGTTGGGCCCTACCAGCAAAGGATAGATGTCTAGTGCTCCAAAATCTAATCCTGCAAGTCATTCTTTCCACCAAAGCTTCACAATCACTAGCTGTAAGCTTTTTGGAGCTAATAGGAACTCCAAGATACCTGAAAGGTAACCTTTCATGCTTGAAACTAGAAAATTGTTCAACTCTAGCAATTTCATCAATCTCCATTGCAGTGCTATAAAAGGATGATTTGTTGGTGTTAGCCTGAAGACCAGAAGTCTATGTGAACACCTTAAGTCCATGCAGCAGCAGATAAGCAGAAATGGCCACACCTTTGCAGAATAATAGAACGTCATCTGCAAAGCAAAGGTGATTAACATTCAAACTTTTATAGCTTGTTAAATATTTGAACTCTTTCAAATCACCAATATAAGCAAGGATTCTTGTCAAATAATCCATGCATAGAACAAACAACAAGGGGGACATGGGGTCCCCTTGCCTAAGCCCTCTCTTAGCAGCAAAATAGCCTTCAGTAGACCCATTTATAAGCAAACACTAGTGAAAAAAACCTTATTTGTCACTTAGTAGCAGATTCGATTTTTAGAAAACCGCATCCAAAAACCAATGGAGAAATGGGAGGGAAATATGGGCAACAAATCTGATCCGGTCTTTTATAAAGCCGGATCAGATTATATAATCTGATGCGGTTTTTAATAATCTGATTCGGTTCTTAGGACCGAATCAGATTGTTTCCTTTTTCCCCAACAAAAAAAGCCCGTGTTTTTCTTCCCTCCTTAATTCACCCATTTCAATTCCCTCCTCCCAATTTCAATTCATCCCTCCTTCAATCCAGCGAGTTCACACCTGAGGGTTCGACGACGTAGTGACGGACCACCACACCTCACCGCCGCCACCACCAGCTGGGCGCTTGCACCACCATCGAGTTCACTACTGCTGCCCTAAGCTTGCGCACCTCGACTCCTCTGCGAAAAATCGCACCTCCACCTCGACTCCTCTACGATGTTCGGCGCACCTCCACCTTTCTCCTCCTAAACAACTACATTCGTCCTCTACCCCACCCTAAACAACTACATTCCTCCTCCACCTCTTCCTAGGTAACTAAAAGTTCATAACTTTTATTTTAATCTCATATTGAAACTTCAAGTTTATAATTCATTGTAGTTTTATGAATAATTGTTAGTGAAATTAGGTTGTATAATAGTTAAAGGGTGGTTCAAAGTTGATTGATTTGAGTTAATTTGATTTTAGTTTAAGTAGTTAGTGTGATTTTTAGGTTAAAAAACTAGGGCTTTGGTGGGGTTGTTGTTGTTGTGGTTGTTGTTGTTGTGGTTGTTGTTGTGGTTGTTGTGTTGTTGTTGTACTTAATTAGTTTATTTTAGTTTAGTTTTGTTTTGTTTTGTTTAGTTTGGTTTAGTTTAGTTTAGTTTAGTTTAGTTTAGTTTAGTTTAGTTTAGTTTTGTTTGATTTGCTAATTTATACTAATGTTAACTTTAACTTTCTTGTTGATTGAAGCTAGCTAGTGACGGAGTGTTGAGTTCGATTTTCCTATTTACAACCTTGATATTGGTATGTTATCATTCATATTTAACTTTCTTGCTTTCATATATTGTAAATTGGTTTATATGTGAAAAAATGTATATCTTTTTTGTCGTTGAATTGAGATTAGATGTAAAATGTTTTGTTGTTTAAAAACCTATGTATGCATCATCATATCATATGCCTAGATACCCGTTCGAGACTTACTCATTAGGAGTAAGTCTTGAATAGTCCTCGGTTTGGGACCGTTCTTAGATGTTTAATCTCACTTAGGTGGTGAATGTATGCCTTTATTTCGATTCTAGAGGAAAATCTTGGCTCGTCGTTTCCCTACTTTTGTTCTTTGGGTACATATGTAGATATAAGTAACTATATATCTACATCGTGTACTTGGAGAACTGTAGGGAAAATGCTGCCGAATTTTCCGTAGAATCGAAAAGAAGGCATACATTCACTAGTGAGATTAGAAATCTAAGGATGGGTTAGGTTGGAGTGATAAGGACCCTTGGAAAGCATACCTAATTTCATTAAATATATATGGTTCATAAACTCTAATCATGTAATGAAGTTCGTCATTGACATGAGGTACTTGTTGCTTGTGTTTAATTAGAGGTCTGATTGAAATGAATCGTGCATGGATGTACGGTAGTCGCGACACGTGTGAATTCGTGGACGGGGTCTATGAATTTTGTGATGCTGCATTAAGTCATCAGGCTGCAACGAGAACCGAGGGGTTTTATTGTCCTTGTGTTGATTGTATTAATGTGGGCATGGTTAGTAGCATTGGGTCGCTTAGGGAGCATATCTTTCGTCGCGGGTTTAGGCAAGACTACCATGTATGGGTTTGGCACGGTGAGGAGGGTATATATGATGGTGGGAATGCCATTGTTAACGATGTGCATGGAGGAGGTGAGTTTGATGTCATTGAGAATGACAAGAACATCGAGGACGAATATGAGGATCATGAAGTAGGGGATGATGATGATGAAGGGGACTATATAGAGGAGATGATGCAGGGGGTGGACGATTATGTTGGCAAACGACCTCGTGTTTTTGAGTGCATGACCGAGGCATCTCGGAAACCGTTGTATCCCGGTTGTACGAGGTACACGAAGCTAACGACCATGATAACACTATTTAATATCAAGACGAAAGCCGGTATAAGTAACTCTTGTTTCACTTCCTTGTTGCAAGCCTTTGGTGATATGTTGCCG
Organism: Beta lomatogona; assembly: GCA_947646795.1. Classification (NCBI taxonomy): domain Eukaryota; kingdom Viridiplantae; phylum Streptophyta; class Magnoliopsida; order Caryophyllales; family Amaranthaceae; genus Beta; species Beta lomatogona. The sequence continues at coordinate 49,629 of CANSNZ010000029.1, read as the reverse complement.
GACGACCATGAACTACCCAAGTCGAACTACTATGCTAAGAAACTGATGTGTCCCTTCGGTTTAGAGTACCAGAGGATACATGCTTGTCCAAACGATTGTGTGCTATATCGAAATGAATATGAAAATATGGATGAGTGTCCTCGATGTGGGAAGTCGCGTTATAGGCGCGCAGGGGTTAGTGATAAGAAAGGGCCTCCAGCAAAGGTGATGCGGTATCTTCCAATTATACCACGATTCAAGCGCATGTTTTCATTTAAAAAAGATGCTAAGAACTTGAGGTGGCATACAGAACGAAGGAAGAAGGACGGTTTTATCAAACATCCGGCTGATTCTCCTGAGTGGAAAGGTATCGATCGGGTGCATAAGCCCTTTGGTGCCGAGGCCAGAAATTTGAGGCTTGGCCTATGCACGGATAGGATGAACCCATTTGGCACTCTTAGTTCTCAACATAGTACATGGCCGGTTCTTCTATTTATATACAACTTGCCTCCTTGGTTGTGCATGAAATGCAAGTACATCATGTTGTCGATTCTTATTTCAGGGTCGAAACAGCCTGGAAATGACATAGATGTCGACCTCCAGCCACTTGTTGATGATTTGAGAAAAATGCGAGATGAAGGGGTTTCTGTGTATGACGCACATGCTGATGAGGTATTCACATTGCGTGCCATGCTTTTATTTACTCTTAATGACTATCCTGCTTATGGGAACTTATCCGGCTACAAGAACAAAAGGAAGAAAGCATGCCCGATTTGTCTGGACGACACAACATCTAAATACATTACTACTTGTCACAAAGATGTTTATATGCGCACCCGAAGGTTCCTTCGATGCGACCATCCTTATCGTAATAAGAAGAAGGCATTCGATGGAACAGTTGAGGAAGGGGTTGCTCGTAGACCATTGACTGGTATTGAGGTATATGATCAAGTCAAGGGTATTGAAACGATATTCGGCAAAGGAGCGAGTGTTGGTGATAAGGGACTTTGGAAAAAGGAGTCTATTATGTGGAAACTTTCATATTGGAGAGATCTAGAGGTTAGACATTGTCTCGACGTCATGCACATAGAGAAAAATGTATGTGACGCCATTCTGGGGACACTTATGAATATTCCACATAAGACAAAGGATAGAAAAGGGGTGCGACTGTATCTGGAAAGTGAGGGACTTCGACCAGAGCTATGGGCTCAAAAGAGGGACACTAAGAAAAGAAAGAAAAAAGAGAAAGTGCCTAGTAAAGGAAAAGAAAAGGGAAAAGAAGGCGGGTCGCCTGCAGGGTTTGAAGGAAAAGGAAAGAAAACGGTGAAGGATGATGATAGGAACTATTTGCCTCCGGCTTGCTACACTCTATCTAGAGCTGAGAAGCGACTTTTTTGCGAGTCTTTGTACGGCATTAAGGTTCCATCAGGGTACTCATCGAACATGAAAAGATTTGTTACCTTAGACGGTGAGTTGAAATTATCGAGTATGAAGTCTCACGATTGTCATGTAATGATGCAAGTATTCATACCGATTACAATTCGAGGGATATTAGCGAAACACGTGAGACACACCATAACAGAGCTATGTTCGTTTTTCAATACTATATGTAGCAAAAAGTTACAACCGTCGAAGCTTGATGCTCTCCAGGCTGGTGTGATAGAGACTTTGTTCAAGTTTGAGATGTATTTCCCACCTGCTTTCTTCGACATTATGGTCCATTTGGTTGTACATCTAGTTCGAGAAATTAAGCTATGTGGTCCGGTGTTTTTGAGGTGGTGCTATCCCTTTGAGAGACATATGGGCTCTTTGAAAGATAAGGTAAGGAAACCTGCTCAACCAGAAGGAAGTATAATTCAGGGGATTGTGAGTGAAGAGGTTAGTAATTTTGTGGCTGAGTTCTTACCTAATGTTGATCCTATTGGAGTTCCTACATCTCGACACGAGGGCAGACTCGAGGGTAATGGTACACTTGGCTCCAAAATGATCGTACCTCCTGTTGAAAGGCGCATACAAGCACTTATTTGTATTGCAACATATGGTACAGGTCCATCCTTACTTAGATGAGCATATGGAGGAGTTACGCGATCAGAATCCAGGTAAAGGGACTAGAGCATTGATGCAGTTGCATAATAAGACGTTTATTGATTGGTTCCATAACCGATTAACGCGTGAAGTAGATTCCAATGTTTCTGAAACTCTGAAGTGCCTAGCATTTGGTCCTCGAGAAGCTGTGCACTCCTATGAGGGTTATGATGTTAACGGATTTACATTTTGGACAGATCGTCAAGATCAAAAGTCGAGATCTCTGCAGAATAGTGGCGTTTCAGTAGAGGCATCATCTACACAGTATGCAAGTGCCAAAGACAAGTCTCCTATTGATGCTAAATTGTTATACTATGGGCGGGTTCAAGATATATGGGAGCTTGACTAGTTTTCACGGTCTGCTTATTTCGATGCAAGTGGGTTGATTATAACCGGCGCTACATAAGAAAAGATGACCCTTGTGGATTTACTCTTGTAGATTTGGGTCGGTTGCGTTATAGTGAAGAGCCATTCGTGCTTGCATCACAAGTTAAGCAAGTATTCTACGTAACTGACCCTTCTGATAAAAAGTGGTCAATTGTTGTCCCTGGAAAAAGAAGTATACTTGGAGTTGGTGATGTTGAGGATGAGGAGGAGTATGATGCGTTTGAAGACACCCTGCCTTTCACCATTCCCAAGTCCGATGTCACTAATGTCGAGTTAGCGACAAATTACATGCGTGCAGATCAAGGGGAAGGGATAATGGTTGAAGCTTCATAGGAAGGTGGCAAAAGTAAACAATAGGCTCGACTTCTAAAGTTCAAATTTCGGCTTTCGGCTTTTCAAGGTCTTTTGACTTAATTTCTCACTTTTTGTCGTTTGCAATGTCATGAATAGTTTAATTTGGTATGTATATATGTATTGCAATCAACTAAACTCGCTTCACATGTTTTGAAACCCATTTTGGGTAAGTGAATGTCATTTCGGGTCGATTTCGGCTTTTCGAGCTTAATTTCTTTACTTTATCGCTTTTAGCCTCATTTTAGGTCATGTATAGTTTAATTTGGTATGTATATATGTATTACAATCAACTAAACTCGCTTCACATGTTTTGAAACCCATTTTGGGTAAGTGAATGTCATTTCGGGCCGATTTCGGCTTTTCGAGCTCAATTTCTTTACTTTATCGCTTTTAGCCTCATTTTAGGTCATGTATAGTTCTTATTGGTATGTATATATGTATTACAATCAACTAAACTCGCTTCACATGTTTTGAAACACACTTTGGGTAAGTGAATGTCATTTCGGGTCGATTTCGGCTTTTCGAGCTCAAATTCTTTAATTTATCGCTTTTAGCCTCATTTTAGGTCATGTATAGTTCTTATTGGTATGTATATATGTATTACAATCAAGTAAACTCGCTTCACATGTTTTGAAACCCATTTTGGGTAAGTGAATGTCATTTCGGGCCTATTTCGGCTTTTCGAGCTCAATTTCTTTAATTTATCGCTTTTAGCCTCATTTTAGGTCATGTATAGTTTAATTTGGTATGTATATATGTATTAAAGTCAACTAAACTCGCTTCACATGTTTTGAAACCCATTTTGGGTAAGTGGGGGGCGTGCGAGGGGGTGGGCGACGGGGGTGGGTTATGCGGGGGCGACGAGGGGGTATCTCACGGGGGGCAGCAAGGGTAGGGGGTCTGCGTGGGGGGGGGCAGCGGCTGGGGGTCTGCAAGGGGGGGAGCAGCGGGGTGGGGGGGTGCAGGGGGGGGAGCAAGGTGGGAAGCGGGGTCGTGGGGGGGCAGGGGGGGGGGCGGGGGAGTGGGGGAGCGGGGAGTGGGGGCGGGCGGGGGAGGGGGAGCGGGGCGGCAAGGTGGGGGAGCAGCGGCGAGGGTCGGGGCAGCAGGGTGGGGGAGTAGGGTGGGGGAGCGGGGGTGGGGGGCGGCGGGGGGAGGGGGGGGGAGCAGGGATGGGGGAGCGGGGGGGGGTGGGGGAGCGAGGGGGTGGGGGGGGCGGGGGGTGGGGGCGACGGGGTGGGGGGAGCAGCGAGAGGTGGGGGGACCGCATGGTGGGGAGCAGCGGGGGTGGGGGCGGCGGGGTGGGGGAGCAGGGTGGGGAGCGGGGGGGGGGGGGGGGAGCGGGGGGGGGCGACGGGGTGGGGAGGCACTGGGGTGGGGGGGACAACAGGGTGGGGGTCTGCAGTTGGGGGCAGGGTGGGGGCGGCGGGGGTGGGGGGGGTAGCGGGGGTTATATATTTGTTTGATGTTTGTTTGATACCATTGTTTTTTTGTTAACTCTTGCGCGTTTCTAGTTTATTTTTTTACATTATTTCATGACTTTCAAACATGGACCGAGATGATGTGATTGTGGAGGAAGAAACCGATGATGATTATGATAACTCATTGGATGATGATGATGAGTATGATGCGGACAAGGAGGAGGATAAAGGTGAACCGGAAGACATAGCGGATGATGAGGAAAAGCGCTTGCGTGAAAGGGAAATTCGCTTGGCGGAAATAAATAAGGTGCTAGCCGATAATGCTCCCCCTATTGACGGCAATGCTAGGGAAGATTATCCATCTATTTCATCCATCATTGTGCCACACAATAATGCGGAGAAAGAATTGCATAGCACCACCAAAACTCAAAGCATCGTTGCAACAAAGAAGCGAAAAGGAAGGGGTGCGACTAAGGGTTTGAATGTCGATAAAATATCCATATGACCCTCGAAGTATGGTGATTTGGGTCAACCTTGTGGTAAGTGGCGTGCAAAGTATGGGCAGCATATTGGGTTTTGTTTGCGCAAACTCAACATTTTGGTCAAATGGAAAGATGTGCCCGAGGGAATGAAGAAATCATTATGGGAAGACACTTGTGTAAGTTTATTTTTCAACTCAATTAGTTTAAGTTCTTGCATTTAGCCGCATGTTAGGACATATATAGTTGTAATAACAACATATACAACCATTAGAGCCAAGAAAAATCACTTCTTATGCTTTGAAACCCATTTTGGGTAAATGAAGGCCATTTCGGGTCGGTTTTTGCTTTTCATGTTCAATGTACTTTGTTTCTCGTATTTAGCCACATGTTACGACATATTTAGCTCTTATAACAACATATACAACCATTAGAGTTAACTAAAATCCATTCACATGCTTTGAAACCCATTTTGGGTAGATGAAACCGATTTTGGGTAAATGAAGGCCATTTCGAGCCGATTTTGCTTTTCATGTTCAATGAACTTAGTTTCTCGCATTTAGCCATATGTTAGGACATATATAGTTGTAATAACAACATATACAACCATTAGAGCCAAGAAAAATCACTTCTTATGCTTTGAAACCCATTTTGGGTAAATGAAGGCCATTTCGGGTCGGTTTTTGCTTTTCATGTTCAATGTACTTCGTTTCTCGCATTTAGCCACATGTTAGGACATATATAGCTCTAATAAAAACATATACAACAATTAGAGTTAACTAAAATCCATTCACATGCTTTGAAACCCATTTTGGGTAGATGAAACCGATTTTGGGTAAATGAATGCCATTTAGGGCCGAATTTGCTTTTCATGTTCAATGTACTTAGTTTCTCTCATTTAGCCACATGTTAGGACATATATAGTTATAATAACAACATATACAACCATTAGAGCCAAGAAAAATCACTTCTTATGTTTTGAAACCCATTTTGGGTAAATGAAGGCCATTTCGGGTCGGTTTTTGCTTTTCATGTTCAATGTACTTTGTTTCTCGCATTTAGCCACATGTTTGGACATATATAGCTCTAATAACAACATATACAACCATTAGAGTTAAATAAAATCCATTCACATGCTTTCAAACCCATTTTGGGTAGATGAAATCGATTACGGGTAAATGAAGGCCATTTCGGGCCGATTTTGCTTTTCATGTTCAATGTACTTAGTTTCTCGCATTTAGCCACATGTCAGGACATATATAGTTGTAATAACAACATATAAAACCATTAGAGCCAATAAAAATCACTTCTTATGCTTTGAAACCCATTTTGGGTAAATGAAGGCCATTTCGGGTCGGTTTTTGCTTTTCATGTTCAATGTACTTAGTTTCTCGCATTTAGCCACATGTTAGGACATATATAGCTATAATAACAACATGTTTTCATTGATATATATGTATATGGAAATTAACTATTTGTTGGTTTTTTGTTTCTATAGAATTTGTTCTATATTACTCCTAATGAAGCCAAAAAGGCGTTGTTCCTATCCGCGGTGGCCGAAAGATTTAGAGCTTTCAAAAGCAAACTAGTTAGTGGGTGGATCACGAAACGGAGAAAGAGGAATGAAAAGAAGAATGTAAAGATGATGAAAATTGTAAAATCAAAGCAAAATGAGACAGAAGAAACAGAAAAAGGACGGGGAGAGGAAGAGCCACGACAACCGGATAACATGCCTTATGAGATTTGGGGCCATATCAAACGAGAGGATTGGGAGGCATTTGTTGCCCAAAATACTACGTCGGAGATGGTGGTAAGTATTATGCTATTTATCGGATATTCGACTTTGTATATTTACTTTTAATACAATTAGATGTGTTTTCAAACTAACCATGTGATTTTATAGGCTAAGCGTGAGAAACATGCACACAGTTCAAAATAGAGGAACCACTACCATCAAATGGGTTCCTACACTTATGCGAGGGCGAGACAGGTGTGGATTGACGATAAATTTTACCCTTCTATCGATGTATCAACAACGACATCTTCTGCCTCCAACACCGCATCTGTCAAAGTTGACCGTGTCGCTGATTGGTGGTGCTCCATGCATAGGCGTGATTCAAACAATAAAATGACCATTTCAGATCCGGGGACCTTGAAGATAGCAAATGCCGTTGTAAGTAATTGAATTCACATGTTTTTCCCACGCTTCTTTGCCATCCCCCCCGCACGCCCCGTTTCCTTCTTTGCCGAACCCCAGTCCCCTTCTTGCCTCCCCGCCCGACCCCCACCCCTGCTGCCCGGCCCCCCCTAGACCCCCTCTCCTGCTGCCGCCCTTCCCCCTTGCTACCTCCCTCGCCCCCCTGCTGCCTCCTCTGCCCCCCCCCTTGCTGCCTCCCCTCGCCCTCCCTTCGCACCCACCCCTCGGACTCCCTCCCATGCTGCCCCCCCCCCCTCATACCCCATCCCCGCTGCCCCCTCGGACCCCCCTTCCCCCTGCTGCCCCCTCCCTCCCCCCCCCTTCCCCCTTGCCCCCCCCCCCCGACCCCCCCTTCCCCCTGCTGCCCCCCCCGCCCCTTCCCCCGTGCCCCCCCGCCAACCCCTTTCCCCGCTGCCTCCTCCCGCGGAACCCCCTTGCCCCCCTCGACCCCCTCCCCCGATGCCCCCTGCAGACCCCCTTCCCCCTGCTGCCCCCCTGCGGACCCCCTTCCCCTGCTTCGCCTCCCCAGCCCCCCTGCTGCCCTGCGGACCCCCCTTCCCCTGCTTGCCCCCCGCATACCCCTCTTCCCCGCTGCCTCTCTCGCTAGCCCCTCTGCCCCCCTGCAGACCCCCCTTCCCCCTGCTTTGCCTCCCTGCTAACCCCCCGCTGCCCACCCCCTCGGACCCCCTCCCTTGCTGCCCCCACCCCCTGGGACCCCTCCCCCGCCGTTCCCCACCCCCTTAGCTTCTTGCCCCCTGCGAGACCCCCCTCCCCTTGCTGCCACATCCCCGCACAATCCCCCCATTGCACAACCCTCCTTGTTAATCTGTTATTTTTTATACTTGCACTTGTAGTTCTATAATGTATGTAGATGGGGATCAAGCAAAAAGAGGTTAGCGGCGAGTTCACTCCCGAAGGCAACAAAGATGCTCTTTACGATACTTTTGGAAAAGACCACAATGGACGTTTGAGGGGTTTTGGTGGTATTCGTCTCGGTGTGAAAAAAGCCTATGCTAAAGATTCCTCCGTGTGTAGAAGATCACGCTCTAACGAATCTATGTCACAAGCTATGCGGGAGAAGCTTACGGAGGAAATTACAGAGAAAATGACGGCTAAAATCACGGAAAGTTTCAACGAGGTCCTTTCACAGTTTGGTATACCGGGATACATCCTTTGGATCGTCCTTCGGATCGTCCTTCGGAGGACAAAGCTATCCATCCTAACACACAAAAATTAGCACCATCTATACTTGAGTTAGAGGTAACTACTATCCTTCTTATTATTTTTAGAACTAAGTAATATAAACTAACCTCAATCCATTTACTTTTGGAAGGAAGAAACACCTTGCCAGCTTTTACTAGATGTAAAAGATGAGGGTTTGATTGTGGTGGCTGAAGGAAATGCACAACCACGAAGTGAACGACCAATAGTCCATCACGAGTGTGTGGACAATGAGCACTTGGCGGTTAGTGTAGTCACCATCACTCCTGGTTACGAATCCCTTGTTGTTCCGTTGCCTAAACCATTAGTTGATATAAATGTCTTGATCGACGCTCGTGGTGGTTATGTGTTGTGGCCATCGGCATGGGTGAAGTTTTCAGACGAGGTAAAATGAGAAACAAAAATCCATATTCATATTGATTTATTTCATACCTATTAAATATAAACTAAGTAAGTTGAATGTTTTTCCCTTTGAATTAATAGGTTTTGGAGAGAATAAGCAAGCCCAAGGAAAGTAAGGCGGACTCACCTCCTCTAGAAAAGGCGAATGAGAAGGCGGGTACAAGCAGGCCAAAGAAGGCCATTTCGGGTAAAGGAACGCAAGACTCCAAAGGTTTAAGTTGCGAACAAAACCCGTCTACAGATACTTGGATTGAGAAACCAACGCTTCAGTGTCTCACTAAGTCATGCTTATGGCTACATGCAAATATGCGTGATATGCCGGATGATACACCTGTGGAGGTGAAGTTGGGTACCACGGAATTCAACTACCACGAGGAAACATCGACATGGGTGTCTAAGGTTGATGTGAAGGAGTTCCTTTGCGGAGAGATGTTGAATGTTTCCTTGATTCAAACCTTCATCAGGTATAATAGTTGTACTTATGTAATATATGAACTTCCTTTGCAATATCTAATAATATATCTATGTTACGTACTTGGTTGTGCTTTGAAGATTACTCCAAGATGATCCTCGTGGACGCGATCAGTTTGGGTGGTTATGTCCAAATTTTGTCCGAGCTGACAATTGTTTGCAAAACACAAGTGAGGTTAAGGAGTATATTTGGCTATGTCTCAAAACAGCTATACGTGCACAACATAAGTTCATATTTGCCCCTTGTTTTGAAGAGTATAGTTCTTAACCTTGTATCCATTTTTGCCACTTTATTATTATACAATACAAGTACTCACATGATTGCTTCCTAACTTTTTTGGGATTTTAGTCTCCATTGGTCGCTCCTTGTGATTTGTCCTTCAAACAACACAGTATATCAGTTTGATTCTGCAGCTCAAGATCCACCACGATCCTTACTACTCAAATCATGCATAAGTAGGTATGTTTGTTACTTTAAAATGCTTATTAGCATAACATGTTTCACTAATTTCATCCTTTGCCCACTTCTCACATGAAATTAACATAACTACAGTTGTATGAAGAAAGTTGAGAGAATAGGACAAGTTCCTAAGTGGAAAGCAATGAAGGTAATAGATATTACTTAATTAGCTACTTCTTTCTTTTATAAAAAACAAACATGTACGTTTCTTACATGATTTTTTTTATGTAATTTTATAATTAGTGTGCTCAACAACCCGGGGGAACCGAGTGTGGCTACTATGTGTTGAGGTCCATGTTCGATATATTTTCAAGTTGCAAGGAAGCCGGGGATCTTGAGAAGGTATTATACATAAATAATAAGTAGCTCAATTTACGACCGATTTTGGCCTCGTAAGCTCAATTTTTTTAACTTTCCCGCATTTAGCCACATTTTAGGTCATATATACTTATAACAAGTACATATAGAACTATTAGAGTCAAGTAAACTACATTCACATCACTTAAGACCCAAATTTTCATACTTTTAGCCTTTTAAGCTCATTGTACTTATTTTCATACTTTTAGCCACATGTTAGGACATGTATATTCTAATAACAACATATATAACCATTAGAGTCAAGTAAATCTATTCACATGCTTTGAAACCCATTTTGGGTAAATGAAGGCAATTTCGGGCCTATTTTGGCCTTTCAAGCTTATTGTACTTATTTTCTTACATTTAGCCACTTGTTAGGACATGTATAGCTCTAATAACAACATATACAACTATTAGAGTCAAGTAAAATCCATTCACATGCTTTGAAACCCATTTTGGGTAAATGAAGGCCATTTGGGCCTATTTTGGCCTTTCAAGCTCATTGTACTTATTTTCTTACATTTAGCCACATGTTAGGACATATATAGTTCTAATACCAACATATATAACCATTAGAGTCAAGCAAAATCATTTTTCATGCTTTGAAACCCAATTTGGGTAAATGAATGCCATTTCGGGACGATTTTGGCCTTTTAAGCTCATTTTACTTATTTTCTTACATGTAGCCACATGTTAGGACATGTATAATTCTAATGACAACATGTATAACCATTAAATTCAAGTAAATTCCACTCATATGCTTTTGAAATCCATTTTGGGTAAATGAATGTCATTTTGGCCCGATTTTGGCCTTCTTAGCTCAACTTTCCTTAATCTCCCGCACTTACTCTCATTTTAAGCTCATATATAGTTCTAATAAGTATATATGTAAGTATTAAAGTCAACTAAAGTCCACTCACATGTTGTGAAACCCATTATGGGTAAATTGATTGTCATTTTTTGCCGATTTTTGCATTTTAAGTTCGATTTCCTTAATTTCTTACATTATATATTTCCTCAATCTCTTTAGAGTCAACTAAAGTCATATATGTGTGTTTCCTTATGTTTGTTTTATAAGGTATTCCTCGATGGCAAACCAAGGGATGGTTGTTTCACCACGGCCGAGATAGACGAGGTTCGGGATTTGCTACGCTACCTTACCGACTTTTGCATGTGAAGATGATGTCGCGGCTTTGAGTTTTTATGTTCTTAGTATGTTACTAGCTACTTATATAGGTCCAAATATTTATTTTTGATTTTAGTACTTATTTCAACTTTATTTGTAGTACATTCTCAAAATATTATATATATATATATATATATATATATATATATATATATATGTATATATATATATATTATATCATTTTGACTTGTATACGACGCGTGCGTGATACTTTTTTCCAATTATAACAGGTTTAAATATAAGCTTCATATAAATATAATAATATATATATATATATATATATATATATTTAAATATATATAACAATCTGATCCGGTTTTCCTAAATAACCGGATCAGATTGTGTGCTTTGCATACATCAATTTGGCGCCAAGAACATTTTCTGATCCTGTTTTTTAAGAAAACCGGATCAGATAATATTACTATCTGATCCGGTTTTCCTAAAAAACCGGATCAGAAAATAATTGATATCGGGCCGGTTTAGGACCCGATGCGGCCCAAAATAACGCTGCGAAGCCCGATTTTGACCGCATCAGATGGGCTTTTTTCCACTAGTGAAAGTAAATTTTTGAGTAGTAATGCACTCCATGATGCAAGCAATAAAGTGTTGTGGGAAATTCAGAGCCTTTAACAAATTTTCCACAAAGCTCCACTCTATTGAGTCATAGGCTTTTTTCAAATCAACCTTCATAAGCATGCCTTTGACTTGATTCCTTGCCTTCCCAAATCTTTTCACAAGGTCTTGACAGAGAAGAATATTGCTGATTATATTCCTGCCACTGATGAAGGCACCATGATTTGTGGAAACTACCTCTGGCATAATCATGCTAAGGCTTGAACAAATCAGCTTAGTGATAACTTTGTAGAGAACTGAACAACATGCAATAGGCCTAAAATCACCAACTGAGGCTGGGCATTTTACTTTTGGAATCAATGTTATAGCAGTAACATTGATTTCTTTAAGTAATTTGCCACTTCTGAAAAAATCTTGAATGGCTGCAACTATGTCCTCTCCCAGAATATGCCAACTCTTCTTGAAAAAACAACTTAAAAAACCATCTATACCTGGTGATTTATCATCAGGAATAGAAAACATTGCACTTTTTATCTCATCAGCTTTAAACATCAAGTTCAATCTTTGTTGCAAAGCTTTATTTAGAATGCATCCTTTAGCAATAATTGCATCTTCTATGTGCCTAGCTTGCCCATCACTGCCAAGGAGAGAATGATAAAACTCTAGGAAAGCCTATGTGACCTCTTTAGAGTTATTAGCCCATGTACCATCAGCCTTCTTGAGAGTGTTTATTCTATTCTGCATTCTTCTAGTTCTAATACTCTGATGGAAATTTTTTGTGTTATCATCACCTTCCTGGAGCCACCTTATTTTTGCTTTTTGGCTCAAGAATTGTGTATAATTCCGATGAGCAACCTGATAAGCAAGCCTAGCCACCTTTTCTACCTCTCTCAATTCAAGATCACCTGGACTGCTATGAAGAGCTGTTTGAGCTTGGATCATAGTGTTGTAAGTGGAAGAATTTTGCACTGAAACATCTCCAAATTGAGTGTTGTTAAGTAGCCTTAACTCTTTTTTCAAGAGTTTGAGCTTGCACACAACCTGGGACATTTAGTGCCCTGAACATGATGTTGACATCCTTGTGAAACCACCTCATGGAAACCTGCTGCATGACACCACATAGTAAAAAACCTAAACGTTTTTTTCTTCTCTTCACTGGCAAAAGACTTAAGCAGCAATGGACTATGATTATAATCCCCTTCAGATAGTATAAGAACTTATGTATCATTCCAATCATTCATCCAAGCTTCATTGCCTAACACTCTATCTAACCTGCAGAATACCCTGTCAACACCTTCTTGTTTGTTGTTCCAGGTATACTGCCCACTAGCTTTGACTTCTTGCATCTGACAGTTAGCCATGCATGTCTTCATATCTGCAATTTCCTTTTCTCTCACAGGCTTACCAATTCTATCCTTAGTACTCATAATAGCATTAAAATCTCCCAGAGTAATCCAAGGAGTATCATCCTGAGCAAACTTTTCCAAGTCTCTCCACAACTCACTCCTTCCTTGCCTATCATTAAGACCATAGACAAAGGTGAATTTAAACTTCTGTCCACCATTGATAACCTCAATTTTAGTATGAACAAGTTGACTGGTGCACCAAAGTACATTCACATTTAATGCACTAGGATGCCACCCTAAAATTATTCTGCCATTACCATGCCATTGATTGTTGGTAGTCAAGCACCACCCAGGACACACAGTTAGATAAAAGTCTCCCAATGAAGGAGCTTTTATCTTTGTTTCCAGAAGGCTAAACAACCTTATATTGTGAGAATTTAATAAATTCCTCACTTCAACTTGCTTCTTCTTGTTGTTTAGCCCCCTCACATTCCAACTAAGCATGTTATCCATCCATGGTAGGGGGCTCTCCCTCCCCCTTCACCATGTTGTACACTTTCATGACCCTCACAGCCACACCTACTTCCTCAATCTCATGTTCTTCTGTACCCAAGGCAGGTAAAGCATTATCTGTAGGAACTGGAACTATTACACTGGTGTTCACATGACCATGTTTCTTGGCCAACTGGAACCCAACAGCTTTTTTAGGAACCTAGTTCTTCTGAATGTGCATCTTTTATTTCTGTTTACAATCCATTACAGCATGACCCACCCCTTTACAATGATCACAAGAAATGGGTTTCCATTCATACTTGACATCCTGTGTCATCAATCTTCCTTTCTCATTCTCAAAAGTAATATAGGCTGGAAATTCCTAATTCATCTTAGCCTATACTATTACTCTAGCATACAATAATCTATCTTTGTTGATTGTTGCCTGGTCAAGTTTTAGGGGCTTCCCTATTCCTGCCACTAACTTAAACAGACATTTTTCTCCCCAATACTTCAGATCAAGTGCAGGTAATTGTATCCACATTGGAACAATTTTTAGGTCCTCCTTCTGTATATTCATTTCAGAGTCCCATTTTTTCACAATCAGGGGTTTTTTTATCAAAAATTTGAAATCCTTCATTCAAGATTTCATCACGTTGTTCAACATTGAAAAAAACGAACAATGAAAACTCCTTTATTAACAACAACAACTTTCTCAATTCCTCTTTTTGCCCAAATTCTTCTCAAGAATCCATCCATGATAGGAAATGGCGGATTTGCACCCAACACATAGCAAATAATAGATGAATTCCAGTATTCTATTTCCTCTTTAACATCCTCTACATCAATTTTTATAGTAGCATCTCCAGCATTACTAGAAGCATTCTCAAATTCCGACAATAATTGACGAGATTGAATGTTACCTTCATTGATAGATTCCAATCGAGACTGCGTTTTCTGCAAGATATTCAACCATTCTGATAATTGAGTCTTCTCTTTTGATTGATTCTGTAACGCCATCAACGAACTTCGAGGTGATAAAGGTTCATCAAATTCGAGGGTCGGAATCGCCATTGAAGCAATTCCATGAAGTTGATTAGCAACAGATTTGTGTTTTTGTCCTGAAATTGGACTAGTAGGTCCTTTCTTCCTCTCCAAACCACTCTTCTTGCCACCAGATTTCTTCGACTTTGCCTTGGATTTTCCTGCCATGGCGAAGGTGCAGGTTAAGAGATGAGGCTTATCCTACGCCGAGAGAAAATAGGCGCGAAGAAAAATTCTTTTTTATGCATATATATAAGTTGATTATCCACCAATTTATAGATATTGTCACCAGCTTTATAAGGGTCCGTTGTATTCAACTTATTTTGCTTTATCTGAACTTATCTTTTTTTTATCTGAACTTATCTTATGTTATTTTATCTTATCTTATCTGCACTTATCTTATTTAAACTTATTAGCTATAGACTTGATGATGTTTGTATTATTACACTTATTTTATCTTACCTGAATTTATCTCTTCTTATTTGAATTTATTTTATCTTATCGTATATTATATTATCTAAACTTATCTTATTTTATCAGAACTTTTCTTATGTTATCTTAACTTATTTTTCTAAAATAAGTTGACCAGAGGATAGCCTAAGAAATGAAGATTCACTAATAAATATATTAATTTATGTTTAAATGACTTGCATGACATCCACCTAAAAATTATTGACCGATCATGATGTAGGTTGTATAATTATGTCATCTACACCTCTACTTTTATTATATTAATTTTATTATACAAATATTATTCAACTTTACCATTCAAATATATTGTAGCTCACACGTCTTTGTACTGCATCTTGATTTTCTTGGTATGTCTTTAATATGTTTTTCCGTGAATAAAATATGACTTGTATAAAATCCGTTTTAAAATGCAATTTCTTTAGTGAAAATTTACACTATTCAGTTAACAAATATGGGAAAATTAATAGACGTGTGTGAACACCTTAATTGATTGCTTTTCCACATGAAAACCAAAATCGCAAGTGCAAGCATCAAACATCTTAGAGCAATAACTTCATACTCTCTACGTCCCTAAATAGAGTTCCCATTTTTTCATTTATGTATGTCCCAAATAGATTTTCCATTTCCTCAATTGGTGTGGGTCTACCAATTAAAATATTAACTAGCTTTCACTTTTTATTATATTACCCACTTTCCCATATAAGATGACTTTGTAAAGTGGTCCACATTCTATCTCCTCAATAAACAATTCGTGAATTTTATTTTTTTTATCAGGAAAAGAAAACTAGGAGGTGTCTACACAAAAGACACCACCTAAAGCACCCAGACACCACCTAAAGCACCCATAAGGATAGTTACAACAAGCTTCAAGTATAAAAAAAATATAGAAGAAAATAGAGCACAAAGAAACACGAGTAGATACTCCGCCTTGGCAACACACCATCTCCCTAGGCCCAACTGAAGACAACTTCTTGAAACCCTTCACGGGGGGGGAGACAAACACCACTGAAAATGAATAAGCTCCCAACTCTTCTCAAGCGAACCGCAATTACTTGAGGCCACAACAATCTAACCACTAATCTAACAAACTAAAAAACAGGAACTAACTAAAAAACAGAAAATAAAAATAGGAAAAGAAAAATAAAGCAAAAAAAAGAAAAGAAAAATAAGGACTACCAATCGACGGAGCCGTTGCAAACACCCCCAACCACTGCTAACCAACCCACCGCGAACGAAGACCAGCGATGCAAACTCCCACGACCCACCATGAACGACCACCAGTGATGCGAACACGACCCACCGCGAACACGAACATCTATCATCGAAGCGAACACCCTCGACCCACAGCGACGCGCCATGAATGGGAACACCCGAAAAATTTACCTACCATAAAGGATAGGCTAGAGAACTAGAAGACAAGCTAAGCCATGGAAGTGGCTAGAACAAGAAAGATGAGAAGAGGGAGGAGGCTAGGTATTTAATTTCAGAAGATATTAAATTGGGGCTAGGGTTTCAATTTCAGAAGAAATTGAATTGGGGCTAGAGTTTCTAGAGAGAAGGGAGAGCCCTTTTCTCTAGAAAACGTTTGGTAGGAATATAAACAATTCATGAATACTTGTGCTCAAAAGAAATGGAAACTCTATTTAGGGATGGAGGGAGTATTCTAACATGCTAATCTAGCCTAATTTGAGTATCACATATATGCCATTTTGGGGTGTCGTGCGCATAGGCTTGTGGTGCGACAACTAGTTAGGTTAATAAACTCGAAATCACTAGCATTGTCCTTAAGGGTGTTCTCAGATGTGAGAGATTTACTAGGTTCACCCAAATCCCAATCATCCGTTTCACTTAAAACATCTTTCATAGGGTCATACAAAACAGTCTGCTCAACATGAGTATCTTCTAAAGTATCACTAATGTTACCCTCATTATCCTCAAGATTGATGTCTGGAGTATAAATACCCTTGATATAGTTCTCATCAGTTTGTTTAATTACAATAGAAAAACTATTATGAACATCAACACTAGTATCTATCTCTAATGTTTCATTAACCACACAATATTGGTCAACTTCACTAGCTCTTTTGCCTTCATTTTCACTCTTCATTACCTTAGTTAAATTCTCTATGTCTGTAGTTATGCCTTGAATCAAATGAGCAACCACATCCAATCTTTCATCCACATTGTTACTTGGTGAAAAATGTGACTCAACATTGGGAAATGACTCTTCTCGACTGACCTCATAATTGAACGATGGAGTGGTATTCCAAGGTTCGACTATAACACTAGTCGATGAGGTCAGATCACTAAACTCATTAATGCTTAAAGAGAGAGAGTGAGTGTATTCCTCTTGATTATAAGTATAAGTGTGATAATTATCCATATATGAATTGGCGTAATAGTAAGGACAACAATTGATATTATGATCAGATGCATGACAAAATGAGCAAAGAGATAAAGAAGTAGCCATACACTCATTATTCAAAGCGTTTTCCCACTCATAAGTTTCCTGAGCAAACCATTCAAAGAATCCTAATCGGTGTGTGTTAGTTTTGCTCCTATATGTAAGATCAAGTTAGTTCTAAGAACTGAAATAGCTCAACTTCACAAAAATAGATAAAATGAATCCGAAACTTGATACTTTGACCAATTCCACCTAAATATGACATATATAGTTCAAATATATATAGATTAAGTGATATATGTTTGGTTTAGTTGGAGTTGGAATAGTAAGTTCATTTTGGGAGAGAAAGTGGATTTTTGACATAAATCAACCCCAAAAACGAATCCAAAACTTGAGCTTCTAATCTAAAGCACCTACATGTCACATTAACACTGCAAGTATGCATAAAGTAATTGGTGCATGTTAGTTTTGCTCCTATATGTAAGATTTAGTTAGTTTTGGGATGTGAAATATCTCTTTTCACAAAAATCGATACAATAAAACCGAAACTTGACACTTTGCCAATTCCACCTAAATATAACATATATAGTTCAAAAATATATAGATTAAGTGATATATGTTGGTTTAGTTGGAGTTGGAATAGTATGTTCATTTTGGGTGAGAAAGTGTATTTTTCACATAAATCGACCCCGAAACGAATCCAAAACTTGAGCTTCTAATCTAAAGCACCTACATTTCACATTAACACTGCAATTATGCATAAAGTAATTGGTGCTTGTTAGTTTTGCTCCTATATGTAAGATCTAGTTAGTTTCGGAAAGTGAAATATTTCATTTCACAAAAATCGATAAAATGAATCCGAAACTTGATACTTTGACCAATTCCACCTAAATATGACATATATAGTTCAAATATATATATATATATATATATATATATATATATATATATATATATATATATATATATATATATATATATATATATATATATATATATATTAAGTGATATATGTTTGGTTTAGTTGGAGTTGGAATAGTAAGTTCATTTTGGGTGAGAAACTGTATATTTCACAAAAATCGACCCCAAAACGAATCGAAAACTTGAGCTTCTAATCTAAAGCACCTACATTTCACATTAACACTGCAAGTATGCATAAATTAATTGGTGCGTGTTAGTTTTGCTCCTATATGTAAGATCTCGTTAGTTTTGGGAAGTGAAATATGTCACTTCACAAAAATCGATAAAAATGAACCCGAAACTTGGTTCTTTTGACCAATTCCAACTAAATTTGCCATATAAAGTTCAAATATGAATAGATAAAGTGACATATGTTTGGTTTAGTTGGAGTTGCAATAGTAAGTTCATTTTGGTGTGGATGTGGACTTTTCACCAAAATCGACCCCGAAACGAACCCAAAACTTGAACTTCTAATTTAAAGCACCTAAATTTCACATTAACGCTTCAAGTATGCATAAAGTAATCGGTGTGTGTTCGTAACCGCAGCCCTTCCTATATATTAAGGGCTGCTACTCTAATTGCTGCGGTCAAAAAACGCAGCCCTTAGGCCACTTTTGACCGCAGCCCTTAGGCTTTTTTCAACTATTATTCAAAGCGTTTTCCCACTCATAAGTTTCCCTCCGTTTCATTTTAATTGTTACACTTTGACATTATACACTATTCACAAGTTGCACTTTGACCCTCATTTGTGATTTATACATGAATAAAAACATAGTCATGTGGGATCTTGTTAGATTCGTCTTAGTATGTATTTTATTAATATGTACTTTTTATAATTTTTACAAATACAAAACTAGAGATATATATCATCAAAGTTTTGCATTGGCATGCGTGAAAAGTGTAAGTGTAACCATTAAAAAGAAACGGAGGGAGTATAAAATAGAGCCTTATCAACTCCCCCACACTTACGATTTGCTAGTCCTCGAGCAAAATAGGACTTTATAATAGTATATGTCAATATAAATTTTAACTTCCCAACTGACTCACTTTTCAGGCAAATTCTAGTATAAGCAGCCATAACTTAACTGAAAGTTTTCACAATGACCAAAAATTAGTTTTATAGAAACAATTTTTTTTTCAAAAATATTGTTTAGACATCACAAAGAATGAGCCAAAGACCAACCAACTCTTCAAAAAGCATAGTACTTCATGTATTAGTGTTTCCATTACATCTTACCACAACCATATTCAATATTTGAGTAATTGAGCAATCAACTTGGTGAACTCTCACTTTAGCTGTGAAAATAAAAATAAGTGTATAGTCACTCATGTGTTTGAGGTGTAACAATTATCACTCAAAACCTACGAAGTCGACTCGAAATGAAATATGTCGTCTCTAAATTTGCATATCGTTCAATCCTCCACTACTTAATAAGACATGGAGCAAACAAAAATCAAAAGGACTTAGTAAGGTTGTAATGTACGGCTAAGGTGGGAGGGTAGGAAGTAATTGGGATTTGGTGCTCAAAAGCATTAAGAGCTAGTGGAGTAAAAAAATAATTATAACAAGGCCAAAAATAATGGCCACAATCAAAACTCCAACTACTCGAATATAAGCCAACTTCTTCACCATAATAATATCATTGGATAGCAAACACCAATAAAAATATTCACTTTCTTCTTCTTCTTTTATTCCACTGCAATAAATTCTTTTGTGTTCTAATTTTCTTTTTTTTCAACAGTCCGCTTTATTGTATTTTTCACAATCTCATAATAATCATTAATATAATATACAAAACACCACCTCCATAATAATTTTTTTTATACCCTTCACAAACAATACTCCAAACACCAAATTATATTCCACTAGCTCAAAGCTTTAGTAAAAGTCATGTGTTTAGGGAATAACCTTGTAATGTGGTTTAAACAAAAGAAATAGGCTTAAGGCTCAGAGGGGCTTTAGAAAGAGATATGATAATGCAGGTGGCTTAGGCTAAATGTGGTTCAACAAAAACGAATGCCTTATTCATTTTAATGTATGCTCATGTTTCAATATGGTCTCGAAGAAACCAACGCAAATTCAAGAGTCAATACTTCACCAGGAACTAACACACACACTCATGAGAAAAATAGAGACTAATATAGATGTCTTAGTCTATTAAAAGGCTCAAAAGTCTCACATTGGTTATAATTGTTCACCAAGTCAATCACAAATCAAATCATAAATAACCATTCTTACCACATGCCAAACACTTACACAATGATACTATGCTATTCTCCGAATCAGTCAACATAAAAACCCATTAACTTGCAACAAAACTAGAAAAACTTTTTTTTTCTTTTCAGTTTAATTAAGCTAACGGAATTTGCCTTCAAATCAATATCAGACATGAAAATTATAAATTTCTGCACAAATTTTGGCAGCACCTCCCCTAGAATATGGTATGTCCCATTAGATTTCCTCCTTTTCTAGACCTGTACCTTCATACAAATTCATTCCAGCATTAAAGCAATACACCAAATCTAGCAATCCAAGGCTTAAGCCTCTCCCCCACACTTATCATAAACATTGTCCTCAATGTTTGAATATACCAGACTATATGGGAAAGGAGAAATTTTAATAACCATGGCAATATAAAAGACTTAGAGAGAAACAACCTGGGGTGTAAGACGACTCGTGCAACGCAGTAAGAGAGCGGCAACAAGTGAATTACTCTATGTCAACTCTTGTGATAATGGTGACAGACACAGTAGCACAACTCAACACCAGCAACACATAGTAGAAGGAGTAGCAGGACATAGCAGCAGTTCCTGGTGAATGTAGAGTACATAAATGTTCTCCGCTAATTAGTTGATTTCTAGTCCAGTCACTATAAGTGGTTGAACATGACTGAACACACAAGGCGAAATTGAAGTATGGCTTTTTAACTAGCTATGTACCTGCATAAGTAAATGGAAAAACAAAATAGAAATAAGATAATAATGTTGATAAAAGAAATAAAATAAAAAGTAAACAAAGAGTAGCTTGGGTTGCCTTCCAAGTAGCGCGTGTTTAAAGTCACGAGCTTGACTATCTTGAAATTCATGTTGCAATAGGATCTTCTAAGGAGTAAGTCACTCCTTTAGGTAATAATTCACCTGCAATATATGGTTTAAGACGGTGACTATATACCTTAAAAATATCATTTTGACCTTGTAATTCAACCGAACCATAAGGGTAAACTTTAACAATAGTGAAGGAGTTGGACCAGCAAGATAGTAACTTTCCAGGGAACAGTTTAAGTCGTGAATTAAAAAGTAAAACTTGCTGACCTACTTCAAATTATTTAGGTTTGATGTGTTTATCATGCCAAAGTTTTGTTTTTTCTTTATATAATTTAGCATTCTCATAGGCATCTAGTCTGAATTCTTCTAATTCACTTAGTTGTAACTGTCTCTTAGCTCCAGCGACTTTAAGGTCCATATTTAGCTCTCTAATAGCACAATAACCTTTATGTTCTATTTCGACAAGGAGATGGCAAGATTTTCCATACACTAGTCTATAAGGAGCAAAACATATATAGTTCAAATATATATAGATTAAGTGATATATATTTGGTTTAGTTGGAGTTGGAATAGTAAGTTCATTTTGGGTGAGAAAGTGGATTTTTCACAAAAATCGACCCCAAAACGAATCCAAAACTTGAGCTTCTAATCTGAAGCACCTACATTTCACATTAACACTGCAAGTATGCATAAAGTTTTTGGTGCGTGTTAGTTTTGCTCTTATATGTAAGATCTCGTTAGTTTTGGGAAGTAAAATATCTCACTTCCCAAAAATCGATAAAATGAACCCGAAACTTGGTTCTTTTGACCAATTCCACCTAAATTTGACATATAAAGTTCAAATATGAATAGATAAAGTGATATATGTTTGGTTTAGTTGGAGTTGCAATAGTAAGTTCATTTTGGTGTGGATGTAGACTTTTCACCAAAATCGACCCCGAAACGAACCCAAAACTTGAGCTTCTAATCTAAAGCATCTACATTTCACATTAACACTGCAAGTATGCATAAAGTAATTGGTGCATGTTAGTTTTGCTCCTATATGTAAGATCTAGTTAGTTTTGGGAAGTGAAATATCTCATTTCACAAAAATCGATAAAATGAATCCGAAACTTCTTTTGTTTTCTCTTTCTTCTTCTTCTTTTTTTCCACTGCAATAAATTCTTCTGTGTTCTTATTTTTTTTTTCAACAGTCCGCTTTATTGTATTTTTCACAATCTCATAATAATCATTAATATAAAATATAGAACACCACCTCCATAATAATTTTTTTTATACCCTTCACAAACAATACTCCAAACACCAAATTATATTCCACTAGCTCAAAGCTTTGGTAAAAGTCATGTGTTTAGGGAATAAGCTTGTAATGTGGTTTAAACAAAAGAAATAGGCTTAAGGCTCAGAGGGGCTTTAGAAAGAGACATGATAATGTAGGTGGCTTAGGCTGAATGTGGTTCAACAAAAACGAATGCCTTAATCATTTTTATGTATGCTCATGTTTCAATATTGTTTTGAAGAAACCAACGCAAATTCAAGAGTCAATACTTCACCAGGAACTAACACACACACTTATGAGAAAAATAGAGACTAATATAGATGTCTTAGTCTATTAAAAGGCTCAAAAAGTCTCACATTATTTATAAATGTTCTCCAAGTCAATCACAAATCAAATCATAAATAACCATTCTTACCACTTGCCAAACACTTACACAATGATACTATGCTATTCTCCGAATCAGTCAACATAAAAACCCATTAACTTACAACAAAACTAGAAAAGTTTTTATTTTTCTTTTCAGTAAAATTAAGCTAACGGAATTTGCCTTCAAATCAATATCAGACATGAAAATTATCAATTTCTGCACAAATTTTGGCAGCACCTCCCCTAAAATATGGTATATCCAATTAGATTTCCTCCTTGTCTAGACCTGTTCCTTCATACAAATTGATTCCAGCATTAAAGCAATACACCAAATCCAACAATCCAAGGCTTAAGCCTCTCCCCCACACTTATAATAAACATTGTCCTCAATGTTTGAATATACTCAGACTCTGTGGGAAAGGGGAAATTTTAGCAATAACCATGGCAATATAATTAGAGAGAAACAACCTGGGGTGTAAGACGACTTCTCTCATGCAATGCAGTAAGAGAGCAGCAACAAGTGAATTACTCTATGTCAACTCTTGTGATAATGGTGA
Source organism: Beta lomatogona (assembly GCA_947646795.1). Classification (NCBI taxonomy): domain Eukaryota; kingdom Viridiplantae; phylum Streptophyta; class Magnoliopsida; order Caryophyllales; family Amaranthaceae; genus Beta; species Beta lomatogona. The sequence goes on along the minus strand of CANSNZ010000029.1, from coordinate 26,099 downwards.
CATACACAATAGCAGCAGCACATAGTAGAAGGAGTAGCAGGACATAGCAACAGTTCCTGGTGAATGTAGAGTACATAAATGTTCTCCGCTAATTTGTTGTTTTCTAGTCCAGTCACTATAAGTGGTTGAACATGACATAACACACAAGGCGAAACTGACTTTTGGCTTTTTAACTAGATATGTACCTGCATAACTAAATGGAAAAACAAAATAGAAATAAGATAATAATGCTGATAAAAGAAATAAAATAAAAAGTAAACAGAGAATAGCTTGGGTTGCCTCCCAAGTAGGGCGTGTTTAAAGTCACGAGCTTGACTATCTTGAAATTCATGTTGCAATAGGATCTTCTAAGGAGTAAGTCACTCCTTTAGGTAATAATTCACCTGCAATATATGGTTTAAGACGGTGACTATTTACCTTAAAAATATCATTTTGACCTTGTAATTCAACCGAACCATAAGGGTAAACTTTAACAATAGTGAAGGAGTTGGACCAGCAAGATAGTAACTTTCCAGGGAACAGTTTAAGTCGTGAATTAAAAAGTAAAACTTGTTGACCTACTTCAAATTCTTTAGGTTTGATGTGTTTATCATGCCAAAGTTTTGTTTTTTCTTTATATAATTTAGCATTCTCATAGGCATCTAGTCTGAATTCTTCTAATTCACTTAGTTGTAACTGTCTCTTAGCTCCAGCAGCTTTAAGGTCCATATTTAACTCTCTAATAGCCCAATAAGCTTTATGTTCTATTTCGACAGGGAGATGGCAAGATTTTCCATACACTAGTCTATAAGGAGGAAAACATATATAGTTCAAATATATATAGATTAAGTGATATATATTTGGTTTAGTTGGAGTTGGAATAGTAAGTTCATTTTAGGGGAGAAAGTGGATTAATCACAAAAATTACCCCCAAAACGAATCCAAAACTAATCCAAAACCTGAGCTTCTAATCTAAAGCACCTACATTTCACATTAACACTGCAAGTATATATGCATAAATTAATTGGTGCGTGTTAGTTTTGCTCCTATATGTAAGATCTCGTTAGTTTTGGGAAGTGAAATATCTCACTTCACAAAAATCGTTAAAATGAACCCGAAACTTAGTTCTTTTCACCAATTCCACCTAAATTTGACATATAAAGTTCAATTATGAATAGATAAAGTGATATATGTTTGGTTAAGTTGGAGTTGCAATAGTAAGTTCATTTTGGTGGGATGTAGACTTTTCACCAAAATCGACCCCGAAACGAACCTAAAACTTGAGCTTCTAATCTAAAGCACTTACATTTCACATTAACACTGCAAGTATGCATAAAGTAATTGGTGCATGTTAGTTTTGCTCCTATATGTAAGATCTAGTTAGTTTTGGGAAGTGAAATATCTCATTTCACAAAAATCGATAATATGAATCCGAAACTCTTTTTGTGTTCACTTTCTTCTTATTCTTTTTTTCCACTGCTATAAATTCTTTTGTGCACTTATTTTTTTTTTCAACAGTCCGTTTTATTGTATTTTTCCCAATCTCATTTTAATCATTAATATAAAATATAAAACACCACCTCCATAATAATTTTTTTTACACCCTTCATAAATAATACTCCAAACACCAAATTATATTCCACTAACTCAAAGCTTTGGTAAAAGTCATGTGTTTAGGGAATAAGCTTGTAATGTGGTTTAAACAAAAGAAATAGGCATAAGGCTCAGATAGGCTTTAGAAAGAGATATGATAATGTAGGTGGCTTAGGATAAATGTGGTTCAACAAAAACGAATGCCTTAATCATTTTTATGTATGCTCATGTTTCAATATGGTCTTGAAGAAACCAATGCAAATTCAATAGTCAATACTTCATCAAGAACTAACACACAAACTCATGAGAAAAATAGTGACTAATATAGATGTCATAGTCTATTAAAAGGCTAAAAAAATCTCACATTTGTTATAAATGTTCACCAAGTCAACCACAAAATCATAAATAACCATTCTTACCACTTGCCAAACACTTGCACAATGATACTATGCTATTCTCCGAATCAGTCAACATAAAAACCCATTAACTTGCAACAAAACTAGAAAAGCTTTTTTTTTTCTTTTCAGTTAAATTAAGCTAACGGAATTTGTCTTCAAATCAATATCAGACATGAAAATTATAAATTTCTGCACAAAATTTGGCAGCACCTCCCCTAAAATATGGTATGTCCAATTAGATTTCCTCCTTGTCTAGACCTGTTCCTTCATACAAATTGATTCCAGCATTAAAGCAATACACCAAATCCAGCAATCCAAGGCTTAAGTCTCTCCCCCACACTTATAATAAACATTGTCCTCAATGTTTGAATATACTCAGACTATATGGGAAAGGGGAAATTTTAGCAATAACCATGGCAATATAAAAGACTTAGAGAGAAACAAACTGGGGTGTAAGACGACTTCTCTCGTGCAACGTAGTAAGAGAGCGGCAACAAGTGAATTAATCTATGTAAACTCTTGTGATAATGGTGACAGACACAGTAGCACAACACAACAGCAGCAACACATAGTCGAAGGAGTAGCAGGACATAGCAGCAGTTCCTGGTGAATGTAGAGTACATAAATGTTCTCCGCTAATTAGTCGTTTTCTAGTCCAGTCACTATAAGTGGTTGAAGATGACAGAACACACAAGGCGAAACTGACTTATGGCTTTTTAACTAGCTATGTGCCTGCATAAGTAAATGGAAAAACAAAATAGAAACTAGATAATAATGTTGATAAAAGAAATAAAATAATAAGTAAACAGAGAGTAGCTTGGGTTGCCTCCCAAGTAGCGCGTGTTTAAAGTCACGAGCTTGACTATCTTGAAATTCATGTTGCAATAGGATCTTCTAAGTAGTAAGTCACTCCTTTAGGTAATAATTCACCTGCAATATATAGTTTAAGACGGCGACCATTTACCTTAAAAATATCATTTTGACCTCGTAACTCTACCGAACCATAAGGGTAAACTTTAACAATAGTGAAGGGGCCGGAACATCTAGATCGTAACTTTCCAGGGAACAGTTTAAGTCGTGAATTAAAAAGTAAAACTTGCTGACCTACTCCAAATTCTTTAGGTTTGAAGTGTTTATCATGCCAAAGTTTTGTTTTTTCTTTATATAATTTAGCATTCTCATAGGCATCATTCTTCTAATTCACTTAGTTGTAACAGTCTCTTAGCTCCAGCAACTTTAAGGTCCATATTTAACTCTCTAATAGCCCAACAAGCTTTATGTTCTATTTCGACAGGTAGATGGCAAGATTTTCCATACACTAGTTTATAAGGAGATGGCATATATAGTTCAAATATATATAGATTAAGTGATATACATTTTGTTTAGTTGGAGTTGGAATAGTAAGTTCATTTTGAGTGAGAAAGTGGATTTCTTACAAAAATCGACCCCAAAACGAATCCAAAACGAATCCAAAACTTGAGCTTCTAATCTAAAGCACCTAAATTTCACATTAACACTGTAAGTATGCATAAAGTAATTGGTGCGTGTTAGTTTTGCTCCTATATGTAAGATCTCGTTAGTTTTGGGAAGTGAAATATCTCACTTAACAAAAATCGATAAAATGAACCCGAAACTTGGTTCTTTTGACCAATTCCACCTAGATTTGACATATAAAGATCAAATATGAATAAATAAAGGGATATATGTTTCGTTTAGTTGGAGTTGTAATAGTAAGTTCATTTTGCTGTGGATGTGGACTTTTCACCAAAATCGACCCTGAAACGAACCCAAAACTTGAGCTTCTAATCTAAAGCACCTACATTTCACATTAACACTGCAAGTATGCATAAAGTAATTGGTGCATGTTAGTTTTGCTCCTATATGTAAGATCTAGTTAGTTTTGGGAATTGAAATATCTCATTTCACAAAAATCGATAAAATGAATCCGAAACTTGATACTTTGACCAATTCCACCTAAATATGACATATATAGCTTAAATATATATAGATTAAGTGATATATGTTTGGTTTAGTTGGAGTTGGAATAGTAAGTTCATTTTGGGAGAGAAAGTGGATTTTTGACATAAATCAACCCCGAAACGAATCCAAAACTTGAGCTTCTAATCTAAAGCACCTACATTTCACATTAACACTGCAAGTATGCAGAAAGTAATTAGTGCGTGTTAGTTTTGCTCCTATATGTAAGATCTCGTTAGTTTTGGGAAGTGAAATATCTCACTTCACAAAAATCGATAAAATGAACCCGAAACTTGGTTCTTTTGACCAATTCCACCTAAATTTGACATATAAAGATCAAATATGAATAAATAAAGGGATATATGTTTCGTTTAGTTGGAGTTGTAATAGTAAGTTCATTTTGCTGTGGATGTGGACTTTTCACCAAAATCGACCCCGAAACGAACCCAAAACTTGAGCTTCTAATCTAAAGCACCTACATTTCACATTAACACTGCAAGTATGCATAAAGTAATTAATGCATGTTAGTTTTGCTGCCATATGTAAGATCTAGTTAGTTTTGGGAAGTGAAATATCTCATTTCACAAAAATCGATAAAATGAATCCGAAACTTGATACTTTGACCAATTCCACCTAAATATGACATATATAGTTCAAATATATATAGATTAAGTGATATATGTTTTGCTTAGTTGGAGTTGGAATAGTAAGTTCATTTTGGGTGAGAAAGTGGATTTTTCACAAAAATCGACCCCAAAACGAATCCAAAACTTGAGCTTCTAATCTAAAGCACCTACATTTCACATTAACACTGCAAGTATGCATAAAGTAATTGGTGCGTTTTAGTTTTGCTCCTATATGTAAGATCTCTTTAGTTTTGGGAAGTGAAATATCTCATTTCACAAAAATCGATAAAATGAATCCGAAACTTGGTTTCTTTGACCAATTCCACCTAAATTTGACATATAAAGTTCAAATATGAATTGATAAAGTGATATATGTTTGGTTTAGTTGGAGTTGCGTAGTAAGTTCCTTTTGGTGTGGATGTGGAATTTTCACCAAAATCGACCCCGAAACGAACCCAAAACTTGAGCTTCTAATCTAAAGCACCTACATTTCACATTAACACTTCAAGTATGCATAAAGTAATTGGTGCATGTTAGTTTTGCTCCTATATGTAAGATCTAGTTAGTTTTGGGAAGTGAAATATCTCATTTCACAAAAATCGATAAAATGAATCCGAAACTTGATACTTTGACCAATTCCACCTAAATATGACATATATAGTTCAAATATATATAGATTAAGTGATATATGTTTTGCTTAGTTGGAGTTGGAATAGTAAGTTCATTTTGGGTGAGAAAGTGGATTTTTCACAAAAATCGACCCCAAAACGAATCCAAAACTTGAGCTTCTAATCTAAAGCACCTACATTTCACATTAACACTGCAAGTATGCATAAAGTAATTGGTGCATGTTAGTTTTGCTCCTATATGTAAGATCTAGTTAGTTTTGGGAAGTGAAATATCTCATTTCACAAAAATCGTTAAAATGAATCCGAAACTTGATACTTTGACCAATTCCACCTAAATATGACATATATAGTTCAAATATATATAGATTAAGTGATATATGTCTGGTTTAGCTGGAGTTGGAATAGTAAGTTCATTTTGGGTGAGAAAGTGGATTTTTCACATTAATCAACCCCGAAATGAATCCAAAACTTGAGCTTCTAATCTAAAGCACCTACATTTCACATTAACACTATAAATACGCATAAAGTAATTGGTGCATGTTAGTTTTGCTCTTATATGTAAGATCTAGTTAGTTTTGGGAAGTTAAATATCTCATTTCACAAAAATCGATAAAATGAATCCGAAACATGATACTTTGACCAATTCCACCTAAATATAACATATATAGTTGAAATATATATAGATTAAGTGATATATGTTTGGTTTAGTTGGAGTTGGAATAGTAAGTTCATTTTGGGTGAGAAAATGGATTTTTCACATAAATCAACCCCGGAACGAATCCCAAACTTGAGCTTCTAATCTAAAGCACCTACATTTCACATTAACACTGCAAGTATGCATAAAGTAAATGGTGCATGTTAGTTTTGCTCCTATATGTAAGATCTAGTTAGTTTTGGGAAGTGAAATATCTCATTTCACAAAAATCGATAAAATGAATCCGAAACTTGATACTTGACCAATTCCACCTAAATATGACATATATAGTTCAAATATATATAGATTAAGTGATATATGTTTGGTTTAGTTGGAGTTGGAATAGTAAGTTCATTTTGGTTGAGAAAGTGGATTTTTCACAAAAATCAACCGCAAAACGAATCCAAAACTTGAGCTTCTAATCGAAAGCACCTACATTTCACATTAACACTGCATGTATGCATAAAGTAATTGGTGCGTGTTAGTTTTCCTCCTATATGTCAGATCTCGTTAGTTTTGGGAAGTGAAATATCTCATTTCACAAAAATCGATAAAATGAATCCGAAACTTGATACTTTGACCAATTACACCTAAATATGACATATATACTTCAAAAATATATAGATTAAGTGATATATGTTTGGTTTAGTTGGAGTTGGAATAGTAAGTTTATTTTGCTTGAGAAAGTGGATTTTTTCACAAAAATCGAACACAAAACGAATCTAAAACTTGAGCTTCTAATCTAAAGCACACATTTCACCTTAACACTGCATGTATGCATAAAGTAATTGGTGCGGGTTAGTTTTCCTCCTATATGTAAGATCTTGTTAGTTTTGGGAAGTGAAATATCTCATTTCACAAAAATCGATAAAATGAACCCGAAACTTGGTTCTTTTGACCTATTCCACCTAAATTTGACATATAAAGTTCAAATATGAATAGATAAAGTGATATATGTTTGGTTTAGTTGGAGTTGGAATAGTAAGTTCATTTTGGTTGTGGATGTGGACTTTTTCACCAAAAATCGGACACAAAACGAACCCAAAACTTGAGCTTCTAATCTAAAGCACCTACATTTCACCTTAACACCGCAAGTATGCATAAAGTAATTGGTGCGGGTTAGTTTTCCTCCTATATGTAAGATCTAGTTAGTTTTGGGAAGTGAAATATCTCATTTCACAAAAATCGATAAAATGAACCCGAACTTGGTTCTTTTGACCTATTCCACCTAAATTTGACATATAAAGTTCAAATATGAATAGATAAAGTGATATATGTTTGGTTTAGTTGGAGTTGCAATAGTAAGTTCATTTTGGTGTGCATGTGGACTTTTCCCCAAAATCGACCCCGAAACGAACCCAAATCTTGAGCTTCTAATGTAAAGCACCTACATTTCACATTAACATTCCAAGTATGCATAAAGTAATTGGTGCATGTTAGTTTTGCTCCTATATGTAGGATCTAGTTAGTTTTGGGAAGTGAAATATCTCACTTCACAAAAATCGATAAAATGAACCCGAAACTTGGTTCTTTTGACCTATTCCACCTAAATATGACATATAAAGTTCAAATATGAATAGATAAAGTGATATATGTTTGGTTTAGATAGAGTTGCAATAGTAAGTTCATTTTGGTGTGCATGTGGACTTTTCATCAAAATCGATCCCGAAACGAACCCAAATCTTGAGCTTCTAATGTAAATCACCTACATTTCACATTAACACTCCAAGTATGCATAAAGTAATTGGTGCATGTTAGTTTTGCTCCTATATGTAAGATCTAGTTAGTTTTGGGAAGTGAAATATCTCATTTCACAAAAATCGATAAAATGAATCCGAAACTTGATACTTTGACCAATTCCACCTAAATATTACATATATAGTTCAAATTTATATAGATTAAGTGATATATGTTTGGTTTAGTTGTAATTGGAATATGAAGTTCATTTTGGGTGAGAAAGTGGATTTTTCACAAAAATCGACCCAAGACGAATCCAAAACTTGAGCTTCTAATCTAACGCACCTACATTTCACATTAACACTGTAAGTACGCATAAAGTAATTGGTGCGTGTTAGTTTTGCTCCTATATGTAAGATCTCGTTAGTTTTGGGAAGTGAAATATCTCACTTCACAAAAATCGATAAAATGAACCCGAAACTTGGTTCTTTTGACCAATTCCACCTAAATTTGACATATAAAGTTCAAATATGAATAGATAAAGTGATATATGATTGGTTTAATTGGAGTTGCAATAGTAAGTTCATTTTGGTGTGGATGTGGACTTTTCACCAAAATCGACCCCGAAACGAACCCAAAACTTGAGCTTCTAATCTAAAGCACCTACATTTCATATTAGAACTGCAAGTATGCATAAAGTAATTGGTGCATGTTAGTTTTGCTCCTATATGTAAGATCTAGTTAGTTTTGGGAAGTGAAGTATCTTATTTCATAAAAATCGATAAAATGAATCCGAAACTTGATACTTTGACCAATTCCACCTATTTATGACATATATAGTTCAAATATTTGTAGATTAAGTGATATATGTTTGGTTTAGTTGGAGTTGGAATAGTAAGTTCATTTTGGGTGAGAAAGTGGATTTTTCACAAAAATCGACCCGAAAACGAATCCAAAACTTGAGATTCTAATCTAAAGCACCTACATTTCATATTAACACTGCATCACTTAAATGTGATAATGAATACTTGGATTAGAATTTAACACTTAAAAAGTGATTTTTTCTAGATAGATTAATGTTAATGTTTTTGAACATACATCAACTTTTTCAAGAGGTCAACAACATATTCACATTCTTGCAATGTAAGATTTATTCATATTCTATATATACTTCCTCCGTCCCACAACACTCTTGGCACTGATCAGGGCACCTATTTTCAGTTGATAAGTTGTTTTTGATTATCAATTGTTATTTTATTGAAAAGGTAGATGTGATAGGAATTAGTAGGTAATAGAAGTTATATTATTTTATATGGTGGAGAGAGAGAGTGGACCAATAGTTAGAGTTGGTTGGTAAAAGAAGTTGTATTATTTTTTTGGAGGAGAGAGAGTGTGAGCTAATGGTTAAATTATAGAAGGATTAAAATAATAGTGGGTCATATCTAAAATTAGAAGTGTAAAGAGTATTATGGGACAAATGAAAAATGAAAGTGTAAAGAGTATTTTGGGACGCAGAGTGTATTATGTTATAGTTTATATATGTAAGTTATTTCGATCTTTAGTTATTGCTTATGTTATATTGTAGATGGAGAGATCCCAATCCAAAAGGCAACCTTTCTATTCTTTGGATCAAACTGCACAAATATTATCAGATGCAGCTACCAAGATGGATATGGAGGAATTCCGCAAGTCCTTACCTCTACAAAAGAACCTAAAAGAAGGGTGACAATACTTAATTGGTTACAACAAAGAGTAAGAGGAAAGCAACTTATTGGGCGCATTTTATCGAGATGAGCTGAATGTAAGTATTGTGAAAAACTTTTGCTACTGATGGTAATCTTAATGGATCAAATTAAAGAATGTTAAGAATCATTTTGGAAGATGTCTTGGTAATCCTGCTAATAAAGAAAACGGTAAAGGAAAGCAGAGTGAGCTATTTTTCAGTCTGGGGAAGGAGATAAAGATAATGAGAATGGGAACTTGAATTATAGGACTGTTAATGTGAAAGATGTTAGGGAAGCATTAGTTCATATGATCAATTTATTGTTGATGAGCCTCCATTTAAGCATGTGGAAAAAGCTGGTTTTAAGCATTTGGTGCAAGTTGCTTGTCCTAGATTTCACATTTCATCTCGTACTACTATTGCTAGTGATTGTTTGCAACTTTACTTTAGCGAAAGCAAAAGTTGAAAGAAACTTTAAAGAGTTGTCAAAGAATTTGTGTGACAACTGATATTTGGACATCAATTCGAACAATTAACTATATGTGTCTTATTGTTCACTTCATTGATAATGATTGGAAATTGGATAAAAAGACAATAATTTTTTTTCCAATTTCTAGTCATAAAGGTGAGACCATTGGTAAAGCAGTTTAGGCCCTGTTCTTTTGAACTTATTTTCAGTTAATTTCAATTCAGTTAATTTAATTTCAGTTCATTTCAGTTAATTTCAGTTCAGTTCATTTAATTTCAGTTCAGTTAATTTAATTTCAGTTAATTTAATTTAATTTCAGTTCAGTTAATTTAATTTCAGTTCAGTTAATTTAATTTCAGTTTAGTTCAGTTAATTTGAGTTAATTTTAGTTTAGTTCAATCTTATCTAATGTTTTAATTATTATTTTTTTATTTATTATGATTATAATTATTTATGATAATATTATTTATTATGATTATTTTTATTATTATTATTATTATTATTATTATTATTTATTATTATTTATTATTTATTATTATTTATTATTTATTATTTATTATTTATTATTTATTATTTATTACTTATTATTTATTATTTATTATTTATTATTTATTATTTATTATTTATTATTTATTATTTATTATTTATTATTTATTATTTATTATTTATTATTTATTATTTATTATTTATTATTTATTATTTATTATTTATTATTTATTATTTATTATTTATTATTTATTATTTATTATTTATTATTTATTATTTATTATTTATTATTTATTATTTATTATTTATTATTTATTATTTATTATTTATTATTGATTATTGATTATTGATTATTTATTATTTATTATTTATTATTTATTATTTATTATTTATTATTTATTATTTATTATTTATTATTTATTATTTATTATTTATTATTTATTATTTATTATTTATTATTTATTATTTATTATTTATTATTTATTATTTATTATTTATTATTTATTATTTATTATTTATTATTTATTATTTATTATTTATTATTTATTATTTATTATTTATTATTTATTATTTATTATTTATTATTTATTATTTATTATTTATTATTTATTATTTATTATTTATTATTTATTATTTATTATTTATTATTTATTATTTATTATTTATTATTTATTATTTATTATTTATTATTTATTATTTATTATTTATTATTTATTATTTATTATTTATTATTTATTTTATTATTATTTATTATTATTGTTTTTATAATAATAATTATTATTATTATTAAGTTGAACTTAGCTGAACTTAAAATAAATAATAATAATAATAAATAATAATAATAATAATAATAATAATAATAATAATAATAATAATAATAATAATAATAATAATAATAATAATAATAATAATAATAATAATAATAATAATAATAATAATAATAATAATAATAATAATAAATAATAATAATGATAAATAATAAATAATAATAATAATAATAATAATAATAATAATAATAATAATAATAATAATAATAATAATAATAATAAGTATTGATAATATTATGTTAATACTTATTGATTATTATCGATAATTATTATTTTAGAAAATTAAATATACAATTCAGTTCAGTTTCGCTCATTTAAGTTAATTTCGGTTAATTTAATTTCAGTTCAGTTAATTTAATTTCAGTTTAGTTCAGTTATTTTCAGTTCAGTTAATTTAATTTCAGTTCAGTTCAGTTAATTTCAGTTAATTTAATTTAATTTAATTTCAGTCAAAATAAGTTCAAAAGAACGGGGCCTTAGGTATGCTTAGAATATTGGCGTATTGAGGATAATATTTTTAGAGTTACAGTTGAAAATGCTAGCTCTAATGATCTTGCTTGTGCTCATTTGAAAAGAATGGTTCAACAATCTGGTTGTGTTAGTGGTGGAAAATTTCTTCATGTTAGACGCAAATGCTCATATAATTAATCTCATTGTGTGGGATGGCATTAAGGAGCATGGTGTATGCATTGATAGAGTTAGAAATGCTATGAAGTATGTTAAACATTCTCCTGCAAGAATACTTAGGTTTAAAGAACTTGTTTCAAAGGTAAATATACAAAGCAATTCTTCTTTGTCATTTGATGTCCGCACTCGATGGAACTCAACCTACACAATGTTAGATATGGCTTTGAAATTTCAACGTGTCTTCAGTGGGATATCTCTTTTTGATGGGGAGGGTGTGAAGGATAATGAATGGCCTCCAAAATGTGATGATTGGAAAAAGTAGAGAGACTGGTAGTGTTTTGGAAGGGATTTTACCTTTTAACTCGTCGTATTTCAGGTTCTCTTTATGTGACTAGTAATAAAGGTTTATTTGAGATTGTTGCCAAATATGATATGTTGAACAAATGGGTAAAACATTATGATTTGGATTTCCAAGCCACATACCTTGCAATGAAAGCAAAGTATGATAAATATTGGGGAAATGTCGACAAAATAAATATATTTATCTATATTGCTGTGATTCTTGATCCTAACTCCAAATTGTTGGTTGTTGAATTGACACTTTGTGACATGTACGAAAAAGAAAAGGGCATGGAGCTTGCTAATCACGTAAATGAATATGCTTATACTTTATCTGATGAGTATAAAACTCTGTATTCTTCTTTAATTACTCAAAGTGGACAATGTTGGGATTCTATGTCAATTGATTTGGATGATGCTGATGATGATAACATAGGAGGGGGAGTCAATTACATGAGAAGTTTTAGAGATAGAGCAAAGAGGTTGAAATGATCAAGTGGATACGTGAGGAGTGAGTTTGAAAGGTACTTAAATGAACGATTAGGGAGTGAGCAAGAAGATGCGGATATATTATCTTGGTGGGTTCGTAATGGGCATCGTTATCCAATTGTTTCACGCATGACTCGTGAACATATTAGCCAACCCTTTGTCCACTGTTACATCTGAATCCGCTTTTAGTGTGGGAGGTCATGATCTTGATCCATTTAGGAGCTCCTTGACTCCTAAGATAATATGTTTTGTTCATGGAAAAGAAGTTACTCTATTTTTTATATAGTTTGGATGTGTTATAAATTTTTTTTCATTTTTTTGTAAGATGGTTCAAGCTCTGATTTGTACATAAGATTGGCTTAGAGCAAATGGAAAGTCGGGAGTTGATGTGGAGGAAAATATAAAGGAGTTGGATGAAATCGAGAAAGGTAATGCCATTTTATTTTTTTCTTACTTCCATTTTTCATATCTCTTAGTTTTTTATTTTAACTAGTAATCAATTGTTTTTTACACGACTAGATATACAATGTGATGATTTGGACGATGATGTAGTTCTTGTGAACTCCTTTATATGATGGAAATTGGAGGAAGAAGAAAACTTTGAAGATTTGTGATTGCCAAGTTATTTTGAAGACATTATGTAGTTTATAAAGTTAGTATTGTCTTAAGAACTTGGACTTTTAAAGTTATTTTTTTTTTTTGAAGTTAGGACTTTCCAAATTAACTATTATGTATTAAGTTTGGATTTTTGAAGTTACAAATTTTTGTATTGAACTTATTATTAAGTTTTAGACGAACATTGGCGCCCACAAACATCAAAACAACTCTAAGATTCAAATTTGTTGTTAAGTTCGCAAAAAATAAAAAAACGTCCATTCCGGTCCAAACTCGGACCGGGCTGAAATTTTCAGGTCCAGACTGAAATAATTTAGGTCCGGTCGCCGGTCTAAAAAATTTTGGGATTCCAATCCCGATCCATTCCGGTCCCGGTCCTGTCCGGTCCGGTTATGGACCGGTGCACAACCCTACCCGCTTGTTTTCAATAATGCACTAGGTGTCCTTGTGGTTTGGAAAATTAACATGACTTGCCCTTAAGATCAAGTCTCCGTTACAAATCTAATTCACCAATACCCATATGGTTTTAATTACTTCCTCCATCCCAGAAAGATTTGAACACTTATTAGGACAGTAGTTTAAGGTTATAAGTTATAGTGTGGTTATTAAATGTTATTGTAACCAAAAGTAGATGTGATGGGGGTTTGTGAGGAGAAAAAAGGTTGGGTAACTATTATCGTAAAGGCAGAGTTTAAGGCAAAGATGTGCAACAGAAATAATATAGTAATAGTGGAACCATGCCAAACAATAAAAGTGTTCAAACTAATTTGGGACAAACATAAAATGAAAGTGTTCATACTATTTTGAGACGGAGGGAGTAGTTAGTTTTTTTTATCTACTTCTACCCTAACAAATTAGTGAAAAACCTTTTTTTTCTTAGAGCTTCCATGGCAACCTATTTGCCTCCACCATGGCCATGAGAGCTTTTTCTCCCGCATCCTTTTTGTCTCTTCTAGGATATAGGATCATCAGGTACACTTGTAGACACATAATCTTGTCTCCCCATTTCGTTTCCAATGATGAAAAACATTGTCGTCCTAATTGATCCCGTCCAAAGGACTAGCAAATTAAAACATTTACAATGAGGTAGTTAAATACTAGCTCATCCCACATAGGCAATAAAAAAACACCTACAATATGGCGACTCCGATGGCAAGGATTCAAGACTTTAATTTTCGATGAGTGAAACTCGCAAAATGCAATTCATACTTGTTTTGTGCTTTTAAATGACATTACAGTTTGCATATACATGGCTATACTTTAGAGCCACTAAAAGTTCTATGTCCTTGCCTCATTAGTACATGTTCTATGCGTGAGGCCACTTCTTGGGGGGTTCAGGCTTTGTGTTCCCAAAAATGCTTCCTGAGGGATATTGTTCGATCTTAGTTGATCATAAGCAAACCTACCCATCCTTGACATTGTTCTTTTGTTCATGACTTGAGACTAGAGTGCGTCTAACATGTGGCCATTTTTGTAAGCAAAGATACGAAACATGGGATCAATCTCTTAGTCATGAACCCTTCCAAGCCTAAACCTGACCATAGTATCAAACATATATCTTGACTTTAAGTTGGAACTGTATTATTTCTTTCCCATTTGACATTATTGATTGCGTGTGTGCTATGCTCAAAATTTTTTCCCCTCAAACTAGGCTAAATCATCGAAGAACGACCGATAGACTGTCGAAATATGAAAATTCGTGTCGCCCAGCATCATGAGCCAAACGCAAGAATCTTGCGCCACACACAACATCTTGCGCTTGATGCACAAGTTTGTGTGGCATGTGAGCCCTTACGTGTGGCGTAAGATGCTTCAATGGAACACAAGCTACCCAGTTCATCCCCAATTCAATTTTGACGGTTTATTTGCCGATTTTTTTATCCATCTTTGCATAATCATTCATGATCACTTTTAGGTCATCTTATTCTAAAAAAAATCACCTAAATCATAAATAAAAATTGATTTTTTTCATACATATCATCTAAGATTGATTCTATCCTAAAAAGTGCATCTAGATAAGTGGTCATGATAGAGTTCAAGTCATCGTGCATCTCATTATTTCATCTTATCCATTCTAGTCAACCTATCCTATCTAACACATCTATTATATCCTATCATACCTTTTTCAAAAAATAATCATTTTCAAAATCAATCATGCACTCTATTTTATTCTATAGTTTTTGAAAACATTTATTTTTCATCATCCTACAACACGTTTAAAAAAAACAAATATCTTTAAAAAAATCATCATCTGTTTCAATAAAAGATAAAAATAAAGGGTTCCATTTCAAAATTAAATTTCGAAAACTTTAAGCCTAGTCCAATCCAATTAATCTAATAAAAGATAAAAATAAAGGGTCCTTTGAAAAACGAATTTCGAAAATTCTAAGCCCACTTCCAATCTATTTGCATTCATTTCAGCCCCATGTGCTTTAAATGTATTCAGACCGGGCTTAGAATTTTCGAAACTCGTTTTGAAGGGACCCTTTGTTTTTATCTTTTATTGGGAACAGATGATAGATTTTGAAATAGTATTTTTTTTTCTGAAAGGGAGTGAATAGGATGGGATAGATGATAGGGAAAATTTGTTAGAGATGGGATGAGATGGAACGAGCTAGACATGCATGACGACTCTAGCTATACTATGATCACTATTCTAGATGCACTTTTTCGGATAAACTCAACCTTAGATGATAAAAATATAAAAAGATTGATTTTTTTTTTTGTTTGAATAGGTGAGTTGTATTTTTTACAAAGGGACTCTAAGAGCGATCATGACTCTACATGAATGCAGATGAAAAAACGCTAAATCGACCATTACGACGACTAAATCGACAAAAACATAAGACAAAAAGGATGCGAGCCACACAAAAACATTGCGCGCGGCACGAATCCACTGCGTCAGGCACGGGTGCTGTGCGCCAGGCGCAACCTAATGCATTTGGCGCACTACTCCCTGACATGTTTTTTAGCGATTTAGGTGAGGTTTTGGCTAATTCCACATAATTTCGCGCGATGACAAACATGAAATATTGAAGGATTTTTTGACAGACTTTTTAGGACTTAAATGATAGCCGAATTGGCAATAGCATGAAACGCAAAGGTTGCGCGCCACGCAACAGTATCGCGTTAAGCATAAAGCCTAGCGCCACGCAACATGGATGCAAAAGTTCTCAACCTAAAAGTCCAGTTCTACGTTTCAACCATGGTCAGGTTTAGGTTAAGGATGAAAATGGTTCATGACTAAGTGATTGATCCCATGCTTTGTACCTTTGCTTAAAAAGGTGGTCATGTGTAAGATGCACTCCAGTTCTCAAGTCAGGAAGAAGGGAATAATGCCATGGTTGGGTAGGTTTTCTTATGACTAAGATCCAACACTATCGCTCAGGAAGCTTTCGGAAGGACAAAGCACAAATCCCCGGGGGTGGCCTCACGCATAAAACATGCGCTAATGAGGCAAGGAAGATTATCCTTATAGTAGCTTTAACAATAGCCATGCATATGCAAAACTGTAATGTTATCAAAAGCATAAAACAAGTATGAATCGTATTTTTCGAGTTTCATCCACTATTTTTTTTTAAAAAAAAATTTCAAATCCTCCCCAGTGGAGTCGCTAAATTGTAGGCGTGATTTTATTCATCCACGTGATTTGAGCGCGTATTTGACTACCTCATTGTAAAGGTTTTATTCAAAACATTTTGAATTGAATGAACTCTAATAAACCTAATTAGTTCGGGGGTAAGGGTACGAACACGATCATGAACCACGTTCTCCCATTGTTGGCCTCTACTAAATATCGATTCATATCTATATTTATGCAAATACACAACCACGTAATATTTTAATGCAATCTAATAATTAATCTATGTTGGTTCATTAAACAAACAAAAGACTAATTTTTTTGTGACATGTTATTAAAGCAATTAAATTATAGGGATCCTAATCCGATTGTCCAATTATCTTATTGGGCGTTAGAACAGTTCTTTAGGTCTTTGATTAGCAATAATAATCATGTGAGATGATGAAAGCATTAAAACATATAATCATGCATATGAATAATAATAT
This sequence comes from Beta lomatogona, assembly GCA_947646795.1. Classification (NCBI taxonomy): domain Eukaryota; kingdom Viridiplantae; phylum Streptophyta; class Magnoliopsida; order Caryophyllales; family Amaranthaceae; genus Beta; species Beta lomatogona. The sequence goes on along the minus strand of CANSNZ010000029.1, from coordinate 8,886 downwards.
AATATAAAAAGAAATATAAAAAGAATAGAGATTAGGGAAGAATGTACAGTTAGCATTAATTGCATGAAGATCTACATATGACAAGTAGATTGTTAGTAAAACAAGAATTAAATTGGAATTGACCCTTAGAAATTACACCTTTGTCGCCTGGGTCTTATGCAACGATCTTCAGGATGAGCAATTTTGAAGCTTGAAATAAGAAATTCGAAGGTATGAATGTGTTTGAATGTGTTTGAATATGATTTGCACTAGTGGAAAAAATTTCAACTGCTCTGGTCAAAATAGGCCTTACAGATCCCGTTTTTGGTCTAGAGCGGTTGGGCTCGGAGCGGTTGACAAAAGTACTGATTCGGTTTTTGACTAAAATCGGATCTGCTATGTTTGAATGAACAAATAAAAAAAAGTGTGCGTCCAGGTATAAGGCAGGAAATGTGTGTTTAGCAATTACAAGCGAAATATACGAAAATATTATAATCATTACAGGAAATAAAAGCAGAAAATATACACAATTATAAACAAACGAAAATTATAAACCAAATATAAGGAACTAAATATACAGAATAAAAAGCAAAAACGAAATAACCCTTAATCAGGAATTACTAACGAATCTAAATAAACGAAAAATATAATTAAGTCTAATTACAAAGAAATAACGAAATAAATTTGACCATAGATCTGGAATTATAAACGAAAAAAATAACTCATTTATCTGGAATTACAAACGAAATTACAATTACGAAAAATCTTAGTAATTAAAAGGAAAAACCTCAAACTCGTTTTCGTGGCATTGAAAACGAAAGAACGAGGAGGCGAGCGAAAAAAATAAAATGAAAGCAGATCTTTAGAAATTAAAATATATTGCAAAAAAAATTAAAAAAAGAAAACCCTAACCCTAACTAACATGCCTGAGAGACGAAGAAGAATGAGCGACGTCGGTGTTGGTGAGTCGAGCCACGGGCGAGGAAGAAAACCCTAACGTGGGTGGGAGATTCTCGAACTCCAAAAGTTGTTTGTGAGTGCGACGACAGCGAGGCTCGGTTATTGTTCATGGGTGCGACGACGGCGTGGCTCGGTGGTTGTTCGTGGGTGCGAGAGAGGAGATTAGACTGAGCAACCACCGATGGCTGCGACGACAACGAGTGTGAGAGAGGAAGAGAGAGGGGGGTAGTAAGAGAGAAACGACGGTTGGTGAGAGAGGAGATTAGGGTGAGCGGGGTGATTTTTGGATGGTGGTGAATTAGGGGAGTGAGGCGCATAAAGAATGAGATTATTGATAGAGGAGAGAGGGACTGAGGGGTTATTAAACCCTAAGAAACGCGACAAGGACCAGTGGGCTTCCTCTCAATCGCTGAAAACGTTGGGCCTTTGTATTCTTGGGCCATTAGCTGATCCGATTTGGTGAACCGGATCCATTAGCAGAAAATCAGATCCGATTTCTGTTAACTTATCCGGTTCACAAAGGGACTAGATCGGTTGCTCAACCTAGCTTTTAGCCCCAAAAATTTGACGATTTACGGATTCGGTTTTTCAAAAACCGGATCTGTTGTGTTGTGAAATATAACGTTTTTTCCACTAGTGTGGAATTTTTGTTATTAGGGATGTAACACTCCGTCCTATACGAAGTCGAGTATATCGTCACCAATGCGCATCCAAGGCCAGCAACTATCCTCAATAACCAACACAAGTTCTTCCGGCACATTTTGTCCTCACTCATGCACACCCTGAGAAATTTCCCAAGAGGTCACCCATCACTGGACTACTCCCAGCCAAGCACGCTTAACTGTGGAGTAACTAAGGAAATGAGCTCCCGAAAAGAAAGATGCATCTTGTTGGAATGAGTAGCCTGCTAAATCCCTTTAAAGCAATCATGAGGGGTAGTACATACACCCCCACTTGAGAACAGCAACGCCCTCGTTGCGCCTGAGGACTCCACATATTCAGCCACAACGACCTGTGGGTCTCCCCAGCCTAGAAACTGATCGCCGGAGACACGCGATATTCGGCCTAACGACCTCTGGGTCGCTTCTTATGACAATGCAGCCCCAGAATTCTCCCCCACTAGGCGTCTGAGGACTCCTAATATTCGGCCTGACGGCCTTAGGGTCGCCCCAACACGCGGTCGTAGGGTTGCTCAGATAGCAAGTGTAACACTCCGTCCTATATGAAGTCGAGTATATCGTCACCAATGCGCATCCAGGGCCAACAACTGTCCTCAATAACCAACACAAGTTCTTTCGGCACATTTTGTCCTCACTCATGCGCACCCTGAGAAACTTCCCCGGAGGTCACCCATCCCTGGACTACTCCCAGCCAAGCACGCTTAACTGTGGAGTAACTAAGGAAATGAGCTCCCTAAAAGAAAGATGCACCTTGTTGGAATGAGTAGCCTGCTAAATCCCTTTAAAGCAATCATGAGCGTTATTATAAGGGATGTCGAGGTATTAAGGCGTAGGAAAGCATTGTCAAAAGTCGTTCGAAGAAACAAGGTATTTATAGGTAAAGGAAACCGAAAACGAATAGAAAAGATAAAGTAAAACTGTGCGCCTGGCGCACCGCTTTGCCCTTGACGTACAGCCCGTGCACCAGACACACTTGCTTTTTGGCTGATTTTTGATTGTTTTGAGATTTTTTTTTATCCTTTGATAAAATATATCCTTTGAAATCCGAAATCAGCTATCTTAAGGAATAAAAATTTGATTTTCTAAATTTCCTTTACAAATTAATTATCAAGAATAATTATTATTAAAATATTAAAGTACAATTAATTATCAGGAATAATTAATTGGACCGTAAATAGGGCTTGGATTTAATAAATAGACTCTCTATTTTCGAAATGCTTTTGGGCTTAGCTCATTTGATTGCTCTTCCTTTGAACCGTACCAATTAGGACGACAATATGTTTCAGCATTGCGTACTCAATGGGGAGACACGATTATGTGTCTACACTATATCAAACCCATGCAGGCCCAATCTAAGTTCAATCCCAGTCGACTCTAGAGTCAAGCCCAGGTGTTTCTCCCAGTCCAATCCAAACTTATGTCTATAAAGGCCCAATTCATACCCTAGGTCTAGTTTGCATCCATATGTAAGCCCTATTCAAGTCTAATTCCAAACTTAAGTCTATAAAGCCTATTTCAAATCCTAGGCCTAGTTTGTATGTTCATGGGAGCTCCAGTCAAGCCTAATTCCAAACTTAAGTCCCTAAAGGCCTAATTCAAATCCTAGGTTCTAGTTTGCATCTCCATGTAAGCCCTAGTCCAGTCTAATTTCAAACTTGTATAGGACCAAATCCAAAGTTTAACACCATAAGACAACCTTTGAACCTAGTAAAGCTAGCCATCCTTAAATACATAACGGCAACATTTGAACCTAGGCAAGGTAGTCATCTTTAAGACTATAACGACAACCCTTTGAACCTAGCAAAGCTAGTCATCCTCAAGAGCATAATGGCAATCCTTTGAACCTAGTGAAAATAGTCATCCTTAAGACCATAAAGACAACCCGTTGAACCTAGCGAAACTAGTCATCTTTAAGACCACAAATGTAACCCTTTGAACCTAGCAAAGCTAGTCATCCTTAAGACCATAACGGCAACCTCTGAACCTAGCGAAGCTAGTCATCCTTAAGACCGTAACGACAACTCTTTGAACCTATAACGACAACCCTTTGGATCTAGCGAAGCTAGTTATCCTTAAGACCATAACAACAACATTTAAGTCTAGCGAAGCTAATCATCCCTAAGTCCATAACGGGCATTCTCAAGTCTAGCGAAGCTGTCCACCAAAAGTCCATAAAGCTCAATCCTTAAGTATAGCGAAGCTAGTTATCCCTAAGTCCATAACGGCCTAAATCTTGTTGAGTCTAGCGAAGCTAGTCACCCCTAAGTCCATAACGACCCAAAACCTCGAGGCTAGCGAAGCTAGTCCTCCCTAAGTCCATAACGGCCCATTCCTTAAAGTCTAGTGAAGCTAGTCTCCCATATAGCCATAAAGGTCCAGTCATTTGAGTCGAGTCTGCTTGCATAGTCCAGTCTGTTTCTACATAACAAATAGTTAGGCTCATGTCTCCATCATGGTCAAGCTCATCCTATTCCAAAAACCCATATCATTTTCATACCATCCATCTCAAAATCATTTATTATTTCCTAAATAATTTCTAAAAACTTACAAGTAAGGTCCATTCTTTTCTGGTCTGGACAGGTCATAAGATTACAAATTAGGAATGCCTAATGGAGGAGAAAAAAAAAGGCAAGCCCACTTTAACGCTCATCAAAACAACTATCACCACCCTGACTTCACCTTGACTTATGAGATTACTTTTGACCGCCTTCATAATAGAGGCGCGATCAATTCTATAGGACTATTCTGAACCTGCACCTAAAAAAATTCAAAGGTGTAACCTAAACTTCTTCGGACCGAGACAACGGGCGTTAATAGGGTTCGTATTCCGAAGGCAACAATAGCGGGAGCTGGTCTTCATACCGTCATGAGCCAGAAATAGCTCATAATATTTAAGGGCCGAGACAATGGGTGTTAATATGGTTCGCATTTAGAAGGCAACAACGGATGCTGGTCTTCATACCGACATGAGCCAGGCATGATATCCTTTTCACATATCCTTTCATTTTGCAAACTTATGCTTGTTTTGCAAATGTTTTCCATATATGTATGTTTCTGCAAACCTGTGCTTGTTTTGCAGATACCAACGTTGAAAGAGATGTTTTGGATTGCAGAGCATCTAAAATCATTCCTCGTCCCGACATGTATACTTTGACTTTCGGCTTTACAAACCTCAATCAAAGTAGGGGCTTCTATAGACACATAACCGTGTCTCCGCATTTAAGGCCCAATGATGAAATAGACCGCGGTCTTAATTGGTCCGACCCAAGGGGAGAGCAGTCCGAAGAGCCAGACTCTAAAGAGTTTTTAAAGCATAAAGCTTATTTATTTGCATTAAAGATCCAAAGTCCTATTTTAAAGCCCGATTAATTATTCCGGATAATTAATTGTATTTTGAGCCCACAAAAAAATTTTGATCCTGTAAACTTTTTTTGAGCCCAATCCTTTGAAAAAACCGAATTAATTATTCATGATAATTAATTTTATTTACTTATTACTTTAATAAATATTTTCATAAATAAATATACATTTTCAAAGATATTTTAAAATTAAAATCAGATATTATCTCGTAAAACTTGAATTACGAGTTTAAAGGAGATAAAAAAATCGTACAAAAACGCGTCAAGTGAATAAAGGCTCTCTAGATCAAAAACGCGTCTAGCGCAGGCGGGGCGCTCAATGCATTGGCTGGAACACGTCACGCGCACCAATCTGCGCCTGACACGTGTCTTTGCGCGTCACGTAGAAACGTGCACCCAGGGCATTCTTTGTGCGACGCGCAGTTTTTTTTTTATCTTTTTTTAAATATTTTTCCTATAAATAAGATAATGATTCCCTGATCTAGAGACACTTTTTACTTTTGAATATTTGCGAACTCTCAAAGCGAAATACTCTCAAATTCCCATAGCTTCACTAGCTTCCATGATGATTTGCATGAAGATCCCATTGATGATGTTGAGGTTGAATTTGAGAAAGGAAAAGATAATGATGAGAATGATAGGGTAGATGAGATGTTGCATAATATGGAGGATGAAGGAACCGATCGTCCTCATATGTATGATAGTATTTTGAGTGCAGTGAACAAACCGATGTGTCGGGGTGTAAGAATTTCACTAAAATTTATGGCATCCTTACGTTATTCAACATGAAATCGATGCACAATTGGACAGATAAAAGTCTAACTAAGCTGTTCACCTTTTTAGAAGAATTGTTATCTGAAGGGAATGAAATTCCCAACTATACCTATGAAGTAAAGAAAATGTTGTGTCCCTTAGGTATGGAATATGAGAAGATACATGCATGTCAAAATTATTGTGTGCTGTATCGAAATGAGTACAAGGGTATACGTGAGCATCCGAGGTGTGGAATTTCTCGTTACAAGATAAAGGAGCACGGTACGGGGGTAAAAAAAAGAAACTCCGACGAAGGTTCTTTGGTATCTTCCGCTTTTTCCGAGATTTAGGCATTTATTTTCGGATGAGAATAATGCCAAATTATTAAGGTGGCATGCGGATGAGAGGAACAAATATGGGATGCTTAGACATCCGACCGATTCTCCGTAATAGAGAAATATTGATACAAAGTTTCCCGGTTTTGGTAAAGAACCTCGAAATCTTAGGCTCGGATTACAGAGATGCTCCAGTTCCAGTACGTACATCGCGAAGCTCAGTCAAGCTAACGCTACATTCATGCAATGGTCAAAACATTTGGTATTATTAGTTTCAGATAATCAGGTGACTCGTATTTAAAAAGTTTAGTTATATACTATAATTTTGATTTATATACTAATTAATTAATATATACACATATATAATATGAATTAAAAAGAAGTCGAATTGAATTAGGAACATATGCCTCAGGAAGGTGAGTTGAAGGAGAAGAAGAAAAAAGCGGATGATGAGTCCGCTTTAAGGCCCTAAAAAACCCTCTTCTTGACTTGGCATTGGAGAGTTTGGGAGACCAGTGCAAGTATATGTACAACTTATTTAGCAACCGACCCTCATATATGCCTTTTAGTTTACCAGTTCAGAGGGGTACTATTTTCAACTATGAGAGAGATCACAACATTCTTGTCTCGTAACAAGATGGTTTTCAACTTTTCACGGGAGCATGGCTTAATACTTCCATTTTGCAAGTTTTCAAGATATGAGATTTCTCAAGCTCTAAACTAACATTGATATTTATCTTTATTATTGTATTTTCGAAGTATAAGTATTTGGAGTGTAGGGAGTTGCAAGATTGGTCTGATGAGCATGGAGAGGGTAGCATTGCTTTCATGTGTCCGAGTATGATTTCGGAGGCCATGATATACAATTCTCTAGATGTCGTGATCAACTACATGTCAAATTCAATGAAGAACATGCAAAACATGTGTCTTATCATATGCCCCTATTATCATGAGAAGTATGCAAGTTAAATTAATCTTCACTTTGTTTAATTTATATAAACTTGTGGTTATATGGACATCACATTTTGCTTGTCATGCCTCAGGGAACACCGGATTCTACTTGTGCTTTTTCTATTTAAGAAAGAGGTATATATATTTGATTCGCTCAAGAAAAAGAGGCCATTAGTTATCAAGTTACAAATGAATATGTAAGTTCATAATAATTAAACATGTTGACTATTTTACATGTACTTTATGATATTTTAAATAAACTATAAGTGTTTATAATAATTGTTAAAAAATTCTATACTTAGTGCATTAGATAGTTAGCGCCTTGAAGGATGTAATAGTGGAACTACATTGTCTTGGAGGTCGGCACAAGTATAATTCTCATGCTTTTTGTCTTTGAACCTATGCAAATTATATTTAGGATTTTATTTGAGATTCTAATGTAAATCTTAACTTTGGTGTAGTGTGCTCAACAACCCTAAGGGAGTGTGATAAGAGGTTTTTAGTGTGTCGTTGAGGCACCAAAAATCACTTTTCAAACAATATTTATATCACCTAATTAATAAACAATTACTAAAAATGTAGTAAAGGCAAGTCAAGGGTTGATCCACAGGGAAATTGCGATTGATTAAAGTCTAACAAGCTTAAATTACCTAATTATTGAATGATATTTGGGGATTGGAGAATTGTTTTGTGACAACTATTAACTAGCTAAGATCAAATAAACTAGTAAATAAGAATATGAAAATGAATATCAATAAGGGAAGCACTAAAGTTAAGGCTACTAGTATAAATCAAAATGAAACAATGATCATAAATGCAATTGTAATTCAAAGGTGACAATTATATAAGGTTTAGCTTTCTTCTAAGATACTCAAGTTCTCTTTCGAATAGTCCTCAAGAATGATTGCTTAATCAATCAACTAAATCCTCTCTCGAATGGTCTTTAGTTAATCGATTAAGAGATCCAATAAGTACGGAAAACCCCTAATAAAAGGATCCCTTTAGTTTCTATCCAATATCTTGGCCTAGAAATTAAGTTGATTCATGGGGATGATAAAAGAGTTCAAAATTCGATTAAGAATATTTGCAATCAATATACGAAAGTATAATTGTGATCAATATCCATCCTAAGGTCTCAAAACACCAAGATCAATGCATAATCATCATTAAGTCACCATAATTACATTAACAATCAACGAAAATCCTAATTCATACTTTCACCCCAAACTCTAGATAAGAGACTACTTCATACTTTCACCCCAAACTCTAGATAAGCATAAAAATCTGAAATTTATAACTAATTTTGGGTTAAACACGATTAATGAATGATTAATATGATCAAAATAAGCCATTAAGAAACTATAAACTATAAGATCTATAAGTATGTAGAAACAGAGAATAACAATGAGAATAATAAATAAAAAGGTTGAAAACTTGCAATTAAATTAATCAAAGTACCTTGTAGATGTGAAAAACAACAAACTTTTATCTAGAAATTTGAAATCACAAAGCTTCAATGTGTATCTCTTTAAGAGGAACCCTAATACAGTTTTTTCTTGTACAGCTTTCATCGAAAGGTGCGGGCGCACCTCTGGTTCTGCTCTGGTCGGACAATACAACTTAAAACGAGCGTAACTTCTTCGTTTTAGTTCCAAATCAAGCTTATGACCAGTCTTTGGAAAGCTATTGAAACGAGATTTCCCCTCCAACTTCAATTACCTTCACCTGATTTGTGGTTAGGAAGTTATGTCCATTTGAAGTTCCCCTTATGAGATTTTATTATGTCATGTGTTATTTTGTGCGTGGGACATGGGCATGGTGTGAACGCATCATTTCTCAACTTAGGATATATATTCATTGCTTCTTTTG